>OZ014520.1:69320483-69920483 GCA_963966055.1 Lathyrus aphaca
ATAACGAATTAACAACAATAACAACATCATATTACAACAATTTGTCAAAAATGACATATCATCACAATTCAACAACAATGACATATCATCATAACTCAATAACAACAACAACAACCACATATTACAACAAACTTAACAAACACAACATATCATGTTAAAACATCAATGAATACATACACGAAACATTAATACATCATTATCATCATATAAGTATTATAATATCATAAACATCAACTCTCTATCATTATATTCTAGCTCAACATAAGCATCATTTAACCTTCAACACATAATTGACATCACAAAGTCATTAACACTTAATTATCATCGTTTATTCATCGAACTCCACTACATACAACCTTATCGCATTACTTGCACCTCTACATAATATAACTAATTCCTACACATCGTTTTCACCATCCCTAGTCATAGGACATCACCATTCTCCCATTTAGAACAAGATTCATCATCTATAGCAACATGTCTTTAGTTCAATATACAATGACTCACCTTCCAACATAAATTCATATTACTTAAATTATTTCTAACAACATGAGACTATTTTAAATGAAATTACACTGTCTTAGTTTCGCACAGCTTCAAACGGTGCACAAATCGGACACTAAAAGCTCAAGATATGAATTTTCAAAGTTTTGGAACAAAACTATCAGGAGTCGCTCGTTGGGACCTTGCTAGGACTTCTCTTAGCGAGCTACTCGTTGTTTGTGAACTTGTCAGAGGTTCCTGCGATGATAGCACTTTTCCCCTTCTGTTGACCCAAATTAAGGCAATATAACATATATCTAACACACATACATCAATAAAAACAATTATAACACATCAATTCATCATAGTTCATCATTCATAATCTCATTATCCCTAGGTTTTCTCCAAAATCCCCAATCACCCACAAATAAAAATTTCATGGCATCAACCTAATGATATCTACCCACATATCTACATCATCTAACCCTTGAGTGATTAAAGAAATCCCACCCTTACCTTATAGTTATGAGCTTTCCTTATCTTCAATGGGTTATCCTTCTTCCTTCCTCTTGCCCTATCTCCCCCTCTTCTCCCTCTTCACATTCTTCACAACTTTTTACGATCTCTTTCTCCGAATCCCTTCCTCTTTTCCTCAAATACCCAACATAACCCTTGGACCCCTAATATTGAAATCCCCAATATGCCTTCACTAACTCCCCACTCAATTATCATACTACCTCTCACTCCTTATACCTCTAATTATTTTATTTATTCCAATATATTCCCATTATCACCCAACTAATGAAATAAATAAATAACAACTTTCTCCATAATTTAATTTAAATACTTATCCTACACCATGATTTTTATACTATTGGGCACACACCCCTACTACCCCCAAGATTCACTTCTTAAGGTTACTACCCTTCAACACGGGTACACCAACATAACCAATGCATAGCAAACACACCATCGATCATAACAATTCCCAATTATTCACAAATAATAATTAACAAAGTCTGAAGCCATGCTCCAGGCTCCATCACTTCATGGAGGAATATGAAAAAACCAATTCACCAGGCACTTCACCGCTTCTAGATGCCACCCAAAGTCTGAAGCCATGCTCGAAGGCATAGTGCAAGGTAAGTATGAGCCTCTATGCGTGTACCTTGAGATATTTAACAAAGAAGTTATTGATATCCATACCACGAATCAGATGAAGATATATCTCCTCAAGAATGGATACACCCAAATAAAGATTTCCACAAAGTTGTGGGAATCGAAACACTCCATTCTCTGGACGAACTCCTTCATAAGGCCCAAGTGTACATCCAGTACTAAGAGAATGAAACTGCTTATAAGGCCAGGTACTCAAGGAACAAAGAGAACACCAAGGCTCTGAAACAAAAGGAATCAATAACTCATCAGCGCGATAAATAGAAAAGAAGGGAGGACAAGCCTCGTGAGTCTCACAAGGACAAGGGACCTTCTGGAAGTTTCACATAATACACCTTGTTGATAGCTCCCTCAAGCGTATCCTGTCTGAATGTATCAATGCAAAATTCAAGCAAGGAGGGGGTTGCTTTCCTAAACCAACAACCCCCAAAAGCCACACAGACAGAAGCAAATATTATCGTTTCACAGAAGTCGCGGGCACATAACTGAGGATTGTGTTCAGCTTAAATACGTAATTAAGTTCCTCATCAAAGAAGGTCACCTAAAGCAATATACAAAGAAGGGTGAAGCTCCTTGGCACGATGAGACAAAAAAAGCTGAGGAACCACCTGCCGAAAATACACCATTGCAAGTTGCCATGTGTATCTCCCGTCCAGAAGATTTTTGCATCCATGATAATTTCAAGGATCCCGAGTACTTTGCAACTCACAACGCTTGGGAAGCCTTCCCCTCCGCCATGGTCATATCTTGCAGGGGATACAAAGAGTTCATTGTGGGTTCAGTAAAAAGAAAGTTTGAATAACTGGTCGACTCCAGCCCCAATAAGTTTATCCTCCCTTGAAAGGGTCCGAGGAAAATCATAACCAATCACGTTCTATCTCGAGGAACTTTTGGCGACTCTCCCAACACCCACATACCTTTTCTCATAAGGGCAAAAATGGCCAACACGGTTGTTCGTCACATTTTGGTCGACCAAGGCATCTCTGTTGACATCATGTACACCAGTTTGTTTCGCGCCCTCCAGCTCGACCAGGAGAACCTATCACCGTATGTGGGCTCTGACCTACAAGGCTTCAATGAAGTTATCGCTAGGCCATGAGGATACGTAGATTTGATCGTCACATTCGGCTAAGGGGAAGCTCCCAGAACAATCAAAACCCAGTTTCTAGTCATCAATTGTTTGTACCTCTATTAGTGCATCCTAGGGAGACCCACTCTCGCTGAACTAACTATCGTGCCTTCTAAAATCCATTTAACGATGAAATACTATACGAAGAAGGGTCACACCACCATACTTCATGGAGATATTAAAGCTGCAAGGAGATGTTTTGAAGCGGCCACGAAGGGGAAAAGTTCACTCAGTGTGGCCCCTAAGCAAGCCAACAAGCGAGTACATGATGAAGACGCCCCAAGTGAGCAAAAGCTATCAGGGGAACATGATCCAGTACCCAACATCCATTCCATTGACATCGACAATCACATCGCTGAAGACGACCAGATGGAAGAAGCACGAGCAGTAACCACCACAACCAGCAACAAAGGACCTCCCTTTCTAATGCATCTCATTCCAGACGGGGAGTTTGAAATCATCCCATCATCGGTGATCTAGACAAAGGCGTAAAGTTTGGTGTTGGCCTCCCCGACAAAGTAAGATAGCAGCTCAAAGCCTTCCTGAAGCAAAATGCATAAAATCATAAATGTCTTCCTTCTCCATGCATGTACTGGAATCCCAAATTCCTTAATCCAAGTATATCTAATTCCTCATACATCTCTAGGCTCCTATTCTCTAACACCGTTAAACTCCTTACAGAAAAACTTCTATGAATCCTTCATTAGACTCTTAATATCCTCATTATCATCTACCTTCAGAAACACCTTCTCTCCGCCCAGGGGAATAGGTTTCATCGACGTAATTCCTTCTTCGCACATTCTCCTCTGCAAGCTTGGTAGCTCCTCAGCGTTTTTGAGGGAGGCGGTGAAACCTGATTTTGCCCAAGCCATTTCCTTTTCGTCTACTGTTAACGATACTCTGGCCTTTTCTTTATCTTTTCATTCTCTGTCATTTTCTTTTTGTATCCATTCCATTTGACTATTTTAAGGTATTTGTTTTATTGCTTCTGCATAGCTTTTACCTTTTGTTCTATTGTATCTCGACATATCATTTAGATTGATTCCATGCTTATTCAATTGTTTTTCCTCTGCCACCTTCCATCTTGTTATTGAATATTCCTGCTCCCTCCTTCTGTTTCTTACTTGCCCTCGCAAAATTTTTCCTTTCTGATTTCTCTGGTTTTTTGAATTTAGAGATATTGACCCAAGTTTTGTATGAACCAAACCATATGTTGCTTAGTTGTTCATCAAGCCTTTTCTCGTTTGTCACTCCAACATATCTGGTGAAACCAAAGATTCGGCCTCGTTTATTCCATTTTCTTGCAATGTATGTATCTGTCACTTTGCCCCATCTACTGAAGGTTTTCCCTAACTCTTTGTCATTTATATCACTTGGAAGATTATTCACATAGCAAGTGATTGTTTTTCCATACTTTGTCTTGATCGGTTCTGATCTATGAGTTTTCCTTCTTCTTGGACTCACTACAATCCATTTGCTTGATTCTCTAGTTTCCTCTCTCATTTGCTTGACTCTATGTATGAAAAGGTTGAAAACACTTACTGCTGAATCTAAAATCATTCTCCGTAGATTAGTGATCGTACCTGGAGATCAGGATCCGATACGGCTGGCTTCGAGAGTTGATGAAAGACGGTCGGTGAGGAGAGAAAGGAGGTGTACCTACAAGGCACTCCGATGCTAAAGTAAGTAACCGAGCAAAGAGCGGGCAAGTACGAGAATAAAGGTCAGAGAATTGAATACCTAACCCTCCCAAATGAGAGGGTTTATATAAGGGGCTAAATGGAAGATTATTGGTCCATATTGTGAGGCGCGGATCGAGGAATCCGTAAAAATAGGTAACGGTCAAGACTAGCCGTTAGGGGACTTCGTCGTGGTCGGTATGCTTATGCTCGACAGAGACCATCATTCCTAATTCTGCTCGACGTCGAGCATAGCTATTGGATTGGTTTGCTTGGCCCAATTGTGGGGATTGGGATAGTCCAGAACAGGAGCCCCCAAGTTACTACTCGTGTGGAAGAGTAGTGACTTAGAAATGATTTCGTGCTCGGCGATGAGCAGTGTTAAGGCCAGGAATTTACGCTGCAGATCTTCGAGGAACGGGCAGCCGGTACGTTACTCGATAGAGGAATGTGAAACGAAAAGCTGGAATATCTGAGAATTCGCGCTTATTAATGATTTGACGGCTAGCCTAGGGGCTAGTGTGTAGGGGTCACGCGTGCTTGCACGTGTTTTCCCTCTTATAAATAGGGTTCTCAGGGCCCATTATGAACTTTTTGCTTCATCTTCTTCTCTGACACTCTGCTCGTTCAACTGCCACCACTTCAGCCGTCGACCACCGCATCTCTTTGCCGACCACCACTTCCAGAACGCATTTCTTCTTAAAAAATGTCTTCCCAAGCGCAAGGTACGGTTCTTTTTCGCCGTTTTAGGTGTTTGTAGCTTAGGTTTTGTAGAAATGCATGTGGTTTAGGATAGTTTTGACGGTAGTCTTAGATTTAGAACCGGTAAACTTTAGGACTTCTGCCACCGTAGTCGGTCGGTTGCAAACCCTAACTCATGGTCGACATAAGTGTTGGTCGACCTTGACTTGGGATTTTACAAATACCTAGGTTAGATCCGTTAGGACTTCTGCCACCGTAGTCGGTCGGTTTCAAACCCTAACTCATGGTCGACATAAGTGTTGGTCGACCTTGAATTGGGATTTGACAAATACCTAGGTTAGATCCGTTATTTATAATGTTGGGCGTAAGCCGTCGCTCCGAGCGATGGTCAGCCAGGGCTGTAGCTCGGGAACTAGTCCCTGAGCTGATGCGCGCCCTTTCACTTGTCGAGCGGTGGAAGGGTGGATTTGATATTCTTAATCGAATTCACTGACGCCTTTCCTCTTCTTTTCAGGTGAAAACTCGCTCGTGGATCCATTGGAGGTGTCTTCGGAAGATACGTCCTCGGAAGATTCAGGGTCATCTGCGTCCATCCCTTCTGGCTCTGGGAGTTCCTCGGGGGATTCGGATACGAGTACTACAGGAGCATCAACAGATTCGCCCCAGTGTCCCGACCAGACGAGGGTCTCGCCCGAAGAATGGGTGGTGCAGGATTTGTTGGACAAGGTGTCCTCATTTTTGAGACCCCGAACGGAGCCGCTACCCGTCGTCGGCGACCCTGCTGATTGGGTCGTAACCTGCCCGAGAGATGATGACCGCATCTTCTCGGATTTCCGGGGTCGGGCGTTCTCTATGTATGAATACGCAGTCTCGGTCCTGGGGGTAACTTTTCCCTTCAGTGACTTTGTGAGTGCCGTGCTCGGGCACCTATGCGTCGCCCCTTCCCAATTGCATCCCAATTCATACGCGTTCTTGAGAGCGTTTGAGATGACGTGCGCCCCATCTGGGTGTTGGTGCCACGCTTCCTCTGTTTTTCCGCCTGTTCTCCCTGCAGCGCCAAGTCGGGCGAGGAACCGATCGGAAGGGGTTCGTGTCCTTCAAGCAGAGGACGAAAATCTTCAAGGCCCATTCATAATCTATTCGGGCCTTTAAAACTGATTACTTTCTGATCAAACCCGCGAGCACGGTGGCCGTGAGGGCAATGAGCTTCATGGGGATAGACACCGACGAGAACGACGAACCTAAGCTCGACGATCAAGGGCAGGTGATCCCGAGGAGGCTGTGGTTGTTCCCATTTTCCTGGAACTATGCTCATTATGAGAAACCTGTTGGTGAGTTCGTTCAGGTGGGGGACTCATTGAATGATGATGACGCGGCCAGTTTCGAGGCCTTCAGAAGATTGATAGCGTCTTTCACTCCGACCCCCCTACTGGACGGAGATGGAAAAGTTATGCTTGAGCAGGATGGGGGGGAATCTGTGGAGCGTCCCTTGATTAATGTTACCGAATTACTGGCTTGCCATACCGGGTAGGAAGTGTCCGACTTCTTTGGTATCTGTTTATCTATATTAGTCAAATTTTTTATTTAAATTTGTCGTCCACGACTAATCTGATCTTTTTCTTTTTTCAGGCTCTCTGTCGAACCCACTAGATAAAATTCAAGAACGCCTGCGTCAGCAGCAGAAGAAAAGATCAAGGGTCGTGCATACCAAGCTGACGGAGACAAGTGGTTCGGGGTCGGGCCCCTTGGTCCAAGGCTCTCCGAGCGCCTCGACTGGCTCTCTGATGAAGAAACATAAGTCCGCAGCCATTGTGGACTTGACGACCAACGCTCCTCCAAAGCCGAAGCATGGGCTGCCGCCGTGCTTCGTGAAGCGCAATTTCTTCGAGGGAACGAACATGGAGGTGGACCGTGCGGATTCCTTGTTCTTGGAGGGCATGGACCGTCCTTCCCGGCGATTATCCCTGGCCCAGGGAGCAAGCGTGGTCATGCGGGTCCTGACAATGGCCGGGCTGACGGCCGAAGGGAGTCCTGGACAGGAGCGAGAGATGGGTAGGCTGAAGGAGCAGCTGGCTGCCACTGAGACGAAACTGACAACGGCCACCGAGGAGGCTAAAGCCGCGGCCAAGGAGTTGACTGAACGGGCCAACGTCATCGCCAAGTTGGAGGTCGACAAGAAAAGGGTGTTGGAGCAGAATAAAAATCTGAAGGACACTTTCTGCCCGAAGGAGGACGAGGATGAAGAGACCAAAGGCCTGGTAATGAGGGCTCAGTTGCTCGCTCGGATCGACCAAGACATGGAAGACCTGAACTCATCAACTGAGCTCAATTTCCAGAACGCGGTGGATCAGATGAGGGTTCTCCATCCTGACCTGGCTTTGGACGTTGGTCGAATCAGCTATCTGTACAAGGTCGAAGACGGCCAGATTGTGGTTCCTTCAGACCTGGTGGTGGATGATTCTCAGCCGGGGTCGATTGCTCAGCCTGACCATCCTGAAGCGCAACCGGAGCAGGAGGAGGCTTGCCAGGAGGAAGGCCGCCCGGAAGGCGAGGGTAATTAGTTTCTGGCCTGCGTGCCTTATAATTTATTATGTTTCTTTTTGGGGGCGTGGTCCCCTTTGTATGTAATCCTGAACAAGTCGGCCCTTCGGGGTCGCATTTTTAATTTCATATGTACGACCTTGGTGGTCGGTTTCTATATTTTATTTGTTCGTAATGATGCGTCCGTCGGAGGACATATTTTATTTTATTTTTACTAAGTGTTTGGTATGCATCTTTGCATTAATTGGATGTGATCGAATAAATACGGGGTGTGTATGTGATCTGTTGGTTAGGGGGACCAATCAGATTTTGGAGTTTTACTCCTGGTCGGTGCCCGGGCCAAGGTAATGGCCCGGGCTCCGAGGCTTGAACATCCCATCGCGAGCTGGGGTTCTGGCTGGTCGTGGTACTTAGGCGACGTCAGACTCGTTTGAGTATCCGTCCGTGCGACAAGTTTCTCTTTCCCTTGAAAGGAGATCCTGCTTGACTTTGTCATTTTTGGGCTGTCGTGCTCGTACCTAGGCACGCAGTTTTCAGCCGGTCCTTTCGCTCCTTGCTTGAAAGTTGAGCAAGGTGACTTTGTGATTTAGCTGTAATATTGTTTGAGTTTCTCGGCGTTCCAAGGCCGAGCAAGTTCTTCCCCGTGTAAATTTTCTAAATAATAGGCTCTGTTCTCGGTTTTTGCTCGGACGCGATACGGGCCCTCCCAGTTGGGTGTAAATTTTCCCTCGCGGGGATCCTTGTGATTTCTTCTGAGGACAAGACTGCCTACCTTGAACGTTCGTCTTATGACCTTAGAATCATACCGAGCGGCTATTTTTTGTTTGAGAATGGTTTCCCGAAGGGCAGCTTCTGACCGAACTTCTTCGATCATGTCGAGCTCGTCCCTCAAAGCTTCGGAGTTGGTGTCTTGGTCCATAGGGGATTCTGTGCGTTTGGATAGGACGTGCATTTCTATAGGGATCACCGCCTCGGTTCCATATGCTAACCGGAACGAGGATTCCCCGGTTGTTGAGTGGGGTGTGGTCCTATATGCCCATAGTACGCTGTGTAACTCCTCGACCCAATGCGTTTTATGCTCGTCCAGTCTTCGTTTTAAACCTCTTAGGATTACTCTATTTGCGACCTCTACTTGTCCGTTAGTTTGGGGGTGCTCGACTGACGCGAAATGTTGTTTCTTTCCTATTGATGCGACGAATTCTTTGAAGTGTTTATCCGTGAACTGAGTGCCGTTGTCGGTCACGATGGCGAGCAGTACCCCGAACCGGGCGAGGATGTTTCTCTTGAAGAAACGTAGTATGTTGAGCGCAGTGATTTTGGCTAACGCCTCAGCTTCTATCCACTTGGTGAAATAGTCGACGCCCACAATTAAGTACTTATTTTGACCAGACCCGACGACGAATGGTCCTAAGATATCCATCCCCCACAATGCTAATGGCCACGGTGATGACAATGATTTCAATTATGATGGGGGTGCTACGTGCACGTCCCCGTGCCGTTGGCATTTGTCGCACCTTTTCACGTGCTCCTTCGCGTCGTGTTGAAGTGTGGGCCAATAATACCATGCTCGAAGAATTTTTCGAGCCAACGACCTTCCGCCAGGATGTTGCGCGTTGATTCCTTCATGGACTTCTCTCAGTACGTGCGAGACGTTTTCCTCTTCTACGCACCTGAGGAGGGGCGTAGAGAATCCTCGACGGTACATTCGACCACCTACTAGGGAATATAGGCATGCTCTTCGTCGTATGGTACTGGCCGCTTTTGGGTCGGTCGGTAGTTCTCCCTTGGTTAGGTAGTTAAATAATGGGGTCGTCCAGCAGCTTGTGTCGCCCACAAGGTTAATGTCTATGTGGATCGATGATTGCCCAATGCTAGGTCGGGGAAGCGTTTTCTGTATGACGGATTTGTTGTTTCCTTTCCTTTTAGTGCTCGCCAATTTGGAAAGGATGTCGGCGCGGATGTTGTTCTCTCGCGGGATGTGTTTGACTTCCACATTTTTGAATCGTTTCAGTTCGCCTTTTACGAGGGCCAAATATTCGTCCATGTTATCGTTTTTGGCTTGAAAATCTCCTCGGACTTGGCTCGCGACCAACTGAGAATTCGTGCAGATTGTGATCTCTTCTGCTTCCAAATCGGTTGTGAGCCGTATGCCCGCTAGAAAAGCTTCGTATTCTGCCTGGTTGTTAGAAGTGGGGAAAGATAAGGTTAGGGACACTTCGATGACGTTTCCCTCTTCGTTCTCCAAGATAATTCCAGCTCCGCTACCTGCTGGGCTAGATGCTCCGTCCACGAAAATAACCCATCTGGATGAGGTTTTCGACTCTTGCTCAGTGAAAGTAAGTTCAGCCACGAAGTCGGCCAGCGCTTGAGCTTTGAGAGCTTGTCCTCCCTCGAATTTGACGTCAAACTCGGATAGTTCCAATGACCACTTTAACATTCGTCTGGCCATGTCTGGTCAACCGAGCAATTGTCTTATGGGTTGATCGGTTCTTACGATGATGGTGTGAGCCAGGAAGTAATGGCGTAGCCTTCTGGCTGCAAGAAGGAGGGCCAAAGCCACCTTTTCTATCTGGAGATATCGAATTTCCGGGCCATGGAGTGCTTTACTTGTAAAATAAACAGGCTTTTGCCCCTCGGGTAGGTCGCGTACGAGTGTCGCGCTTACTGCCTCGTTTGCAACGGCGAGGTAGAGATAAAGTACCTCCCCCCCTTCGGGTCTGGATAAGACTGGGGGTTCACTTAGTGCCTTTTTTAGGTGGGACAACGCTAGCTCGCACTCCTCCGTCCATTCGAAAGTTGCCTCTTTGCGGAGGAGCTTGTAAAAGGGGAGAGCGTGTTGAGCGGATTTCGCTACGAACCGAGCGAGGGAGGTAAGGACCCCGTTTAGTGACTGTATGGACTTTTTAGAAGTAGGGGTTGGGAGTTCCGCGAATGCCCGACATTTGTCGGGGTTGGCCTCGATGCCTCGTTCAGTCAAGTAGAATCTGAGGAATTTCCCTGCTCGAACCCCAAACGTGCATTTCTCAGGGTTGAAACGCATTTTGCACTTTCGTGCCTGATCGAACACTTTTCGTAAATGAGACGCGTGATCCGTTTCTTGTTGAGATTTGACGATCATGTCGTCCATGTATACTTCGAGCATATCTCCGATTTCTGCTCGGAAAACCTTATTCATCATGCGCTGATATGTCACGCCCGCGTTTTTCAGACCGAAGGGCATAACATTGTAAAAGTAATTTCCCGATTCGATCATGAAGGCCGTGTATTATTTGTCAGACACGGCCATGGGTATCTGATTATATCCTGAGTATGCGTCCATGAAGGACAATAGCTTGAAGTCGGATGAATTGTCGACCAAATTATCAATGTTAGGTAAAGGGTATGCATCTTTCGAGCATGCCCGATTGAGATCGGTATAGTCAACGCACATTCTCCACTTTCCATTAGATTTTTTCACAAGTTCAACATTTGAAATCCAGGTCGTGTATCTGGCCTCGGTTACAAATTTAGCCTATAGGAGGTCTTTAACAACAGATTCAGTTGCTTCAGTTTTTTCGGTCGACTACTTCCTTCTGCGTTGAGCGACCGCCTTGTGCGTTGGGTCAATGGAGAGGTGGTGGCAGGCTGTCTCGGGGTCGAGCCCCGACATCTCTGCAGCGCTCCAGGCAAATAGATCTACGTTCCCTCTGAGGCAAGCTTCCAGCTGTCGCTTCACCAAGTCGGGCATATGTGCCCCGATTTTAACGCACCGAGTTGGGTCCTCTCCCAGAGGAATTAATTCGAACTCTCCATATGGTATTGGTCGGGATAGCGACTCTGTTGGCCTTTGGACGCCCTCGCTATTGTCTGAGAATCTGCAGTCCAGGTTGATTGAGTCTACCTGAGGGAAAGCCCTGGGAACATCTGGCGAATTTGATGCCGAAGGATTCGGTTGGTATGATATTGAGCTGAGACCTTTCGATGTTGCTTCGAAACACCTGCGAGCAGCGTCGACGTCTCCGTGTAATATGGCGACCTTACCTGAAGTAGTGTAATACTTCATCTTCAGGTGGACGGTAGATGGCACGGCGATTAGCTCGGCTAATGTTGGTCGTCCTAGGATGCATTGGTACAGCGACGGGCAGTCCACGACTAGGAACTGGACCATGACCGTCCTGGATGTATCACCGGCTCTGAAGGTGACAAATAGATCGACATAGCCCCATGGTCGGGAGACTGCTCCGTTGAAACCCTGCAAGTCTGATCCGACGTACGGAGTTAAGTGTGTCTCGTTCAGCTGGAGTGTCGAAAACAACTGGGAGTATATAATGTCGCAGGAGCTGCCCTGGTCCACCAGGATTCTTCTCACATCGAAATTTTCCAAGCGTGCCCGGATGAGCAGGGGAATGCTGGCGTTGGGCGCCCCTCCAAGGAGCTCTTCTCGGTAAAAAGCAAGGGGTACCGAGCCTTCCCTTGGTGGGTCCAGGGTGGCGTTTTGCGCGGGCCCCTTCGCTATCAGTTGGTCGAATTTCCGTTTCACAGATTCGACCGTGATTTTATTGAACCCTCCTCCCGAGATGACCATTGCGGAAGGAAAAGTTTCCCATGGACTATGGGAGGAGAGGTACCCCGGACCCTCGGCGTGATTCGGTAGGAAGAAATCTTCCGGGCGATAAATGTTTAGAGCGACCTGCATGTTTGCATCTGCGGGGATGGGTATGGCTTCCTCGACTTTTTGAGTCTCCTGCGCTTCTTGTCGAGGAGTGTCTCTGGATTTGGTGAATTGTTTTAAGTGCCCGTCCTTGATGAGAATCTCGATTGCATCCTTGAGATGGATGTAGTCCTCTGTGTTGTGGCCGTGACTCTTGTCGAATCTGCAATATTTCGTTTTATCCGTGCCCGGTTTGCTGGGTTGTTGCCTCGGAAAACGTACCCCTGCCTGTTTGAATTCCGAATTGGCACATTCAGACAAAATTTTCTCCCTGGAAGCTAGGAAAGGTGTGTACTCGTGGAACCGACCGAAGGGTCCTCGGTGCTCCCGCGGTTCACGGGAGCGATCGTCCTTTCTTTTGTCTCCTCCTCGACGAGATGTCGAAGGTTCATCGACTCGGTGAGGCTTAGCATCTTCACGGCGTCGAGCGTCTCTTACCGAGCTGGCCGCTTGTTTTTCCTCATACTGAATGTAGGCTTGGGCTTTCAGTAAGAACGCGTCGAAGGTGACCGGGGTCTCAATGCCGACCGCCCGATGAAAATCAGTCGACGGGCGTAATCCTCGTTCCAGCAAATATTTTTTCATGTCGTCGGTCGTGGATACTTGGACCTCTTCTTTATTGAACCTTTCGATGTAAGTTCGTAAAGGTTCGTCCCTCCCTTGGATGATCGCTTCGAGCGAAGCTTCTGTCTTCGAGTGCCGCCTTGATACGGTGAAGTGCCTGGAGAACGTGCGTCCAAGTTGTTTCCAGGAGGTGATGGACTCAGCTTCGAGGCTTTTGTACCATGTCATCGCTCCTTTCCTCAGCGTCGTAGGAAAAAGGCGACATTTGATTGCTCCACGTACTCCTCGATAGTCGAGCAGCGCATCGATATTCTCGATGTGCTCATCTGGATCCGTGGTTCCGTCGTACGAGCCCAGCGGTGGGGGCTTCTCTAAACCTCTTGGAAGCTTAGCTGCCATGATTTCAGATGAAAGGGGACCCCGAGCGTCTTCGTCGTCACTGGAGTTGAACGAAGGAGACCTGTGAGCACGTTTCTTCGTTCGCCGGGGAGAGGCAGATCTTGATCTGCTCCTTCTTGATTTTCTTGTAGGAGAAAATCGTGGGGAAGACTGACGAAGACGCTTGTCGCCTGTTGATTCGTCAGCGTGCCCTTTCCTCTTCTTCCTGGCAGGAGAAGGAGTATGTCTTCTTTGAGGTCTCGCGGGAGACAGTGGTCGACGAGACTTATCTTCGAGACGGGCGATTTTCTCGCCATGGGCGAGGAGCAGCAGGTTTGTCTGATTCAGGATCTCGGCCAGCGCGGCGAAATCCGATCCCGAAGGAGTCGAGGGAAAGAGAGTTTCCGGGCGACTTTCCAGAGGTTGATAGCGATCGGGTGAAGGCGATGCTGTCTTCCCGTCCGGGTGGTCTTGCACAGTTTCCTCGTGCGGAGGGGGATGGATGTTGCTCTCACGTTGTGTGAGAATCATGCCATCATTTGATCGGTTTTCTTGGTTGTCCCGAGCAGCCATGGATCTTGTTAAAACTTTGGTTCCTTGAAGATTTTGAAAGAAGAACGGGGAAATCAGTTTCCCACAGACGGCGCCACCTGATCGTACCTGGAGATCAGGATCCGATACGGCTGGCTTCGAGAGTTGATGAAAGACGGTCGGTGAGGAGAGAAAGGGGGTGTACCTGCAAGACACTCCGATGCTAAAGTAAGTAACCGAGCAAAGAGCGGGCAAGTACGAGAATAAAGGTCAGAGAATTGAATACCTGACCCTCCCAAATGAGAGGGTTTATATAAGGGGCTAAATGGAAGATTATTGGTCCATATTGTGAGGCGCGGATCGAGGAATCCGTAAAAATAGGTAACGGTCAAGACTAGCCGTTAGGGGACTTCGTCGTGGTCGGTATGCTTATGCTCGACAGAGACCAACATTCCTAATTCTGCTCGACGTCGAGCATAGCTATTGGATTGGTTTGCTTGGCCCAATTGTGGGGATTGGGCTAGTCCAGAACAATTAGTTAATTGTTATTGTTAGAGTTAGTTAATAGTTGTGATCCAATATTAAAGAGTTCATACTCTTAGCCTGCATCCTTTATAATAAGTAACTTATATCTGATTCTCCTCATTTCATTAATGAAGCAAGTTATCTTTTTCTCCAAATCATAATATGTACTACGAATTTGTTTGATAATAATATAAATTTACTTAGTTTGAGTAAAAAAATAGTTAATTATATAATTGAATTTGTCACAATTTTAATTATTAATTGAATTAATTATATGCTAAGATGAATCGCATGTTTCATTGTATTAGGAAAAACTCAAGTCCCACATTGGCTAAATATATAGCTCACAAAGAGTTTAAATAGAGTGACACTCTCCACCTTACCAACCAGTTTTGTATGATGAGTTATGTTATTGTGAAAAACCCAAGTCCCACATTACTAAATATATAACTCACAAATGGTTTAAATAGAGTGACATTTTACACCTTACTAACCGATTTTGTAGGATGAGTTAGATCAAACTTTAATTCTAATATATTATCTATATTTAAGTTTGAAGAACTTTTTACATGTCTTCCAATTCATTGAATCATGATTACCAAAAACGAGTTTCCACAAGTATTATCTATATTAATGACATTATTATCTATCTCACCCTCACTTGAGAGGGCCTCCTCACCTATGACCCACCCTACTCACATGCTAAAAAGATGACGAGGGGTTAGGTTTGTTTCTATATAATAATAGAGAAAAGAGAAATATCATTCACAAATTAAGTATCCATTATAAACTATTTGGTATTGATATTTTTAATATAAATTATTTTTAAATTTTAATTTATTTTAAAATAAATAAAAATAAGAAACAACACGATATTAAATTATTTTATTTGATTGATTATAAATAACATATTTAATTAAATTGAAGAATATCAGAATATTCATTAATATTATCTATTTGTTATTAATTTTTTATTACTACGTAAACATGTGAATTATCCTTATGAAATTAAGTGTTCACATGAATATATTTTTTATGTTTAAAAGTATAAGATTGAAATTGAGGATTTTTTTTTTAAAATTGAGGAATATTTTTTTTTATATTTTTTAACATAGTTGTCAGAGTAAATACCAAAGTAACGTAGTTTGGTTATGGATTGACATATATGTATAAAATGATTTTTTTTTAACATATGCTTATACGCCATTTTAAATGGTTAATGAGTTTTCGTTATAAAGCATTCACCAATTGGTTTGACGTATGGGTTAAAAAATTATTTTGAATCATAATGAAATCATAAATCAATTTGAAGAATGAATACATTTTTAAAATAAAAAATAAAAAAACAAACAAGCAAATGGATTCATTTTTAAGAAAAAAACAAGGCATTCCAAATGTCACATTACTTCAATTTTTAAAAAATTAAAATAAAAACAAATTCATTAGCCATTTGAAATGGCAGATGAGTGTACTCAAAAGAAATTATTTTATACTCATATATCAATTCATATGACGCATACAATATCAAACTACATTACTTTGATATTTACTCTGAAAAGTACGTTACTTTATTTTATTTAAAAACTATTTTAAAAAAATCTGAAATTGAAGGATCAATAGATAATAAAAAGTACGTTACTCTATTTTATTTAGAAATTACTTTAAAAAAAATCTGAAATTGAAGAATCAATAGATAATGAAAAGTACATTACTCTATTTTATTTAAAAATTATTTTAAAAAAATCTGAAAATTGAAGAATCAATAGATAATGAAAAGTACGTTATTCTATTTTATTTAAAAATTACTTAAAAAATATCTAAAATTGAAGGATCAATAGATAATGAAAAGTATCGTTGCTCTATTTTATTTAGGAATTACTTTTAAAAAATCTGAAATTGAAGGATCAATAGATAATGAAAAAGTAAACTTTATGCATAAAAGCATGTATAATTCTCTTATTTTATTCTAGCATATATAATTCGTATAAATCATGATTTGGGTTCTCTCTCAGACATTAAAGAAGTAAACTTTATGCATAATTCATATATAATTATCAGGTTTATATATATATATATATATATATATATATATATATATATATATATATATATATATATATATATATATATATATATATATAATTCTCTTTTTTATTAAAGTTTATAGAAACTTGATTTGATGAAATTACTTTTGTTTACAATTATTTGTTTTGAATTACTTCCTGTTGATATGAATGGATATTGAAACAGAAATAAAAGGACAAACATTTGAAAAGAAAATGGATGCTTTTATTTTCTCTCATTTTTATTAAATACAAAGCTCAATGATAGATACATTAACGTCTATTAGGTAGACCCACAAATTCGTCGGTTGGCTACATGTCGAGTATTCATTGCTTTTGGGAGGGAACAAATATCTATTATCTTCATTTTAATCAATTATTACTCTTTCCATACTTTATTTAAAAATTATTTAACCCAAAATACATACTAGTACTTGCTTTATAATGTTTTTATTTATTTATAATTTCTTCTCATTATTATTATAAAAGTCTATAGTCAGAAAATTAAATGCCAATTTTTCTTTAAAAAACAAAATGCTAAAAGCTCAAAAGATTTAGATATGGATAGTATAACATTTATATTGCTTTAATAACTTTTAACAATTTTGAAATAAAGTGCTTTTGTATTCTCAACGAGTGTTATTAAAATTATGGTTCTGATGGAGGATGGAAAATTGGATCCTATGTTAGAATATGCTATAGGATTAAGAGAGTCACATTTGTGACAGATCACAGATGGTTGAGTACAAATGTCCCAAGTCAAGTCTCCTATTGTCAATAAATAAATAAAATGTTGAATATATAAAAGTGATGAATTATAATCTGTCTCACAATTGTGAATGACTTGATCAATTTATATATATATTTATTGGTAGTAGGGTTCACAATGAACCGAATAAATTCGAAAATAGTTTAGAATTCGGTTCAACAATTAATTCGTTGAATTTGGTTCGTGAACGTAATGAATTTAATATAAATTTCAGTCTTATAATTTATTTTAATCTAATGATATCAATTAATAATCTATATTTTCAAATGAGTAAAATATTTTTAAAAATAATTATATAAATAAAATTAATATCATATAAATTAATTAATTTTTGAATTAGTAGATTTTTGAGACAAAGTTTAATTTCAATCTAATAACTTTTATTTTATTTTAATACTTTTTTTAAAAATAATATTAATATTAAATATATAAATTAGACTTTAAAAAATAGTTTTTAAGTATGTGAAGCAAGCAAATTGAATCTAACGAGATGAATTTAACGAGTCGAATCGAGTTGCTCGTGAATTTATAATAAGTCGAGTTTGCGTTTAAAATAAAGTTCGTGTCGAAATCGAATAGAGATATTAATTGAACAAATTCTTAACGAGTCGAGTCGAGCTGATGCGAATTCGACTCGACTCTTTTCCAATCCTAATTAGAATATTTTAAATAACTCACTTATTGTGGGAAGATGAGGGTAATACCTTAAATTTTTGAAAGAAAATATGAATCTCTCTTTCTTTTATATATATATATATATATATATATATATATATATATATATATATATATATATATATATATATATATATATATATATATATATATATATATATAAAAGTTTGCTAATGTAGATCCTACAGGGGTTTGTTATAATACATCTACTTATTTTTGTGAATATGTGTTTTAGTAACATGCACCTTAAGATATATTTAATGAATTTTTAGTGATCATATATATATATATATATATATATATATATATATATATATATATATATATATATATATATATATATATATATATATATATATATATATATATATATATATATATATATATATATATATAATTTAAAGTTAGAATTTGGATTTGAAAAAAATAAATAATTTATATTTATATTATAATGTTCAATTCAAAATTTATAACACAACTTACAGATAAAAATACATATATTTTGGTTTAATAAATAATAATTTAATAATGTATTAACCTATATGAGTTTATTTAATAATTTAAAATTCTTTATTTATTTATTTAACGTTTCTAAATTTCTATCACGGAAATATTGTTTTCACAAATGTGTTTAGTAAAAAATATTTAAAACAACTATTTAGTTTACAAATTGTTTAATTAAAATTGAAAAAAAGATAATTATTAGTAGTTATGTTTTATTTTTTAAGAATAAAAATCACCATCTTCTCAAATGAAAATGGAAAAGTGTAAATTTTGTTATAAATTTTACTTCTTAAAATAAATAATAAATAAAAATACAGTGTCTTAGAAATATACTTTAAATTTTTAAATAAAAATTAAATTTTTTTTTATTGATTTTAGAATAATAGTATTAGATATAAAATGTTAGATATATTAGTTATTATAGTCATTATTATAAATCTTAGTTATTATTATAATTAATAATTATGATGCCCATATATTATGATGATGAAGTATGATTGATTCTAGAAGTCAGAAATCATCAAAAAAGGATGTAAGGTCTGAATCATATTCTCGTGCATAATCACATGTTATCAATACTTTATATAAATCTGCATCAAAAAAAATTGTGAGATATTATTACTGAGCTAAATTTTTATAAGAAAAATAAGTTGAAAGTTAATATGAATGGAAACGGATAATATGGGCGGTGTGATAGGGAGTTGGGACCCGTTTGAATGGCAGTTGCTTGCTAGTTGATCCTTTGGTAAGTGTCGACTGTCGGCACCAAAAGAAAGAATATTCCATGCTTACTCTAAATGTCCCTTTTCAACTCTTAAATTAATTACTTTAAAACATCTACTTTCCAGCAATTATATATAAATATAATTTATAAAGGTTATAAGTGTTTCTGTATCATGTTATTTAAGGGAGTTTTGATTTTTTGTTTGTAATTTTTTTTTACAATTCTATTCGGTATAAATAGTATGGATAACAATAATTTTTTTTCGAAGTGTTATTTTATGCTGCATCCAACACTTCATATAAATAAAAAAATATGACAATGATATATACCATAAGTTTAAATTTTTTCAATAAAATCAAAATGTTAAGTATATATTCAAAGTACCTAGGTTTGACGGTACTAACTAACCACTCAGAACACAATTTATTGTCAAACTCAAATCTCTTTATATTTAAATAAGTATATTAAATCAAAAAGTTATGATACCTTCTAGAGATTAAAAATATTGAATGTTAATTTATTTATAAGAAACTAATCTTTTGGTTACTGGTATTTTATACTTACTTGACCTTAAATCATCAAAGTGACCATGATAAATTAGCTCAAACGACATTCAATCATCCCATTATCATTTGATTAATTTATAGAAAATACAACACTTTACTAAAATGGCATTTAATAAAACCGTTGCTATTTACAGTAAAATATGACGGTTTATAAACTAACATAATATTAATAGTAAAATGACGGTTTTTTACCGCATTTATTTTGACACGTTTGTTGTTTTACGGTGATTTTTGTTGTTATTGTTTTTGTAAATCGAATATTTTCGTTTATAGTTGTGAAAATTGATCTATTGAATTGTATATAGTCCTAATATATTTTTTATATTATTTGAGTATAAAATTTATTCTTTTCTTCTTCTATTTTACAACACTTTACATGTTTTTTTTTAATTTTAATAGTTGTTACTTTTATGTTAATATTTATTTCTCATGAGTATTCATTTTTTTATTTTTGTTTAATTTGATTCTAAATTGCAACTTTATTCTCTATTTCAATTCTTTCATTTTTTATAATGTAGTCAAATCTAAATATTATAATATAAAAAAATTGATGTAATGTAAGCTTAATTGCATAAAAAGGAAAAAGATCATATTTTTATTTGTGAAATTTTTTTAATATGACAGTTAAAACTGCAATTATCATCTGGAAAAAAAAACGTCACTTTTTTCTTTGTAGCTAGCTTTTAACCGCCGCAATTTTCATTTTTTTTAGTGAAAAGAAGAAAAAGTTTTGGGACAGAGCCTGGGCACATGTCCAGCCTGGTCAGACCTTAAAGTCGTCCATGCTCGTAGTATCTCGTATAAAGATACATCGTATTAATTTTTCAAATGAGAAATTAAAATAATTCTCCAAAGATAATTCAATAGTGGTCGTTTGATCACCTAAAATAATTTCTTAAACAAAGAGAATTTTAAATAATTTTTCGAAAAAAAAAATACTTTGTAATTTCACAAACAAGAAAAAATTCAAATACTTTTTTAAAAAATATTTATTAAAAATACTCAGAAAATTCAATAAATAAAAAGAAATGAGGAGGAGTTGATGCTTCAATACAATAGCCATATTACTTTGAGCGATATTGTCAAATTGAAATCTTGTTCATGTAAAACCAAACATTAAAAATAGTGTAGTAAATTGTTCATAGTATCAAATCTTTAAGTTGTGGGCTCTAAGTTTCATTCATTGTGGAAAGAAGATTATACATTAAGGCGAGGCCTAAGGATCTCTTGAGAACAAAAGAGCAATTGGAAAATAGATGATAATTTTCTTCAAAAGCATTTGTATATTGGCTACAACATAATACCTTAATGAAACCCATATTTTTTAGAATGTCGTCAATATGCAAGATAATATTAAGAATTTTCCAAATCATCAACATTTAGGTAGAAGAAATCACGTTAGACAAAATTTTATTCCCTCATCCAACAAGTTGATTAGGAGTAACATTTGAAGCGTAAACATCTTTAAAATAAAGCTCTTGAGCAATTTAGTGATTCAAAACCAGATGGTCTTTATCTCATGAGGGAAATAATGCCTTTTTTATTCTATTAATATGAGTTGGTTGTTTAGTGATTAACCAATTAGGAAAAGACTAATAACTATTATGCACTTTCTAAAAAGTACAATGCGCGGGAATCCATTGGGATTAAGGGTTATCATAGGTTTTTAAAGTATATTGTGGCGTTAAGAGCTAACTCATGTAGGTGGTGAGAAACTCTACCTATGTGGTTTTCTGTGTGAGAATTAAATTGTCCCCCAACTTTATTGTTGAGGTATTTATAACCATATTGAGCCTGAATCCTATACCCATTGAAAATCGTAATAGCTTTTGAGAAGATGGGGGGATGGAAATTAATCACTTGATATTCAAGTAGTGTGGTTAACATCCCCATGACTCATTCTAAATCATAAAAAATCATAGACAGGTCACTTCCCATCCGCCCACATCATATGACTTATTCCAGAAATAGGAGACACGTTCAATAAAGGAGCGACACATTTGATAACCAAGAAGTTAATCTCTAAAGGAGCGCTTATGAGGTCCTTATGATGGGGTGATGCATCACTCTCATCGTCTCTCATAGCTCCCTACAAATATATCAAATACATTATTCCTTTAGAACGAGGGCTTGGAAAGAGAAAAATGATCCAATCTTGTGTTTCTTATTTGAATGAGTCCTCAAGTGAAAGGCGACTCCCTTATATATAAGGTGAGTCCCTCGTGCGTAAAGTGGATTTCATATATGGGCGACTATGGAACATGTGTCCATGTGTCAACAATGTGATTTATATGCCAGTTAGGTGAAATCATCAAACAACTATTGGAAGAGAAAAAATGTGAGACATTTAATCATAACAATAATGATTTAACCTTAGGACTTTAAATTGGCCTTACTCTTTCACGCATCCTAACAACGTGCAAAGCCATTTCACGTGTGATGAGAAACTTGGGAAGCCCTTGACTACCCTTAGCTTTTCGCCTCTATTAAAAGGATTCACCCCCAACTGTTTCACCTTTTCAAAAAAAAAAAATCTTGAAGCCCACGAAAGCCCCTTCAGTATTCTCCAACAACTCTTGCATTTTCACAAGTTCAAGCTCTTCCTTTTTACAAGTACCGAGTCTATTTTTTTCTCTTTTTTCTTTACGGCGATATTTAGAGATATATACAAGAATGGAAACCTGATAGAACCATTAACTCATGAGTGTTTAATCTTGTGTAATCAGTGTTATAGGAATGTTAAGCATCCCAATGGGACAATTGGCTATAAATTCTTGGAAATAGGCATGTTTGGCTATAGTGAGAGTTTCATTAATTGTGATAGTGATAACAATAGTGATAGTGACAGTGATTCCTTTTTCCCTTCTATTTTCTCAGTAAACAAGAAAATAATTACCACCTCTGACCCTAAATCAAAGAACGCCAAGGAAGTCGAATCTCATTATACCACTAAGGACTAAATAACTTCCCTATGTTAAAAACTTAACTTCTCTTCTTAAATGATGAAGAAAAAGTCATCCTAGAGGTGTTTATCTAGCTTGAAACAGAGGAATGCAGAGAGACACCTCTTGAATGAGGCTCTTAAAGATATTGGAAGAAGTCTATATAAAGGGGTTCCCATCAGAGGGATAAGCAAGACATTCATCTTATGTTAATACATAACATTAGTGTAACACCCAAATCCCCACAAATACTACAGAAATCTACCTCATTGCGGCTCTCCCTATTCCTACAAGGAAGGTACTCAATTTAGTGTTTTTCACAAGATATATATATATATATATATATATATATATATATATATATATATATATATATATATATATATATATATATAGCTATCAAAGATTGCATATATGCTTTACTAAACATTGGGCTATCATATGCAAAAAGGATATTACTAGGAATGATGATGCCTCTAGGAATTTTAGTACATACAATTTTTCCTTTTAGATATTTCTTGTCCTTTTTGTCACTGTGGAATGGAAAATAGACAACACTTGTTTATGGAATGTGACTTTGCTCGTGTTGTGTTCTTTTCTCCCCCATTAATTGTCGTTGTCTTATTGGGTTAGATTTCTTGGATTGGATTTATTCCATTGTTTCAATGAAGGACTCACTTAAGGTGCATATGTTATGTTCCATTTTATGGAATATTTGGCATGCTAGGAACGAGTTGATCCACAATGGAAGAATTATGACGCCTGTTATGGTTGCTGAGTCGGCTTGGGCGGATTGGATATCGTACAACACTTTTGAGATAAGGAGGAATAAGGAGGAAACTATGGCTGGTAATTCAATGATGCAGGGGGTACCCAGTGATAAATGGGTGATTCATGTCGATGTTGGGATTGTTGAAGGAATTTGTAGCACATTTGATTGTGTCGAGAGGGACAAAAATCAAAAGGTAGTAGTTATGGCGTGTTCGAAGCATAATTTTTGTTTTGATCCTGGCCAAGCTGAATTGATTACGTTGCGGTGGAGTATAGGCCTGGTACGTGACTTATGAGCTTCGAAGACCCTGTTCTTTTCTGATTCCAAAATCAGTATCGATTATATTAATAGTATTATGTTTGATGCAAGACTAGATGTTGTAGTTGCGGACTGTAGGTCCATGCTTTCCTCTTTTCAAGTTGTTGTTGTTGTTTAATGAAATTAACATGTTCGTAAAAAAAAGGAGATACATCTAATAATCATTTCTTTTGTAATGCAAACACTTTGATGCTCAAGTTAGTGATAATTCAAAGTAGTTAGTGATAATTCAAAGTGAGAGGTATTTATATAAGAAAATTATGTTTATTTTAATTTGACATTTATGGTCCTTAAGGGTTTCTCTTGAGTTTTTGTAGACATAGAGTCTTTGCATATAAATCGTCATTCATATAAAGAGATATCAAAATATAATATGTTGTCATATGATAATTTTTGGCTTAATACCCTTTTTGGTCCTTTAACTATAGGCCAAGGTCCAATTTGGTCCTCTTTCTTTTAAAAGTTCCAAATTAGTCTCATACGTTATTAAATTGTTACACGTTGGTCCAAACCGTCAAATAGATGCTAATGGTGTTAAAAATGATGAGGTGTATTCTGAGGTAGCATTATAAATGTACAGTCATCCTCTCCTTCTACGTTGTGTTTTGTTTTTTTATAAAATCAGGTCACGTGGTTCATCTCCTTCTTCATTACCAAAAGCCAGGGTACAAATTCCTCTTCTTCAAATTGAAACGACAATCTTCCCTAAATTATGAGTGTCTCACGTGGTTCAACTTCTTCATCAAGAACCGGGTTTGATCCATAAGTGTACACAATTTTTGGAAAGCTTATGTGTGGTTATGGAGATCTAGATATTCTTCGAAAAGCAAGAACACCCAACAACTACAAAAATCTTTTTTGGGGTTTTCAACATTTTAAGGTAATGTTCTATCTTCATCACCTGGGTTGACATTCTTCTCTTCAATGTTCTTATTGAAAATAATTGTTGTACAGGGAAGCACAAATTTGGTATGTGGATTCTTTGAATGGTTCTATGATGTTGCTAATGGTGAAAATGAAGAAAGCATAAGGAATATGCAATGGAAAATTGATATGCAATACAAAGAGTTGGCTAAACTCAAAAAAAAAAAATTGGGTGAGGCAAAATAAATGGTGGAAGTTTTGAAGGTGGAGAATTTGGAGTTAGATGAATGCTTGAAGAACAATAAGAAATGGAAGATTATAAGGAAGTGCATGTGTTACCCACTGTTCTTTGTCTTAGTAGTTAGGATGTTATGAAATTATGTGTTATAGTTGAAATGTATTAAAGCTGTCATTTTTGTTGTACCAAGTTTATTATGAAAGAAAAAGGGTTGGTTTAATTGTTATGTTTTAGTGTTATTGCCTTAATATAATAACAATTTGTTGACAAAATTTGATAACAGTTGTGTACATAATTTGATAACAGTTATGTACATAATTTGACCATAACGGGTCATAACATGTTGTGTACATAACTTGAACATAATTTGTTGTTGACATAACAGTTGTTGACATAATTTGACATGTTTTGAACATAACATGTTTTTGCACATAACAGATTTTGTGCATACCTTAATTTGATACCTTAACACTGAAAGACATATAACAAGTTGATACACAAGTTTTGCACATAACAAGTTGATACATTAAGTAACAGGTTTTGAAAAAATGCATTGCATAGCAGATTCTATGTTTTTACAAGATGCGGCTTTTAAGTCTTGCATATAACAATTACCATTAAATAGCAGAATCCTAAGATACATCAATACATAACAAGTACCATTACAAAATGCAGCCTTTAAGTCTTGCACACTGCATAGCAACATACCATAACAAGTACCATTACATAGAAACATTGCATAAAATAACAAGTCAAAATACATTAGTATATAACAGATCCTAAGATACGGATTCTAAGAGGTTTTCTTTGGGATGTTCCTTTTCGTAGGAGTTGTCCTCCTAGTTGTTGGACCTACTGCATTATGTGATGCACTCAGTCTTTTTGTGGGACCTCTTGAAACATGTGTTAGTTTTCTAAAAGGAAGCTTGTGTCTAGCCAGTGGTACAGTCCTCTTGTGACTTGTTTGGGATGTTTGATAAGCCTGAGTTGGTTGAGAAGCCTGAGTTGATTCAGAAGTCTGAGTTAGTTGAGATACATGTGCTGACTGGCCTGATGCAGATGCTTGAGTAGTCTGTGGTGTCTGATTATAGGTAGATTTTTTATGTCCAGTTTTTCTGCACCTTGTACACCTCAGAACCATACCAGTTTTGCTTATTTTTCTGTCAGATCCATCAATCTCACCATGTTCACGATTCCTCCTTTTTTGGGCCTTCCAGGCATCTTCTTATATTTGGGTGGCTGGACATCAGGGTACTCAGTCCTAACCCATAAATTAGTACCATTAAGTGGATAGATTATTGGTTCATAAACCTGAAGATATCTAGCATTCTTGTAATAATCTGGCACAAAATCATCAACACAAAGACCTATAGCCTTCATTGAAACAATTCCATGGACACATGGAAGATCTATCAACTACCATTTCCTGCAAGAACAGTCATGGTTCTTCAAGTTGACCATAAAGATATCACCTTGGTTCTCAATATGCTTTACCTTAAATATATACTCTGCTGACATCCTATACAAATAGAAGAGTAAATGTTACCTTACTAGAATTAGTGTTATACCACCAATCTATACAAACACAAGAATAAGTGTTACCTTACTATCCATGAATTGGTGTAGCTACTAGTTTTCTCCAACTTCTTCTTGATATTTGGTAAAACATCCCCATCACTCAAATTAGAGAACCTCAATCTATTTCCTGCCCATTTTTCCATTATATACCCCTTTATTTCTTCTAACATTGTTACCAATGGTCTTGCCCTTGCTTCTACAATCACACTGTTGAATGCCTCTGACATATTATTTAGCATAGTATCAGATTTTGTGGTGGTCCTAAAATATGACTTAATCCAAAATCTTGGTGGTGTCTGCATCATGTACTTGTAGGCGTCTTCATGTATTTGTCTCATACTTCTCATCTCCCTTTCCCAAGCTTGTGGGTAAGGTGCTCTAGTTGCTCTCCAAATTATCTCCTTCAATGTTTTTCCTGGAAATCTCTTCTTGAAATTGTTGTATAAGTGCCTCACACAAAACCTTTGCTCAACACCTAGTAATAATTCATACATAGCATGAAGTAGACCCTGCAAATACATACATACATATCAGAATAATATACATTCCTATATCAGAATAATATACAGAATAATATACACTCGTAGTGGTACCTTTTATTGATAAAAGATGAATGTATAAGTCCTACATTATTCTCTTCCCTCCTAAATCATCAATCAGTAGGGTCAAAAACCATGTCCAACTATATCTAGTCTCACCTTCCACCACAACAAAAACAATAGGCATCATTTGGTCATTGGGGTCTGTTCCAATTGCTTCCAGAATCTGACCACCACATAGGCCCTTCAAAAAGCATCCATCAAGTCCAATTATTGTCCTACAGAGCTTGAAACTCTTCTTGCAAGCAACATAGCAAATGTAAAGTCTCTTGAAATAAGGTCTTGTATCCTCAACCCCCTCTTGAACATGTGTGACATTGAGTTTCACAGTAGAACAATGATTGGTCCTTAAAATCTCATGAGAGTAGTCATAAATCCTTGTGTAATATCCTAAGAAAGATCCATCCACCACATCCCTTGCAGCAAACCTAGCCCTAATTGCCTTTGTTTTGTTAAACCCTACATTCCACTTCTTAAGTGCCTTCTCTTTTATATCTTTCAGCTTGAGTTTAGGATTATTTTTCAAAGAGTTTTGTAACCTCTTACTAAGCCATATTGTACTCATCATTTTAACATTATACTCTCTAGGACAATTGTGTATGCCAACTAGTTTCCTAAGTTGTCAGGTCTACTCATCAAGAAACTTTCCACAATATGCCTCCCACTCACATCCTTCCTTACAAATAACTTTCACTCTTTTTTTGTCATTTTTCAAAAAATTTAAACCTCTTCCATTTTGAACTGCATATGTCTGTATGGCTTCCTTAAACTCACTTTTGGTATTAAAGTAAGTGCCCAACTCCCACTTATAGTCAGACATATCTTTCATAGGCTTAAATATGGGATGCTTCTTCTTCCTTGGTACTGAATTGTCCTCACTATCGCATCCACTATCTAAATATTCAATATCATATAAACCATCATTATCCTGTACACTTTTCCATCCCCCTTTATTTTTCTTCAAGTTACTGCATCCTTCAAGGTTATCATCATAACTAACCACGTTGGCACCCTCATTGTCCAAACTAACATCAGAATCAGTATATGATACTTCCATAGAACTATCATAAACAAATGAAGAATCCTCATCATCAGAACTTGTGTCAACTCCCTCATCAAGATTGGCACCCTCATTAACATTCACACTCCCACCAGTCTTCAGTCCCTCACCAGACTTCAATCCCTCTCTTGTACTCAGTCCCTCACTAGCATCATCTCCATCACCTTGATTAACTCTATCATCATCATTCACTCCCTCACCTATATTGACTCCCTCATCAACATTCACCCCCTCACCTGAATTGGCTCCCTCATCAGCATCAACATTCACTCCCTCACCTACATTGACTTCCTAATGCTGCTTTTCTACATCCTTAATCACTTGTTCAACCAACTCTGCTAGAATGTCATAGTGTTCAGGAACAACCGTGTTCAGGGGTTCTTCATTTAATGGTTCCTCCTCCATGTTTAATTATTGTTCATCTAATGGAACATCAACATACTCAGGTTGAGACAGAGGGTGTTCAATATAAATGTCTAATTTCATGTGAACTATACATAAGTAAGTTATGTCTAAGGCTTCCTTATCATCCTTAAGCAAATTAATTCCAAAGGTAGGATCCTTATAGTATATATTTCATACCTGAGTATACTCTAGGTCTTTTAAAATACCAATCAACTCAAAATACGACCACCTATTAACATCTACCCTTAACTCATTGCATTTTCCACCAACATAATTATTTTTTTCAAAATCCAAAAATTTACCACTATGGTGAATGTTAAGAGGTATTAGTTCTTCCATTTGAAACTAAAATCACCTACAAACGCAAATTACAGAAAAGGCATACATCAACCCTAGTTTTCGAATGAGGGCAAAAAAAACCTAGAATAAAAATTACAGATTTCTCAGGAAAAAATCCCTAAGAATACAGAATATACAAACCCTAGAATCAGGAAAGGAATTGATTACACTAACCTCGTTTGCTTCGTCTTCGTCTTCGTCTTCATCTTGAAGAAATGCGTTTGCAGCGTCTTCTTGAAGCCTTTTCTCTGCGCTAGGGCACAAATTCTTTGGAAATGAGGGAAGACAAATAAAGTGTGTTGTGTCATACAACTAAAGGGTCATCGAATAGTCAACACTATGCCACATCACCATTCACTACATTACACATCAGCCAACTAGTTACACGTAATCAACATTTTAAGCCAAACTTTAACTTTTCTAACGGAATGGACAAACGTGGAACATTTTAAAAACGTATGAGACCAATTTGGAACTTTTAAAAGAAAGATGACCAAATTGGACTTTGGCCTATAGTTAGAGGACCAAAAAGGGTATTAAGCCGATAATTTTTCATCAAACATATTCTCGGATTATATATATATATATATATATATATATATATATATATATATATATATATATATATATATATATATATATATATATATATATATATATATATATATATATATATATATATATATATATATATATATATATATGTTTGTTCCCAACATCTTAGAACATTCTTTTGATATACAAATATCTGATATATATTTTATCTCATTTCATCATTGATCTGATGTCACTAGAATATACCAACACAACTATCTCTTATGTTATTGGACTTTGCACATTTTAATTTTATACATTTTTGTTTTGTGCCGGTAGTGGTGGTCCGAATATGAATAATGTGAAAATAGCCAAATCAACTACCTACCAATTATTATAATATGCCACGAAAATTACTAATGCACCCTATTCAAAAATTTAAATCATGCCTAAGCTAAGGAAAAAATAGTAAATCTCAAAATAAGCAATATTGAAGCTCTCAAAACACTTCTTTATGCCACATGTCGATAAATCATTGGTCTACTTTAATTGTTTTCCTTTCCCTCCTTCTCCCCACAACGTGACAAACCTTACCATTACACATTGTACAATCCTACAACACTTTGCCAACAACCTACATACTTTTCGTTTCCTCTCACACACGACACCTCCCTTTGCTTTTTCATTCAAGCTCCAAAAAACACTCCATTTTGTTCTTCATTCAAGTTGCGAAAAACACTCCCTTTGGTTCTTCATTCAAGTTGCGAAACAAGGTAATGTCTCTACCGCATTTTAGTTTTGAAAAAATTTCTTCTTCTTGATTTTTTTATGGCGTCTGTTTTGTTGGTTCCATTATCTTCATCGGGTTTGTTTACCAGCTCAATAAATCGGCTTTAGGGTCACATTGTTTGTTATGGTTTAAGATGGTTTATGTTGTCTTAAAGTTTTAGTTTTTACTACTTCTACAAAACTATTTCATTTATATTGTTGACGATTTAGTTTGAAAGTTTTAGTTTTTAATGATCCCCTTCTTAAAGTATGCATTTTTACGGTTACAACTCAAATATTATTTAATGACAATGTATAAAGTTTTGGTTTTTACTAATCTCCTTCTTAAAGTATGTGTTTTTACAATTAAAAACCAAATTTGGTTTAATCACAATGTATAAAGTTTGTGTTTTTACTCAAGTTTTGGTGTGCAAACTTGGTTTAACAGCTCATATATTTGACAAACCCGGTGATCCATTGACAAAAGTGAAGGTAGCAAGCGATGTTTTAGTTATATTATTGCTTTGTTTAATGCCCTGCAAACCTTTTTCATTGATGTTTTTACTCAACTTTTGGTGTGCATTAATGGTTTAAAAGCTCATATATTTGAAAGATTGTTCATTTGTTATAATTCATGCTGCCAAAACATGTTTCAAATGCTTCATATGTGGCTAAAATGCAATGTTCATTCATGAACCCTGAATGTCTCATAGTATGTCATATGATTGTTGTTTTGAACACACTTATTTTATTAATTTCAGTGGAGTATGCCATTTCGAACACTCATTATAAATGTCATTTTGAACACACTCATTCTAATTTCAGTGGAGTATGCCATTTTTAACACACTTATTTTATTAATTTCTATGTTACTTTTTTACTTTGGATTCTAATGAAATCATAATCATGTCATGAGTCCTCATACCAGAAAGTAAATGACATGGATATTGTGCACACAAATTTTGTAAACACTCATTCTAAATGGCATACTCCATTGAAAGTAAAGTTTTAGAGAAGTTGCACAAAAAATTATACGCATGCCATATATTATTGATATTAAAATCGAGTAAAGTAGTGTCAACATAGTCCAAATGGGATTACTGGTTTATCATCTTGATGTAGTTGAACATAGGTCAAACCTATTTGATAGAATATAAGACAAAAGTAAACCATAGTAAACCATACCTTCATGAATGTGGTAACAAATGCTTAAAAAAAAATTGGTTGCACTGAAACAAACACAAAGGTAAACCATAGGTAAGTCCATTTACTATGACAATTCATTAATATAGGTCATTTTTGTGACAATCCCAAGGTTATGGTACTACTTTTTCTGCCACATATATTAATATGTGAAAGATGTTTTTTCTGTATTTTTGGAGTAAATCCCAATTGTTTGGCAACCTATGGAATGTGCTTTATGTACTATTGTTTTTCTTCTTAACTTTGGTGAAAAAGTAGTACAGATTTTGAAATCATGCTAGAAACATGGAGGCTAATTTTTTACTGTACCAATACATAGTGGCTGATTTATGACTGTACTATTGTTTACCTTTATTCTTTATGGTCGACTGAGTTATGTATTTGGGCAAACATTACAGCTATAGACATATTAGTGATGAGGACTTATTTCCTAATTAGTCAATGAGATAAAAACAATTACCCTGCAACAAATCAACCACATTACTTATTGGAAAATGAAAAATAGTTCAAAGAAATTATGAATTAAGTGAATCCTCCGTAAGGTATGGTTCCTTCATTTGCCAAAATCCTGTTGGATCTTTTTTTTGTCATCCAGGTTACAATTAAAGTGTTGTATTGATAAACATTAGCTTGTAGGGAAGTAATTCCTTCACTTACCAAAATCCTTTTGCATACCTCACTTGGAAAGAAGCATTTAATTAGAACATTGCTAAGTCTCTGAGTTGTCAAACCGCCTTTGGTGAAGTCGCCATACTTCGCTATGCGAAGTTTAGTTCGCTATGCAAACTCAGTTCTCCTTTGGTCGCTTGAAGCGAACTCTGGTTGATTTGGTTCTATTTTTGCTCGCTTCTGCTTCGCTTCTTCCTTGCTTTTCTTCGCTATGCGAACTGACTTCGCTTCTTCAAAGAAGTTTTTCACAATGTCATATAGGTACATTTTTAATATTTATCATATGCCTGATACATTGATTAATATTTTCTCTTTTTTGACTATATTACCTAACATGTCCAATTCTTTATTAACCTGTTGCATGGACAATATTCGATCTAACATTAAATGGTGTTACATGATATCTTATTAAATTTGACCAAGTTTAATATAACATTAAATGGTGCTACATGATAGCTTATTAAATTTGGTCAAGTTTAATATTGCCATGCAAGATATTTGTTGACTGGATCTTCAACTAATTGGTATTTCTAGAGTTTGCAAAATATTTTTATTAACATTTGAAATTTCTCATGTTAGGTGTTTTCGATGGTTGCTGCAACTGGGAGATTATGGACCAGTTAGCTTTTGTAGGGCTCATTATTGGAGTTTCTTGTCGTTTTATAGTTTGTTGTTACAAAATTCATAACTTTCACATATATACAATTGTGAGACATTTGGATTTTGTTAGTGCTGCTATTTTATAGTTTCATGTTGTTCTAGAATTGTGTCACTGTTAGAACAAAGGAGAATTATTCCAAACTAATTGTTGTTTTGTTCATCATTTTATTGATTTTATTAAAATTTGGTTCATTTTAATCAAATGTTGGTTATTAAATTTTTGCCAATGCTGGATAATTAGGGATTCAAGTTTGCACTATCAATGAATTTTAAAGCAGTTGAATAATACGAGATACAATATAATGACATTGTGTCATTTTGATTTTGTTATTTCTATTTCACAAAGTCACATATGTTATAGATTGAAAACGGTATCAGGTTGACATGAAAATGATTACAACTATTTTTATAATTTAGAAATAACTTTCCCGTGCGGACGCACGAGTCTTCTACTAGTGATTTATACAATGAATAATGGAGAGAGTAGTAATGTTTTATAAATTAATGAATAGTGGAGAGATTAGTAATGTTTTATAAATTAGTGCTTCTATATGGGTAAATTTATTTTATATAATAAATATATTTAGAGATACGTTTAAATTTACAATGAGTTATTTAATTGTATAATAAATAATGATCATATAAACTCAATTGTATTAAATAACTATATAAAAGAAGAAAATAAAAAGGATCCGTGAGATAGATAAAGAAAAAAAATTGACATTTGAAAATAAGAATTTTGCCTCTCAAATAAAGACAATTGTTAATCAAACTAAAATATGTATTGTACTGATAGTGACTCGTGAGTTGAAACAGAACAGACTCTCTTTAATTATACTTTGAAATAAGAATTTGTCTTTCAAATAAAAGTAATTTTTTGATTGTTAGGACTCGGTATTAGGTATTATTCAATTTGATAAAATAAATTAATAATTTTTTTACCATTTAATTTAAAATATATTTAGATTCATATAAATTTTGAAATTAGTTGTTTAATTGTAAAATGAATAATGATCATATAAATTCAATTAAATCAAAGAATCATAAAAAAAAAGCAACAAATGACACGTGAGATGGAGAAAGTAAAAAACAGAAAATTTCATATTTGAAAATAAGGTATTGCGATGAAAGTGGTCCGGGAGATAGAAACTCAACTATTTAATAAAATAAAAAAATTATTTTATTAAAATAAAAAATTAATTAATTAGTATATTTAGTGATAATAATTAAAAGTATGAGATAATAATCTTTACAGTAAATTTTATTAAAATATTTAAATGATAATGTAAAAGTTTGTGAAAAGTTAGAGAATAAAACATTAGAAAAAATTAGAATTTTAAATATAATTGTCTATAATAATAAAAAATGAATTATATGACAAATAAAGAAGTAAGTGAATGAGAGATAATGAGAAAGTGAAAGAATTAAACATGGAAAAAAAGTGAGATAGATGATGGAAATTAAGGGGCAACAATAATATTATTTTCTTAATATAAAATAACTCATATTATAAAAAAGGAAGCCGATACAAAAAGAGGGGGAATAAGTTAGGTCTAAGATCAATGGAATCTAAACAAAGGTAAATCTAACATATCCTTTACAAAATCATTCTTAATTCCTAAGGAATGGAATAAAAAAAGTTAGAGTGTCTGTATCGAGCGTAATCGCCAAAAAGTTGGCACAAGTATTTCCTTCTCTATAAATGTGGGTTATGATAAGGTTAGAAAACTTTCCAGTATGTAAGCAGGAAATCCATTTGTTTCTCTATAAATCCAAGGAACCAAGTTGTGGTTGAAAAAAACTTTAGCAACCAGAGACGAATCCGTTTCAAGCCAAAGCTTACACCAACCCCACAAAAAAAAGGTTTCCATGGGCCCGAATCACAGCTCCAAACTCCGCGTGAGAAGGAGAGGCACAATGGAGCTTTTCAGCAAAAGTTAAGATGAAATTACCATAATGGTTGCGAAAATACCTCCACTACCAGCCGTTGAAGTCTCGTGAACAAAGACATTGTCTCAATTGCATTTGATCCAATCCAAAGCGGGGGGGGGGGGGGGGGGGGGGGGGTCACAAAGAACTTCAGTAACAAATGGGGCTTTAGGAGGCTTGATACAGACACTAAAGGCCTTGATGATGGAGAAGTCTGACATGCTCAAATAAGAAGCTTTGGTGCAAGAATTTCAAGAAATTCGAACCTATTGGGAATTCCAACTAAGAGATATGTTCAACGGAGGAATGTTATTACCATCTTTAACATCATTCTGAGCACGCCAAATCAAGGCAAGAGAATTGAAAACAACAACTTGAATTACCAAAACCTCCGGGGGGGAGGAAGCCGCTGAACAAAACTTCAAACAATCTGAAATAGATTGTGGGGTAATGCATAAATGTAATTTCGAACTTAACCAGATCCAAATACTACTTGCAAAATTTCAATTGTGGGAAAAAGAATCGCAGGCAGCATGTCATAAGTCGTAACGAGAGACCATGGAGATACCTCGACGAGTGAGAAGGTAATCTGAGGGAAGCTTCTGAAAAATCATCCTCCATATAAGACAAGCATGAGTTGGTGGAATGGAAACGTTCCATAATAACTTGGCCCAAGGAACTTTACAGAAACGAGTAGATTTAAATCTATAAGCCTCCTTAAAAGAGAGAATTCCATTATCCGAATTGCGCCAAAATAGAAAATCATCACGTGACTGATTTATAGCAGCAATGCTAATGATATTACAGAGACCGGGGAACCAAACATATCAAGTATCTGGAATAAACAACTCACCAATGTGCAAAAAATTAGGAACCAAAGAAAACAGATAAATGCCTTTGACAAGAAGCACATCGGAATTGATGAAACTGATAAAGGGGTCAACAATCCAACTATCTAACCAAAATTGAACTTTCATCCTGGAACCTATGGACAAAAAGGTGTTATGGCATAACTTCGGAACCTCCAATTTGATGTTAGCCCAAATGGTGGAAGAAATATGGTGATTTATGAAACCATGAGGGATACACACACACTTCTTCAAAATTGAAGCCCAAACATCAAAAGAGTTCATCAAATTCGAAAGAAGCTTAATGTTGGTTGCTTCATTCAAAGTCAAAAGAGATATAATACCTAAACAGTCATTGTCGAGCGAAATACAAACTTGTTTCCAAGCCACAATGTAAATTTTTTGGTTATTGATACAACCCGACCAAATAAGATTCCTACAAGTGGCCTCCAGATTTTTAAGCAAAGAGATAAGACAAGAATAAATATTGATTGAACCGCTAAGGAGAGACACGAGCCTTTCCAGCCAGCAAGCTTTGAGAGGATCCTATCAACAATGGGAGTAAGATGACGCTTATGGACTTTTCCCTTGAACAACATAACACCCAGATAATGGAAAGGTAACGAGCCAAGTTGGAAACCGGAGATACGCAAAAGCCTAAGCTTCCTGCGAGAAGAAACATTGGCCGCAAAAAGACTAGATTGGGAAAAGTAAATAACTTGCCTTGCAGCAGTAGAATACTCCTTAATATGGACATTACCATCTTGATGTTAGAGGTAGTGGCAGAAAGGAACATCAAAATTCTGTCCACATACATAATGTGAGACGATATTGTATTGTTCCTATAGGCATTGAAAAGTTTGAGGGAGATATCCAAGACAACTTTAGTGAACATCTTGCTTAAAACATATTCATCCAGCACAAAAAGAAGCGACGATAAAGGGTCCTTTTGACGGACACCTCTACTGCAGTTAAAATATATGTAAGTTTGTTTATTAAAATTTATAGATAGAAAAGCATAATGGAGAACAATTTGAATCCAACCACAGAAGGCAGGGCAGAAACCAAAACTCTGAAGAACTTTAAGAAGAAAATTCTAATTGATGGTGTCAAAGGCTTTGGAGATATTCACTTTAAGAGCCACATTATCATATTTGCTTTTCTCATCCATAACATTAATAGCTTCAGAGACCAAACAAATGCAATCTCTAATATTACAGCCACTGATGAAACTGCGCTGCTCATAAGAGATAAAAATGGCATAATAGGAGATAATCTTTGCGCAAGAATTTCGGTAATAATCTTAAACTTGAAGTTGCTAAGCGTAATAGGCCTGAAAGAAACTATTGTATAAGAATTCTGAACTTTAGGGAGGAGATATATGGTGTTAAAGTTATAATTGGGCATGATCCAACCCTGCTTGAAAAATTGTCAAACCGCCGCACGCATATCAGCTTTGATAATTTCCTAATAACTATGATAGAAAATACTACCTAAGTTATTAGGACCGGGAGCACTACAATGATTGAGTCTGAAAACCGCTCACCGAATTTCCTCAACGGAGGGGACGCTAATAAGAATATCATTCATGGAGTTTGTAACCAATGAAGGAATTATGTCATCAATAATGCACATGTCATCCAGATCACCTACAAAAGAGAAAAGATTAGTGTACAAAATGACTGCAATTTCGGTCATGTTGTCTTGATTGATAATAATGCTATCATCATCCATCAACATAGGAATACAAAAATTTGAACGCTTAATTTTGGCCATCCGATGGAAAAAAGACGTGTTGTGGTCTCCATCTTTATGCCAATTCAAACCCAATTTCTCAGTCCAAAAAAAGTGATCCCGGTCCAGCGTTAACTTAAGTTCAAATTGGACATTCTTTTCTAAGAGCCTAAGACTGTCCAGAGAACCATATGGGTTAATTTGATTAATAGTAATAATTTGAATTTTAAATTTTGAAAGGAAAAATAAAAAGAGAATTTCTTAACACACCCCATAAGTTTCTTAAGCATCTTGTGTGCTGACAAAAATATCCCTCTGTTCCGAATGTGCAAATCAGGATGCACTTTTTTTTTTAATTTTTCAGTGTTTTCCAGATATGCACATTCGGTATAAGTTTGCATTTTCAAATACGAAAGAAAACCAGATGCAAAATATCAAAAATCCAACATTGTTTCTCACATTCATAACATAAAATTGAGATTACATTTAATTCGACATTACATCGGCAGAAATTTAAATAGTACAATGATCAATAGCCCAGTGGAAGCTTGCACATCTTTAAGATGTCATCGACTGTTCTTCGGACAGTCGCCTAGAACTCGAGCGGGAATCATTCTTCGTAACCGAATTTTTTTTGCTACATCGCTCTAGCATCCTCATGATTCTTGAGCTCAACGATGTTGTAAGCGACGTTCCCTTCGTTGTCAACCGAAGGCAAACGATACTCAAGCTTCGCAACCTTCCATTTGTCTCGGTAAAATAGAAGATGTTAGATCTCCTCAATGATCTCACTGATGGATTGGTGCTCCATTAGCTTAAACGTTCGACCGAGTGATTTGTCGTCAGTGCAGGAGACACTTGCGACACACCAACGGATCTTAATTTCATACAATTGAGAAATTTTGTGTTTGTGTGAAATATATCAAATAAAACCCTTAAATTATAGAAAACCTAGGGTAAAGTAATTTCTACCAAACTTCTTTCCGGATTTACATATACGAAAAAATCATATAAATATTGGTTCCGGATGTGCACATCCGAAACTTTCCCATATCAGCAAATCAAAATATTTTACTTATACATATTTCAAACATAATTGACTATGTTATTCAATGCTTTCATTAGAATAAAAGGAAATAATGCATTAAAAAGGAATATGAATAAAAATCAATATATTTCACATAAAAATATTACATTTTGTCGTTCAATTATACAAAAGAGTTAAAACAAAAGTCTCAGTCTAAATCGATCGGAGCTTGACCTTTGGACTTTTCCGTATTTCATATATTTTCAATTTCGTTTAATCTATCGAATCCAATCATCCTCTCAATAAAATTATTCGGTCACGACTTGACAATTGTGGTTGCATGCGTCGTCCATTACAGTGATTTAGGTGGTATGGGGCATCCAAGTTTAAAGACAACTTGTACAAAATGCCTTGATTTCGCAGGTCGTATGATACATATCATGCGATCATTTGGATTGGACGGTGGTTTGGTGCGGAATGGAAAAAAAGTTTCTGAAAAACCATACCACGTCAAGTCAATACACATCATATCATACGCACATGCGATAAGATGACCCATCTTGGGGAAGCTCATCCATTTCGACACCGGAGCTAGACCACTCAACCACGGAACAAGTGACTCGTAAACCTTGTCGTAGTTTTCTTTATTTTCATAAAAATGCAAGTATGCTTCTTTATGCGTCTCCAACTCTAGGATAAGTTGATGACGAACAAGCTCATGACCATCCTCTCCTCTACCAAGTAGATCCGAAATGGCTCGGTAACCGCAATTGTCATCCCCTACAACATCGATGATATCGTCGATATGCTTGTGCATAAAAACTGGCATCTCGTCGATAAAGGAAATTATAGATGGACAACTTTACAGAATCCGGATGAGTCTAAAATATATCTCGGACCATAACTCCATCATCGCGATATCTATTCCGAGACACGTAATTGTTATCATCCAACAATTTCAACAGTTGTTGTATCTCACTTCTATCTCCCCTAATTGATTTGTTTGTCTGATACCGAATGTTATACACTTGCTTTATATTTACTACATTGTTGGGCTCCTTCCGTTTCAACATAGCTAGTATATTTTTTGGTTGGACAAGATTCAAGGTCATGTCGACAATACATGTCTTCTCTTCCGACTTGAGCCGACATACACTAGGATGACCTTGAAACTTTGAGCATAATTTGTGATTATGTATATCACAAACAACACTAAATCTCCATTTTTTGGAAGCTAAAATGTAACCACTTATCTTAAAAGGGCACTCACATTTTCAACTATCGGTGTCGTCTTTTTTTAACTTCCGTAGAGGAACCTGATATTTACCACTTCTTTCGCACCCCAAAATTACAAAATCGTTTCTTCTTTTCGAACCATTATCTGATCTTCCAATATTCACACCAAAACCAAGCCCAATAGCCGTCCCACGAATATATGCGAGCATGCTATCACGATCATCAAACTCTTGCTTGTTATTAAAGTCGCTGTCGATATCAACCGACTTTACGATAATCTCTTCAACTTTCGGAGAAATCGTCGAAACTAATTCTTTTGACATGCTATCGGGGTGCACCATATCTATTTATAAACAATAATATAACAATATATATATATATATATATATATATATATATATATATATATAACCTATTAAAAATTGTTGAAAATTAAAATTAATAAGTGTCGATCATTTTTCCGGATGTGCACATCCGGACAAGTTCATGTAACATAAGTTCCAAATATACACATTCGGAAGCCGCGTAACTTTTTTTTCCAAAAAGTTGATTGATAATGTGAGCAATGTAGTGAATGAAGTTGAATATTTACCTGAAATTCAATCTTCTCTCGCTCCCTTTGATTTGTTGCACCAAAAAGTTGGACTTTTTGAGTGAGAAATGATATTGATGAAGTAGGTTTTTTTAGGTTGGTGAGAGTGAGTGTGAAAGAAGAAAAAGTTGAGAATGAAGAGAATGGGGAAAGACATCATGCAGTTTTAAATATATCAACAAATCTTCTGGATCTGTATATACGAAGATCTTCCGCATATGTATATCCAGAATTATTATTTTTTAATGTCATGGTGTCTCCTGATTTATACATCTAAATTAGGGGGGTATACATGAAATTTTGTATGGTGTCTAAAAAACTTACGAAGTGTATTAAAAAAATCCTTTAAAAAAAGTGAAAGAGTGAGAATAGAGGGGGAAAAAATGAAAGTTTAAAAAAATATCCTTAAAAAAAAGTGAAAGAGTGAGAATAGAGAGAAAAAAAAGTGAAAGTAAAAAAAAAAAAAAGTGAGAGTTCTATATATTATCACTTTATAGTATTGAAATGCTTGTGATATCGATTCATATTGATAGTGAGAGTTGAATTAATTTATTGGACCAAAAAAGGTGTGGCTAAAATTGGAGCAACGTCGTGACGCCACGTATATAAATTAACCAATCAAATTAACGGTTTACACTATCTATCATGATAGACAGGTAGTTTGTTTCCCCAATGTGGATTGATGGTGTAATTTCAGCGTAGGACAATGCTCCTGCAACGCGTTAAGCGCGTCTTGTCTTTTGTAGATATTTTTTATTATTTATTTATTTTAATTATTTTAATATTTAACGCTATTTAAATAATTTGAGAGGATGACACTCTTAAATATTCTCTGCATTTTTATTAGATTTATTAAATAAATGATATATTTAGACTACACATAAATTAGATATATTAATTATTCAATGAATTTTAAAAATTAAAATTTATTTATAAAATAGAAATTGAAGGAGTATTAAATATTCACTACTAACTCTTGAAAATTTAATAATAATTTTTTTAATGTTTCATTTAGTTTATTTAAGAAATTGATTCTTTTTTTTTAAATATATATCATGTGGGATGACTAATGAAATTAATTCAAATATTTATATCATCTTACAATATTCCCTTATCCAAAAATTAATGTTAAAATGTTCATGTTTAGTAGGAGTAACTAGTTTATCCAGATGTAATCGATCATAAATGCCCACCAATCAGAAAAAGATATTGGAATGGATTGAATTGTCATCTACCCCTAAACCCTAGAGTGTATATGCTTGCTTTTTCGTCCACATTCATTTTCTCTCATTATCTTTATGTGAAAAGCTACATTTTATTTAAAAAAATATTAGTTTTTTATTTTAAATAATTATAACTTTATTTTTTATAAAAATATATTTAAAATATTAAAAAACATTATTGACAGAAATTCATTTGGATAAAAAATTCAAACTCATTTAAGAATATACTCTCTCTATTCTGTATTATAAATGAATTTTAGTTTTTTAGATTCATATAATTAATATATTTAATTTTTATAGATTAGATATGTTATTATTTAATAAAGTTAAAAAATAAAATTTATTTATAATATAGAAAGAAAGAGTAATCTAATAAATAAATTTAAGAATAATTACTCTATCTTTTTATCTTACTTTTTTATTTGAGAGTTCAATTTTTATAATTTCCTTAAAAGATATTCAATTGATATAAACAAATAGTTTTATACTTAAATGATACCCCTTCTATTCCTATTTATAAACAAATTTTAACTTATAAGGTTCATTGAATAATTGATGTATCTAACATATATGTAATTCAAATACATCATTATTCAATGAATCTAAAAAATCAAATTTTGCTTATAAATAAAAATGGAATGAGTACTATTTTAAAGTTAACTTAACAATCAAAATCCTTAATAACGTGTGTGAAGTGGCAGCTAAGATCACATTAATGTTTTTTTAATCAAAGTGGGAAGCACTCGTAGCATAAAAAGAAAAATAGGTACAAAATAAGGGGAATTCAAGTCAAAACCTCAAATCTAACAATAACGAAATAACGAAAACAAGGAAGACCTTATTTGTTCCTATTGAAACTACATTAGGATGTATACAATATCACCATGTATAGTTAGTACCTACCAAGCCTAAGTTAGCCAATTTATCTGTACAATGATTCCCTTCTATACAAATTGAGTTGCAAAAAAATAATGTTACTCATAGCATGCATATAATTGCCTCATTCATTCCTTAGTTTCCAAGGCATGATAGATGGTTTACCGAAGGCAAGCACCACTAGCTTAGAGTCCGTTTTCAACCACAACCTACTCCAATATTGAGTTGAAGCATGCTCTATAGCAAATATGACACCCATCAACTCAGCATAAAGAGCATAAAGAGCATAAAGAGCATTTTTCAAACCTAGATTACACAATTAAAACTTCCCAAATGATTGACACCGTGATCCCGAAAAATTCCTCTACAAGCCGCTAAAATCGGGGTTCCAGAAGAGGCGCCATCAGTGACTTTTACCCAACCGAAGGAAGGAGGACACCACAAAATATCTTTACAAATATTTGGCTTTGGAGGGTGGACAGTAACCAAAAAATTCTTCAAAATAACAAAATCTCGAATATCGTTATTAGATCATTTAAGAGAAGAGCTCCCAGCTTGAGCCGTTGCGAAATGATTGATGAGCAGTAAGATTTCCAAGCATTGGAACTATTATGAAAACGGGCAACATTCCTGGCAAACCAAATGGTCGAAAGAGTATTGGTAACCGCTACGAGAATCACAACCATACACTGCGGAGAGTGCCTACTGTCAAGGATAACTATACAATCCTCTAAGGAATTAATGAAATAAAAACTGTTCGGCAACCCACAAAGCTATAACCATAAGCTTTTAGAAAACATGCAATTAAAAAAAAGATGGTGCAATGACTCCGAGTTGCTACGACAGAGGCTACACATAGAAGAGAGTTGTATTCCCCCTAGGACCATCACATCATATGTAGGAATCTTAGAAAACATCACTCTCTAGAGCAACAAGGATTTCGAGGGCGAGACCAATGCATTCCAAATCAACAATCCCCGAGGAATAACTTGATGCTCGCGAGAGAAGTATAAGCCTCTTTTGTTGGAAATAATGAAATATTATTTCTATTAAGTTGTTCCAATAATGACAAAGTGGGTTATAGTTAATTGGCAATAAATGCTTCACATAAGTCCCACATTGGAAGTGGAGTAAAATTAAATAGCATTTATAAGACCTTTGGAACAATGTACTTTCCAAAGGAGGCAAAGAGGATAAAGTGCCACATAGTCATATGTGGTGGTCCCAAGCATTATGTCACTTGTCTCATACAAAACACCCCTCGCCGGTGTCGCCACCGGCGACACCGGCTCCGGCTCCGGAACCGGATCCGAGGGCGTGGGCGTAGAGGCGCTAGTGGCGGCTTGTAGACGGCACTTGAGAACTTAGGCACGACGCATCGGAGCAATCGGGCTATTCGCGGCGTTAATGAGGCGGCGCCGGTGGCACTCCGGCCGCCTCCGGCGGGCGGCCCGGCTTTCGGCCGGGATACTGCGAATTTGTTTTAATTATAGCTCCAGATTGTATTCGTTGCCTAGAGTTTGTTTTGAATTTGAATTCGAAGTACATGACATTTCATGAAGTGGTGCATGACATTTTATTTGAACCATTGCAAATGTTCATTAGAGAGTGTTGTTTCATGAAGAGTTGCAAACTTCTGAAACGACAAATGCATGGCTATAAATATATGATTGTTACTTCGAAATTCACTACTCCAAAAATCTGATATCCTCTTCTATATAATTCCAAACGTTTTCCTTGCATTCGAATCTTCACCAGTCTTGTGCAGTTTCGAGAGAAGGCTGACTTATCCTGGGTATTCAGGCCGTTCCAACTCTAAGACAATTTGAGAGTGTGCTTGAAATACTTTTAAGGAAAGTGATTTTGTTCGCGATTCAGTCTGGATCCATTCGACATTAAAGAATTATCTAACAATCTTAAAAGTACTTGTATCATGGATTCCGACGCTGCTGTTTCAAGCATCAAAGTTATGAATCAGGATCTGGTCAAATTGGATCGCTTTGATGGAAACAACTTTACCAGATGGCAAGACAAGATGACATTCCTGCTTACTGCACTCAAGGTTCACTATGTCTTGAATCCTGATCTGCCACTAATTCCAGAACCAACTGAAGATGATTCTGACCAACTCAAGAAGGAGCGCATGCTGCGAAAGGAGGACGAATTACTATGCCGTGGACACATTCTGAACACACTGTCTGACCGTCTATACGACCTATACACGGACAATCCGTCGGCTAGAGACATATGGAATTCGCTGGAGTTTAAATTCAAAGCCGAAGAAGAAGGTACGAAGAAGTTCTTAATTTCCAAATACTTTGACTTTAAATTTATAGATTTTAAGCCCATACTTCCCCAAGTGCACGAATTGCAAGTCCTGGTGAACAAAATCAAAGCAGTGAAAATAGACATTCCTGAAACTTTTCAAGTTGGCGCTATCATTGCTAAGTTACCAGCTTCGTGGAAAGGCTATAAAAAGAAACTGTTGCACAGTTCTGATGATTTTTCATTGGAGAAAATCCAGAAACATCTTCGAATCGAGGAGGAATCGAAGGAGAGGGAAAAATCAGAATCAGCGGGTGTTTCCAAAGCCAATGTTGTGTCCAACAAGGAAAAGAAAAAACATGATGTCAAGAAAAGTCATCTCGCACCAAAAAGGGAACATACCAAGTTCAAGAATTCTGGTGGTCCGAAGGGTCCTAAAAATGGATGCTTTGTATGTGGAAAACCTGGACACTATGCTCGAGATTGCAGGAACAATAAAGCAAAAAAAGAGATCAATGCAGTCAATGCTAATGATGATATAATTGCTACTGTGAGCGAAATTATGGCAATCAAAGGCAAAGTCCAAGGCTGGTGGTATGATACGTGTGCCACGGTTCATGTCTCATATGACAGGGCTGCATTCAAAACATATTCTGAGACAAATGATGGACAAGAAGTACAAATGGGAAATGAAGTACGATCTAAAGTTGTTGGAACCGGAACGGTCGAACTCAACTTCACTTCTGGAAAGAAAGTTACTCTTGTCAATGTACTTCATGTCCCAGACATGAATAGGAATCTTGTTAGTGGGGATCTATTGGGAAAACCGGGTATTAAATCTGTGTATGAATCGGGCAAACTTATTTTAACCCGTAATGGTGTATTTGTTGGAAAAGGATATTCCGCTGAAGGAATGATCAAACTATGTATCACCAATAATATGATTAATGAAATTTCTAATTCTGCTTACATGCTTGATTCAGTTACTTTATGGCACAATAGATTAGCACATATTAGTATTAGTTCAATGAAGAGACTAATAAAATTTGGCTTGATATCATGTAATATCAAAAATTTCAATAAATGTGAATTATGTGTTAAATCAAAGATGATTAAGAAACCTTTCAAAAGTGTTGAAAGAAATACAAATCTGCTTGATCTTGTACATTCAGATTTGTGCGAATTTAATGGCATGTTGACCCGTGGGGGAAATAGATATTTCATTACATTCATTGATGATTGTTCTAGATACACATATGTATATCTCTTAAAGCATAAAGATGAAGCTTTTAATGCCTTTAAAATTTATAAAGCAGAAGTGGAAAATCAATTAAGTAGAAGTATAAAAGTCCTTAGAAGTGATAGGGGCGGTGAATACTTTTCTACTGAATTTGATGCATTTTGTGAAGAACACGGTATAATACATGAATGTTCGGCGCCTAGAACACCACAACAAAATGGCATAGCCGAAAGGAAAAATCGAACATATCAAGAAATGATGAATGCCATGTTAATGCATTCTGAACTACCTTTCAATTTGTGGGGTGAAGCCTTATTATCCGCTTGTCACATAATTAATAGAATTCCTTTAAAGAAAACTGGAATTTCTCCATATGAGGTATGGAAACACATGACACCAAATATTGGCTATTTTAAGGTGTGGGGGTGTGTGGCATACTACAAAAACATGGATCCTAAGAGAACCAAGTTGGGTCCTCGAGGGATAAGATGTGCCTTTGTAGGATATGCATAAAATAGCAAAGCATATAGACTTTTAAATTTAGAGTCTAATGTTATTGTTGAATCTCGGGATGTAGAATTCTTTGAAAATCTTATCACTAAGGATAAAGATTTAGAGTCGGCCATAAATAAAGAATCTTGTGAAGAAGATTCTTCTCGGATTGTAGAAATACAACCTGAAGGCACTTCTCGAATCATTGAATCACAACCTGAACCTAGGATAAGCAAAAGAGTCTGGAAAACAAAGAACCTAGGACCAGACGAAATTGATTCTCAATCCATTTCATTTTATCTGGTTGAAGGGAATAATACAAAGTTTATTAAAAGCATTCCGGTAATTCTTCAAGTCGGGGAAGATCCTAAAACTTATAAGGAAGCAATAGCTTCAAGAGACTCCTCTTTTTGGAAAGATGCTATCCGAGATGAAATGGATTCAATTATGTCCAACCACACTTGGGAACTTGTTGATTTACCAAAGGGATCAAGATCCATTGGATGCAAGTGGGTGTTTAAAAAGAAATATCATAGTGATGGTACATTAAACACTTATAAAGCAAGATTAGTGGCAAAAGGATTTAGACAAAAGGAAGGTATAGATTATTTTGACACTTATGCACCTGTAGCTAGAACAACCACTATAAGGTTGTTATTTGCTTTAGCATCTTTGAATGATCTGATTGTTCATCAAATGGATGTTAAGACAGCGTTCCTAAACGGAGATCTCGATGAGGAAATCTGCATGGAACAACCAGAAGGATACGTCCTTCCTGGAAATGAACGAAAGGTGTGCAAACTTGTCAAATCTCTATATGGCTTAAAACAAGCACCAAAACAATGGCATCAAAAGTTTGATTCTACAATAATGTCAAATGGATTTATTCCTAATTCTTGTGACAAGTGTTTATATACAAAAGTGAATAATAACACTGTAATATTCTTGTGTCTTTATGTTGATGACATGCTAATAATTAGCAACAAACTTAATGGAATTTTAGAAACAAAAAGGTTTCTAACTTCCACTTTCAAGATGAAAGATCTTGGACTTGTTGACACAATTTTAGGAATAAAAGTTAAGCGAAATAGTGGGGGTTATGAACTTAACCAAACACATTATATTGAGAAAATGCTTGATAAGTTCAAACACCTGAAATTTAAGGAAGTCACTACTCCATTTGATCATGTAATCAAACTTGAAAAGAATGATGGAAGAGCAGTGGCTCAATTAGAATATGCAAGTGCGATTGGCTATCTTATGTACTTAATGCAATGTACTAGACCCGATATATCGTTTGCAGTTAGTAAAATGAGCAGATTTACTAGTAATCCAAATAATGAACATTGGAAGGCAATCACGAGGATATTTGGTTATTTGTTGAAAACCAAAGATCTTGGCCTTCATTATGGTAGGTTTCCTGCTATATTAGAAGGATATACTGATGCGAGTTGGATCTCTAATGTGGGAGATCATAAATCTACTACTGGGTGGATATTTACCCTAGCTGGAGGAGCAATTTCTTGGAAGAGCAAGAAACAAACATGCATCACTCTTTCGACCATGGAATCAGAGTTCGTGGCTCTCGCTTCCGCTGGTCAAGAGGCAGAGTGGTTAAGGGATCTTCTTTTGGAAGTTCCTTTGGCTAAAGACAATGTTTCAAAAGTGATGATACACTGCGATAGTCAGGCCACTTTGGCAAGAGCATTTAGCGAAGTGTATAATGGAAAGTCTAGGCATATAGGACTTAGACATTCATTCGTGAGAAAACTGATTAAGGATGGAATCATTTCACTCACGTATATACGAACAAACTATAATTTGGCTGATCCGTTTACTAAGCCACTGGCCAGAGACTTAGTAAAAACAACCTCGAGAGGTATGGGGTTGAAACTCCTTGAGTAAGAATACCGACAACGACGGTAACCCAATCCTAAGTTAACAGAACATTAACTTTAAGATTTTCAATGGGTAATAACAAGTCGTTGATTTGGATAATTGTCCAACATTTCGTGATTATGTTGACCTTGGAAATGAGGGTTGAGTTTTATTTTAAACTCTTAATGAAGTTCAATACCGAGGGTACGTATCTATTGGAAACAGATACAATATGAACTTCACCTATGTGAATTCTGAGATGGTGCCGTCTCAAAGTGAGAGTTGGAGTTTCTCTCATAAAAATTCATGAAACAGGATAGCACATGGCCATAAATAAGTGCTAAGCGAGTTATGCAGAGGAAGAATCTTTAAGAAGTGTGTGTAAGGTAACACCGGTCTAATCATATGGATTCATGGTTTAAAAGCATTGCTACCTAATATTCCGATTAAACTTTGTGTTATCCTTACTAAGGTTAAGTTTAAAATAGAAAGATACTTAAGTGTACTAACACTTCTTATGTCTTATTTCTGGAATTATTATTTTGTCATTATTAGAACAAGTGGGGGATTGTTGGAAATAATGAAATATTATTTCTATTAAGTTGTTCCAATAATGACAAAGTGGGTTATAGTTAATTGGCAATAAATGCTTCACATAAGTCCCACATTGGAAGTGGAGTAAAATTAAATAGCATTTATAAGACCTTTGGAACAATGTACTTTCCAAAGGAGCCAAAGAGGATAAAGTGCCACATAGTCATATGTGGTGGTCCCAAGCATTATGTCACTTGTCTCATACAAAACACCCCTCGCCGGTGTCGCCACCGGCGACACCGGCTCCGGCTCCGGAACCGGATCCGAGGGCGTGGGCGTAGAGGCGCTAGTGGCGGCTTGTAGACGGCACTTGAGCACTTAGGCACGACGCATCGGAGCAATCGGGCTATTCGCGGCGTTAATGAGGCGGCGCCGGTGGCGCTCCGGCCGCCTCCGGCGGGCGGCCCGGCTTTCGGCCGGGATACTGCGAATTTGTTTTAATTATAGCTCCAGATTGTATTCGTTGCCTAGAGTTTGTTTTGAATTTGAATTCGAAGTACATGACATTTCATGAAGTGGTGCATGACATTTTATTTGAACCATTGCAAATGTTCATTAGAGAGTGTTGTTTCATGAAGAGTTGCAAACTTCTGAAACGACAAATGCATGGCTATAAATATATGATTGTTACTTCGAAATTCACTACTCCAAAAATCTGATATCCTCTTCTATATAATTCCAAACGTTTTCCTTGCATTCGAATCTTCACCAGTCTTGTGCAGTTTCGAGAGAAGGCTGACTTATCCTGGGTATTCAGGCCGTTCCAACTCTAAGACAATTTGAGAGTGTGCTTGAAATACTTTTAAGGAAAGTGATTTCGTTCGCGATTCAGTCTGGATCCATTCGACATTAAAGAATTATCTAACAATCTTAAAAGTACTTGTATCATGGATTCCGACGCTGCTGTTTCAAGCATCAAAGTTATGAATCAGGATCTGGTCAAATTGGATCGCTTTGATGGAAACAACTTTACCAGATGGCAAGACAAGATGACATTCCTGCTTACTGCACTCAAGGTTCACTATGTCTTGAATCCTGATCTGCCACCAATTCCAGAACCAACTGAAGATGATTCTGACCAACTCAAGAAGGAGCGCATGCTGCGAAAGGAGGACGAATTACTATGCCGTGGACACATTCTGAACACACTGTCTGACCGTCTATACGACCTATACACGGACAATCCGTCGGCTAGAGACATATGGAATTCGCTGGAGTTTAAATTCAAAGCCGAAGAAGAAGGTACGAAGAAGTTCTTAATTTCCAAATACTTTGACTTTAAATTTATAGATTTTAAGCCCATACTTCCCCAAGTGCACGAATTGCAAGTCCTGGTGAACAAAATCAAAGCAGTGAAAATAGACATTCCTGAAACTTTTCAAGTTGGCGCTATCATTGCTAAGTTACCAGCTTCGTGGAAAGGCTATAAAAAGAAACTGTTGCACAGTTCTGATGATTTTTCATTGGAGAAAATCCAGAAACATCTTCGAATCGAGGAGGAATCGAAGGAGAGGGAAAAATCAGAATCAGCGGGTGTTTCCAAAGCCAATGTTGTGTCCAACAAGGAAAAGAAAAAACATGATGTCAAGAAAAGTCATCTCGCACCAAAAAGGGAACATACCAAGTTCAAGAATTCTGGTGGTCCGAAGGGTCCTAAAAATGGATGCTTTGTATGTGGAAAACCTGGACACTATGCTCGAGATTGCAGGAACAATAAAGCAAAAAAAGAGATCAATGCAGTCAATGCTAATGATGATATAATTGCTACTGTGAGCGAAATTATGGCAATCAAAGGCAAAGTCCAAGGCTGGTGGTATGATACGTGTGCCACGGTTCATGTCTCATATGACAGGGCTGCATTCAAAACATATTCTGAGACAAATGATGGACAAGAAGTACAAATGGGAAATGAAGTACGATCTAAAGTTGTTGGAACCGGAACGGTCGAACTCAACTTCACTTCTGGAAAGAAAGTTACTCTTGTCAATGTACTTCATGTCCCAGACATGAATAGGAATCTTGTTAGTGGGGATCTATTGGGAAAACCGGGTATTAAATCTGTGTATGAATCGGGCAAACTTATTTTAACCCGTAATGGTGTATTTGTTGGAAAAGGATATTCCGCTGAAGGAATGATCAAACTATGTATCACCAATAATATGATTAATGAAATTTCTAATTCTGCTTACATGCTTGATTCAGTTACTTTATGGCACAATAGATTAGCACATATTAGTATTAGTTCAATGAAGAGACTAATAAAATTTGGCTTGATATCATGTAATATCAAAAATTTCAATAAATGTGAATTATGTGTTAAATCAAAGATGATTAAGAAACCTTTCAAAAGTGTTGAAAGAAATACAAATCTGCTTGATCTTGTACATTCAGATTTGTGCGAATTTAATGGCATGTTGACCCGTGGGGGAAATAGATATTTCATTACATTCATTGATGATTGTTCTAGATACACATATGTATATCTCTTAAAGCATAAAGATGAAGCTTTTAATGCCTTTAAAATTTATAAAGCAGAAGTGGAAAATCAATTAAGTAGAAGTATAAAAGTCCTTAGAAGTGATAGGGGCGGTGAATACTTTTCTACTGAATTTGATGCATTTTGTGAAGAACACGGTATAATACATGAATGTTCGGCGCCTAGAACACCACAACAAAATGGCATAGCCGAAAGGAAAAATCGAACATATCAAGAAATGATGAATGCCATGTTAATGCATTCTGAACTACCTTTCAATTTGTGGGGTGAAGCCTTATTATCCGCTTGTCACATAATTAATAGAATTCCTTTAAAGAAAACTGGAATTTCTCCATATGAGGTATGGAAACACATGACACCAAATATTGGCTATTTTAAGGTGTGGGGGTGTGTGGCATACTACAAAAACATGGATCCTAAGAGAACCAAGTTGGGTCCTCGAGGGATAAGATGTGCCTTTGTAGGATATGCATAAAATAGCAAAGCATATAGACTTTTAAATTTAGAGTCTAATGTTATTGTTGAATCTCGGGATGTAGAATTCTTTGAAAATCTTATCACTAAGGATAAAGATTTAGAGTCGGCCATAAATAAAGAATCTTGTGAAGAAGATTCTTCTCGGATTGTAGAAATACAACCTGAAGGCACTTCTCGAATCATTGAATCACAACCTGAACCTAGGATAAGCAAAAGAGTCTGGAAAACAAAGAACCTAGGACCAGACGAAATTGATTCTCAATCCATTTCATTTTATCTGGTTGAAGGGAATAATACAAAGTTTATTAAAAGCATTCCGGTAATTCTTCAAGTCGGGGAAGATCCTAAAACTTATAAGGAAGCAATAGCTTCAAGAGACTCCTCTTTTTGGAAAGATGCTATCCGAGATGAAATGGATTCAATTATGTCCAACCACACTTGGGAACTTGTTGATTTACCAAAGGGATCAAGATCCATTGGATGCAAGTGGGTGTTTAAAAAGAAATATCATAGTGATGGTACATTAAACACTTATAAAGCAAGATTAGTGGCAAAAGGATTTAGACAAAAGGAAGGTATAGATTATTTTGACACTTATGCACCTGTAGCTAGAACAACCACTATAAGGTTGTTATTTGCTTTAGCATCTTTGAATGATCTGATTGTTCATCAAATGGATGTTAAGACAGCGTTCCTAAACGGAGATCTCGATGAGGAAATCTGCATGGAACAACCAGAAGGATACGTCCTTCCTGGAAATGAACGAAAGGTGTGCAAACTTGTCAAATCTCTATATGGCTTAAAACAAGCACCAAAACAATGGCATCAAAAGTTTGATTCTACAATAATGTCAAATGGATTTATTCCTAATTCTTGTGACAAGTGTTTATATACAAAAGTGAATAATAACACTGTAATATTCTTGTGTCTTTATGTTGATGACATGCTAATAATTAGCAACAAACTTAATGGAATTTTAGAAACAAAAAGGTTTCTAACTTCCACTTTCAAGATGAAAGATCTTGGACTTGTTGACACAATTTTAGGAATAAAAGTTAAGCGAAATAGTGGGGGTTATGAACTTAACCAAACACATTATATTGAGAAAATGCTTGATAAGTTCAAACACCTGAAATTTAAGGAAGTCACTACTCCATTTGATCATGTAATCAAACTTGAAAAGAATGATGGAAGAGCAGTGGCTCAATTAGAATATGCAAGTGCGATTGGCTGTCTTATGTACTTAATGCAATGTACCAGACCCGATATATCGTTTGCAGTTAGTAAAATGAGCAGATTTACTAGTAATCCAAATAATGAACATTGGAAGGCAATCACGAGGATATTTGGTTATTTGTTGAAAACCAAAGATCTTGGCCTTCATTATGGTAGGTTTCCTGCTATATTAGAAGGATATACTGATGCGAGTTGGATCTCTAATGTGGGAGATCATAAATCTACTACTGGGTGGATATTTACCCTAGCTGGAGGAGCAATTTCTTGGAAGAGCAAGAAACAAACATGCATCACTCTTTCGACCATGGAATCAGAGTTCGTGGCTCTCGCTTCCGCTGGTCAAGAGGCAGAGTGGTTAAGGGATCTTCTTTTGGAAGTTCCTTTGGCTAAAGACAATGTTTCAAAAGTGATGATACACTGCGATAGTCAGGCCACTTTGGCAAGAGCATTTAGCGAAGTGTATAATGGAAAGTCTAGGCATATAGGACTTAGACATTCATTCGTGAGAAAACTGATTAAGGATGGAATCATTTCACTCACGTATATACGAACAAACTATAATTTGGCTGATCCGTTTACTAAGCCACTGGCCAGAGACTTAGTAAAAACAACCTCGAGAGGTATGGGGTTGAAACTCCTTGAGTAAGAATACCGACAACGACGGTAACCCAATCCTAAGTTAACAGAACATTAACTTTAAGATTTTCAATGGGTAATAACAAGTCGTTGATTTGGATAATTGTCCAACATTTCGTGATTATGTTGACCTTGGAAATGAGGGTTGAGTTTTATTTTAAACTCTTAATGAAGTTCAATACCGAGGGTACGTATCTATTGGAAACAGATACAATATGAACTTCACCTATGTGAATTCTGAGATGGTGCCGTCTCAAAGTGAGAGTTGGAGTTTCTCTCATAAAAATTCATGAAACAGGATAGCACATGGCCATAAATAAGTGCTAAGCGAGTTATGCAGAGGAAGAATCTTTAAGAAGTGTGTGTAAGGTAACACCGGTCTAATCATATGGATTCATGGTTTAAAAGCATTGCTACCTAATATTCCGATTAAACTTTGTGTTATCCTTACTAAGGTTAAGTTTAAAATAGAAAGATACTTAAGTGTACTAACACTTCTTATGTCTTATTTCTGGAATTATTATTTTGTCATTATTAGAACAAGTGGGGGATTGTTGGAAATAATGAAATATTATTTCTATTAAGTTGTTCCAATAATGACAAAGTGGGTTATAGTTAATTGGCAATAAATGCTTCACATAAGTCCCACATTGGAAGTGGAGTAAAATTAAATAGCATTTATAAGACCTTTGGAACAATGTACTTTCCAAAGGAGGCAAAGAGGATAAAGTGCCACATAGTCATATGTGGTGGTCCCAAGCATTATGTCACTTGTCTCATACAAAACACCCCTCACCGGTGTCGCCACCGGCGACACCGGCTCCGGCTCCGGAACCGGATCCGAGGGCGTGGGCGTAGAGGCGCTAGTGGCGGCTTGTAGACGGCACTTGAGCACTTAGGCACGACGCATCGGAGCAATCGGGCTATTCGCGGCGTTAATGAGGCGGCGCCGGTGGCGCTCCGGCCGCCTCCGGCGGGCGGCCCGGCTTTCGGCCGGGATACTGCGAATTTGTTTTAATTATAGCTCCAGATTGTATTCGTTGCCTAGAGTTTGTTTTGAATTTGAATTCGAAGTACATGACATTTCATGAAGTGGTGCATGACATTTTATTTGAACCATTGCAAATGTTCATTAGAGAGTGTTGTTTCATGAAGAGTTGCAAACTTCTGAAACGACAAATGCATGGCTATAAATATATGATTGTTACTTCGAAATTCACTACTCCAAAAATCTGATATCCTCTTCTATATAATTCCAAACGTTTTCCTTGCATTCGAATCTTCACCAGTCTTGTGCAGTTTCGAGAGAAGGCTGACTTATCCTGGGTATTCAGGCCGTTCCAACTCTAAGACAATTTGAGAGTGTGCTTGAAATACTTTTAAGGAAAGTGATTTCGTTCGCGATTCAGTCTGGATCCATTCGACATTAAAGAATTATCTAACAATCTTAAAAGTACTTGTATCATGGATTCCGACGCTGCTGTTTCAAGCATCAAAGTTATGAATCAGGATCTGGTCAAATTGGATCGCTTTGATGGAAACAACTTTACCAGATGGCAAGACAAGATGACATTCCTGCTTACTGCACTCAAGGTTCACTATGTCTTGAATCCTGATCTGCCACCAATTCCAGAACCAACTGAAGATGATTCTGACCAACTCAAGAAGGAGCGCATGCTGCGAAAGGAGGACGAATTACTATGCCGTGGACACATTCTGAACACACTGTCTGACCGTCTATACGACCTATACACGGACAATCCGTCGGCTAGAGACATATGGAATTCGCTGGAGTTTAAATTCAAAGCCGAAGAAGAAGGTACGAAGAAGTTCTTAATTTCCAAATACTTTGACTTTAAATTTATAGATTTTAAGCCCATACTTCCCCAAGTGCACGAATTGCAAGTCCTGGTGAACAAAATCAAAGCAGTGAAAATAGACATTCCTGAAACTTTTCAAGTTGGCGCTATCATTGCTAAGTTACCAGCTTCGTGGAAAGGCTATAAAAAGAAACTGTTGCACAGTTCTGATGATTTTTCATTGGAGAAAATCCAGAAACATCTTCGAATCGAGGAGGAATCGAAGGAGAGGGAAAAATCAGAATCAGCGGGTGTTTCCAAAGCCAATGTTGTGTCCAACAAGGAAAAGAAAAAACATGATGTCAAGAAAAGTCATCTCGCACCAAAAAGGGAACATACCAAGTTCAAGAATTCTGGTGGTCCGAAGGGTCCTAAAAATGGATGCTTTGTATGTGGAAAACCTGGACACTATGCTCGAGATTGCAGGAACAATAAAGCAAAAAAAGAGATCAATGCAGTCAATGCTAATGATGATATAATTGCTACTGTGAGCGAAATTATGGCAATCAAAGGCAAAGTCCAAGGCTGGTGGTATGATACGTGTGCCACGGTTCATGTCTCATATGACAGGGCTGCATTCAAAACATATTCTGAGACAAATGATGGACAAGAAGTACAAATGGGAAATGAAGTACGATCTAAAGTTGTTGGAACCGGAACGGTCGAACTCAACTTCACTTCTGGAAAGAAAGTTACTCTTGTCAATGTACTTCATGTCCCAGACATGAATAGGAATCTTGTTAGTGGGGATCTATTGGGAAAACCGGGTATTAAATCTGTGTATGAATCGGGCAAACTTATTTTAACCCGTAATGGTGTATTTGTTGGAAAAGGATATTCCGCTGAAGGAATGATCAAACTATGTATCACCAATAATATGATTAATGAAATTTCTAATTCTGCTTACATGCTTGATTCAGTTACTTTATGGCACAATAGATTAGCACATATTAGTATTAGTTCAATGAAGAGACTAATAAAATTTGGCTTGATATCATGTAATATCAAAAATTTCAATAAATGTGAATTATGTGTTAAATCAAAGATGATTAAGAAACCTTTCAAAAGTGTTGAAAGAAATACAAATCTGCTTGATCTTGTACATTCAGATTTGTGCGAATTTAATGGCATGTTGACCCGTGGGGGAAATAGATATTTCATTACATTCATTGATGATTGTTCTAGATACACATATGTATATCTCTTAAAGCATAAAGATGAAGCTTTTAATGCCTTTAAAATTTATAAAGCAGAAGTGGAAAATCAATTAAGTAGAAGTATAAAAGTCCTTAGAAGTGATAGGGGCGGTGAATACTTTTCTACTGAATTTGATGCATTTTGTGAAGAACACGGTATAATACATGAATGTTCGGCGCCTAGAACACCACAACAAAATGGCATAGCCGAAAGGAAAAATCGAACATATCAAGAAATGATGAATGCCATGTTAATGCATTCTGAACTACCTTTCAATTTGTGGGGTGAAGCCTTATTATCCGCTTGTCACATAATTAATAGAATTCCTTTAAAGAAAACTGGAATTTCTCCATATGAGGTATGGAAACACATGACACCAAATATTGGCTATTTTAAGGTGTGGGGGTGTGTGGCATACTACAAAAACATGGATCCTAAGAGAACCAAGTTGGGTCCTCGAGGGATAAGATGTGCCTTTGTAGGATATGCATAAAATAGCAAAGCATATAGACTTTTAAATTTAGAGTCTAATGTTATTGTTGAATCTCGGGATGTAGAATTCTTTGAAAATCTTATCACTAAGGATAAAGATTTAGAGTCGGCCATAAATAAAGAATCTTGTGAAGAAGATTCTTCTCGGATTGTAGAAATACAACCTGAAGGCACTTCTCGAATCATTGAATCACAACCTGAACCTAGGATAAGCAAAAGAGTCTGGAAAACAAAGAACCTAGGACCAGACGAAATTGATTCTCAATCCATTTCATTTTATCTGGTTGAAGGGAATAATACAAAGTTTATTAAAAGCATTCCGGTAATTCTTCAAGTCGGGGAAGATCCTAAAACTTATAAGGAAGCAATAGCTTCAAGAGACTCCTCTTTTTGGAAAGATGCTATCCGAGATGAAATGGATTCAATTATGTCCAACCACACTTGGGAACTTGTTGATTTACCAAAGGGATCAAGATCCATTGGATGCAAGTGGGTGTTTAAAAAGAAATATCATAGTGATGGTACATTAAACACTTATAAAGCAAGATTAGTGGCAAAAGGATTTAGACAAAAGGAAGGTATAGATTATTTTGACACTTATGCACCTGTAGCTAGAACAACCACTATAAGGTTGTTATTTGCTTTAGCATCTTTGAATGATCTGATTGTTCATCAAATGGATGTTAAGACAGCGTTCCTAAACGGAGATCTCGATGAGGAAATCTGCATGGAACAACCAGAAGGATACGTCCTTCCTGGAAATGAACGAAAGGTGTGCAAACTTGTCAAATCTCTATATGGCTTAAAACAAGCACCAAAACAATGGCATCAAAAGTTTGATTCTACAATAATGTCAAATGGATTTATTCCTAATTCTTGTGACAAGTGTTTATATACAAAAGTGAATAATAACACTGTAATATTCTTGTGTCTTTATGTTGATGACATGCTAATAATTAGCAACAAACTTAATGGAATTTTAGAAACAAAAAGGTTTCTAACTTCCACTTTCAAGATGAAAGATCTTGGACTTGTTGACACAATTTTAGGAATAAAAGTTAAGCGAAATAGTGGGGGTTATGAACTTAACCAAACACATTATATTGAGAAAATGCTTGATAAGTTCAAACACCTGAAATTTAAGGAAGTCACTACTCCATTTGATCATGTAATCAAACTTGAAAAGAATGATGGAAGAGCAGTGGCTCAATTAGAATATGCAAGTGCGATTGGCTGTCTTATGTACTTAATGCAATGTACCAGACCCGATATATCGTTTGCAGTTAGTAAAATGAGCAGATTTACTAGTAATCCAAATAATGAACATTGGAAGGCAATCACGAGGATATTTGGTTATTTGTTGAAAACCAAAGATCTTGGCCTTCATTATGGTAGGTTTCCTGCTATATTAGAAGGATATACTGATGCGAGTTGGATCTCTAATGTGGGAGATCATAAATCTACTACTGGGTGGATATTTACCCTAGCTGGAGGAGCAATTTCTTGGAAGAGCAAGAAACAAACATGCATCACTCTTTCGACCATGGAATCAGAGTTCGTGGCTCTCGCTTCCGCTGGTCAAGAGGCAGAGTGGTTAAGGGATCTTCTTTTGGAAGTTCCTTTGGCTAAAGACAATGTTTCAAAAGTGATGACACACTGCGATAGTCAGGCCACTTTGGCAAGAGCATTTAGCGAAGTGTATAATGGAAAGTCTAGGCATATAGGACTTAGACATTCATTCGTGAGAAAACTGATTAAGGATGGAATCATTTCACTCACGTATATACGAACAAACTATAATTTGGCTGATCCGTTTACTAAGCCACTGGCCAGAGACTTAGTAAAAACAACCTCGAGAGGTATGGGGTTGAAACTCCTTGAGTAAGAATACCGACAACGACGGTAACCCAATCCTAAGTTAACAGAACATTAACTTTAAGATTTTCAATGGGTAATAACAAGTCGTTGATTTGGATAATTGTCCAACATTTCGTGATTATGTTGACCTTGGAAATGAGGGTTGAGTTTTATTTTAAACTCTTAATGAAGTTCAATACCGAGGGTACGTATCTATTGGAAACAGATACAATATGAACTTCACCTATGTGAATTCTGAGATGGTGCCGTCTCAAAGTGAGAGTTGGAGTTTCTCTCATAAAAATTCATGAAACAGGATAGCACATGGCCATAAATAAGTGCTAAGCGAGTTATGCAGAGGAAAAATCTTTAAGAAGTGTGTGTAAGGTAACACCGGTCTAATCATATGGATTCATGGTTTAAAAGCATTGCTACCTAATATTCCGATTAAACTTTGTGTTATCCTTACTAAGGTTAAGTTTAAAATAGAAAGATACTTAAGTGTACTAACACTTCTTATGTCTTATTTCTGGAATTATTATTTTGTCATTATTAGAACAAGTGGGGGATTGTTGGAAATAATGAAATATTATTTCTATTAAGTTGTTCCAATAATGACAAAGTGGGTTATAGTTAATTGGCAATAAATGCTTCACATAAGTCCCACATTGGAAGTGGAGTAAAATTAAATAGCATTTATAAGACCTTTGGAACAATGTACTTTCCAAAGGAGCCAAAGAGGATAAAGTGCCACATAGTCATATGTGGTGGTCCCAAGCATTATGTCACTTGTCTCATACAAAACACCCCTCGCCGGTGTCGCCACCGGCGACACCGGCTCCGGCTCCGGAACCGGATCCGAGGGCGTGGGCGTAGAGGCGCTAGTGGCGGCTTGTAGACGGCACTTGAGCACTTAGGCACGACGCATCGGAGCAATCGGGCTATTCGCGGCGTTAATGAGGCGGCGCCGGTGGCGCTCCGGCCGCCTCCGGCGGGCGGCCCGGCTTTCGGCCGGGATACTGCGAATTTGTTTTAATTATAGCTCCAGATTGTATTCGTTGCCTAGAGTTTGTTTTGAATTTGAATTCGAAGTACATGACATTTCATGAAGTGGTGCATGACATTTTATTTGAACCATTGCAAATGTTCATTAGAGAGTGTTGTTTCATGAAGAGTTGCAAACTTCTGAAACGACAAATGCATGGCTATAAATATATGATTGTTACTTCGAAATTCACTACTCCAAAAATCTGATATCCTCTTCTATATAATTCCAAACGTTTTCCTTGCATTCGAATCTTCACCAGTCTTGTGCAGTTTCGAGAGAAGGCTGACTTATCCTGGGTATTCAGGCCGTTCCAACTCTAAGACAATTTGAAAGTGTGCTTGAAATACTTTTAAGGAAAGTGATTTCGTTCGCGATTCAGTCTGGATCCATTCGACATTAAAGAATTATCTAACAATCTTAAAAGTACTTGTATCATGGATTCCGACGCTGCTGTTTCAAGCATCAAAGTTATGAATCAGGATCTGGTCAAATTGGATCGCTTTGATGGAAACAACTTTACCAGATGGCAAGACAAGATGACATTCCTGCTTACTGCACTCAAGGTTCACTATGTCTTGAATCCTGATCTGCCACCAATTCCAGAACCAACTGAAGATGATTCTGACCAACTCAAGAAGGAGCGCATGCTGCGAAAGGAGGACGAATTACTATGCCGTGGACACATTCTGAACACACTGTCTGACCGTCTATACGACCTATACACGGACAATCCGTCGGCTAGAGACATATGGAATTCGCTGGAGTTTAAATTCAAAGCCGAAGAAGAAGGTACGAAGAAGTTCTTAATTTCCAAATACTTTGACTTTAAATTTATAGATTTTAAGCCCATACTTCCCCAAGTGCACGAATTGCAAGTCCTGGTGAACAAAATCAAAGCAGTGAAAATAGACATTCCTGAAACTTTTCAAGTTGGCGCTATCATTGCTAAGTTACCAGCTTCGTGGAAAGGCTATAAAAAGAAACTGTTGCACAGTTCTGATGATTTTTCATTGGAGAAAATCCAGAAACATCTTCGAATCGAGGAGGAATCGAAGGAGAGGGAAAAATCAGAATCAGCGGGTGTTTCCAAAGCCAATGTTGTGTCCAACAAGGAAAAGAAAAAACATGATGTCAAGAAAAGTCATCTCGCACCAAAAAGGGAACATACCAAGTTCAAGAATTCTGGTGGTCCGAAGGGTCCTAAAAATGGATGCTTTGTATGTGGAAAACCTGGACACTATGCTCGAGATTGCAGGAACAATAAAGCAAAAAAAGAGATCAATGCAGTCAATGCTAATGATGATATAATTGCTACTGTGAGCGAAATTATGGCAATCAAAGGCAAAGTCCAAGGCTGGTGGTATGATACGTGTGCCACGGTTCATGTCTCATATGACAGGGCTGCATTCAAAACATATTCTGAGACAAATGATGGACAAGAAGTACAAATGGGAAATGAAGTACGATCTAAAGTTGTTGGAACCGGAACGGTCGAACTCAACTTCACTTCTGGAAAGAAAGTTACTCTTGTCAATGTACTTCATGTCCCAGACATGAATAGGAATCTTGTTAGTGGGGATCTATTGGGAAAACCGGGTATTAAATCTGTGTATGAATCGGGCAAACTTATTTTAACCCGTAATGGTGTATTTGTTGGAAAAGGATATTCCGCTGAAGGAATGATCAAACTATGTATCACCAATAATATGATTAATGAAATTTCTAATTCTGCTTACATGCTTGATTCAGTTACTTTATGGCACAATAGATTAGCACATATTAGTATTAGTTCAATGAAGAGACTAATAAAATTTGGCTTGATATCATGTAATATCAAAAATTTCAATAAATGTGAATTATGTGTTAAATCAAAGATGATTAAGAAACCTTTCAAAAGTGTTGAAAGAAATACAAATCTGCTTGATCTTGTACATTCAGATTTGTGCGAATTTAATGGCATGTTGACCCGTGGGGGAAATAGATATTTCATTACATTCATTGATGATTGTTCTAGATACACATATGTATATCTCTTAAAGCATAAAGATGAAGCTTTTAATGCCTTTAAAATTTATAAAGCAGAAGTGGAAAATCAATTAAGTAGAAGTATAAAAGTCCTTAGAAGTGATAGGGGCGGTGAATACTTTTCTACTGAATTTGATGCATTTTGTGAAGAACACGGTATAATACATGAATGTTCGGCGCCTAGAACACCACAACAAAATGGCATAGCCGAAAGGAAAAATCGAACATATCAAGAAATGATGAATGCCATGTTAATGCATTCTGAACTACCTTTCAATTTGTGGGGTGAAGCCTTATTATCCGCTTGTCACATAATTAATAGAATTCCTTTAAAGAAAACTGGAATTTCTCCATATGAGGTATGGAAACACATGACACCAAATATTGGCTATTTTAAGGTGTGGGGGTGTGTGGCATACTACAAAAACATGGATCCTAAGAGAACCAAGTTGGGTCCTCGAGGGATAAGATGTGCCTTTGTAGGATATGCATAAAATAGCAAAGCATATAGACTTTTAAATTTAGAGTCTAATGTTATTGTTGAATCTCAGGATGTAGAATTCTTTGAAAATCTTATCACTAAGGATAAAGTTAGAGTCGGCCATAAATAAAGAATCTTGTGAAGAAGATTCTTCTCGGATTGTAGAAATACAACCTGAAGGCACTTCTCGAATCATTGAATCACAACCTGAACCTAGGATAAGCAAAAGAGTCTGGAAAACAAAGAACCTAGGACCAGACGAAATTGATTCTCAATCCATTTCATTTTATCTGGTTGAAGGGAATAATACAAAGTTTATTAAAAGCATTCCGGTAATTCTTCAAGTCGGGGAAGATCCTAAAACTTATAAGGAAGCAATAGCTTCAAGAGACTCCTCTTTTTGGAAAGATGCTATCCGAGATGAAATGGATTCAATTATGTCCAACCACACTTGGGAACTTGTTGATTTACCAAAGGGATCAAGATCCATTGGATGCAAGTGGGTGTTTAAAAAGAAATATCATAGTGATGGTACATTAAACACTTATAAAGCAAGATTAGTGGCAAAAGGATTTAGACAAAAGGAAGGTATAGATTATTTTGACACTTATGCACCTGTAGCTAGAACAACCACTATAAGGTTGTTATTTGCTTTAGCATCTTTGAATGATCTGATTGTTCATCAAATGGATGTTAAGACAGCGTTCCTAAACGGAGATCTCGATGAGGAAATCTGCATGGAACAACCAGAAGGATACGTCCTTCCTGGAAATGAACGAAAGGTGTGCAAACTTGTCAAATCTCTATATGGCTTAAAACAAGCACCAAAACAATGGCATCAAAAGTTTGATTCTACAATAATGTCAAATGGATTTATTCCTAATTCTTGTGACAAGTGTTTATATACAAAAGTGAATAATAACACTGTAATATTCTTGTGTCTTTATGTTGATGACATGCTAATAATTAGCAACAAACTTAATGGAATTTTAGAAACAAAAAGGTTTCTAACTTCCACTTTCAAGATGAAAGATCTTGGACTTGTTGACACAATTTTAGGAATAAAAGTTAAGCGAAATAGTGGGGGTTATGAACTTAACCAAACACATTATATTGAGAAAATGCTTGATAAGTTCAAACACCTGAAATTTAAGGAAGTCACTACTCCATTTGATCATGTAATCAAACTTGAAAAGAATGATGGAAGAGCAGTGGCTCAATTAGAATATGCAAGTGCGATTGGCTGTCTTATGTACTTAATGCAATGTACCAGACCCGATATATCGTTTGCAGTTAGTAAAATGAGCAGATTTACTAGTAATCCAAATAATGAACATTGGAAGGCAATCACGAGGATATTTGGTTATTTGTTGAAAACCAAAGATCTTGGCCTTCATTATGGTAGGTTTCCTGCTATATTAGAAGGATATACTGATGCGAGTTGGATCTCTAATGTGGGAGATCATAAATCTACTACTGGGTGGATATTTACCCTAGCTGGAGGAGCAATTTCTTGGAAGAGCAAGAAACAAACATGCATCACTCTTTCGACCATGGAATCAGAGTTCGTGGCTCTCGCTTCCGCTGGTCAAGAGGCAGAGTGGTTAAGGGATCTTCTTTTGGAAGTTCCTTTGGCTAAAGACAATGTTTCAAAAGTGATGACACACTGCGATAGTCAGGCCACTTTGGCAAGAGCATTTAGCGAAGTGTATAATGGAAAGTCTAGGCATATAGGACTTAGACATTCATTCGTGAGAAAACTGATTAAGGATGGAATCATTTCACTCACGTATATACGAACAAACTATAATTTGGCTGATCCGTTTACTAAGCCACTGGCCAGAGACTTAGTAAAAACAACCTCGAGAGGTATGGGGTTGAAACTCCTTGAGTAAGAATACCGACAACGACGGTAACCCAATCCTAAGTTAACAGAACATTAACTTTAAGATTTTCAATGGGTAATAACAAGTCGTTGATTTGGATAATTGTCCAACATTTCGTGATTATGTTGACCTTGGAAATGAGGGTTGAGTTTTATTTTAAACTCTTAATGAAGTTCAATACCGAGGGTACGTATCTATTGGAAACAGATACAATATGAACTTCACCTATGTGAATTCTGAGATGGTGCCGTCTCAAAGTGAGAGTTGGAGTTTCTCTCATAAAAATTCATGAAACAGGATAGCACATGGCCATAAATAAGTGCTAAGCGAGTTATGCAGAGGAAAAATCTTTAAGAAGTGTGTGTAAGGTAACACCGGTCTAATCATATGGATTCATGGTTTAAAAGCATTGCTACCTAATATTCCGATTAAACTTTGTGTTATCCTTACTAAGGTTAAGTTTAAAATAGAAAGATACTTAAGTGTACTAACACTTCTTATGTCTTATTTCTGGAATTATTATTTTGTCATTATTAGAACAAGTGGGGGATTGTTGGAAATAATGAAATATTATTTCTATTAAGTTGTTCCAATAATGACAAAGTGGGTTATAGTTAATTGGCAATAAATGCTTCACATAAGTCCCACATTGGAAGTGGAGTAAAATTAAATAGCATTTATAAGACCTTTGGAACAATGTACTTTCCAAAGGAGCCAAAGAGGATAAAGTGCCACATAGTCATATGTGGTGGTCCCAAGCATTATGTCACTTTGGCAAGAGCATTTAGCGAAGTGTATAATGGAAAGTCTAGGCATATAGGACTTAGACATTGTTGCACCCCAAAATTTTCCCTCACAATACAAGACTTTGTGTGCTAAGAAGGTTTACAAGGTTCACAAGATTCACAATGTTTACAAGACCTTTCATGAGGTTCATGAAGTCTACCAGTCACTTCATGAAGGTTCACAAGGTTCACAAGATTCACAACACTTACAAGACCTTTCATGAGGTTCATGAAGTCTACAAGTCACTTCATGAAGGTTCACAAGGTTCACAAGATTCACAATGCTCTCAAAACCTTTCATGAGGTTCATGAAGTCTACAAGTCACTTCTTGAAGGTTCACAAGGTTCACAAGGTTTACAATACATCCCATGATGCTCACAAGACATTTTATGATGGTTCACAAGGTTCACAAAGTTCACAATTGGTCAGAAGAGTTGACAATTCCCTCAAACAATGCACCTCCTAAGCAGTGCATCTAAAACTAGGGTTTTGACTTTAATCAGGCTAAATGGACTTCCAAGACTTCAAGTGAGCTTCATAACATCTTATATGTGTCTAAGAACCCCCATGACAATTTTCAAGACTTTTCTCAAAAGTTTGCTCAGTCAGATGATCAGATAAGTCAAAATCAGTCAATGCAGTTAAAAAGTCAAACTGAGGTCAACTGTGGTCAAACCAAAGTCAAACTTCATGATTTTTTGCCAACATCAAGTATATGAAGTAAAATGCATCATTTGATCAAGGGTTGATCATGATTCATCAAGGAGATTTCAGATCATCAAGAATCAGGAGTTTCTAAATTAGGGTTTCCTCAGTAAAAGTCAACTGAACTTTGACCAGCCATAACTTTCACATGCTTCATCACCAAGTCTCCATCCAAAGCTCATTTTGAAGGAAATTGAATTCTCTACAACTTTGTGTCTCACAAGCCAAGCCCAAAAATGCTTCATTTGGAAGGTATGAGCTGAGACATTATAGGTCCTTTTGAAAGTCAACAAAAAGTCAACAACTTCAAAAGGGCATAACTTGAGATTGGTAAATGATATGGACATGAAACCAGTGGGGTTGCTTAGAGGACTCTTCAAGCTTTCCAAAATGTCCAAGAACACCCTCATAGCATTAAAATTGAAGGATATGTGCCCTTGCAAAATTGGGAAATTTTGGGTTGGTTCATGAAGAAAAAGGAGGTCTAAAACCAATTTTTTCCAAATGGGCTTGCCAAATAATGACCCAATCCATTTCAAAACCTCTTGCACGAAATTAAATTAATTTATTCATAATTTTATTTATTTTGTTTTTATTTATTATGATTTTTATATTAAAAAGTCATTTTAAATTCAAATAAAATATAAAATAATGAAAATTAATTTTAATTTTGCTTCTAGAAAGTTTTAAATCACATTTAAACTTGATTGATACAAGAGTTATGAAAATCCTCTCAAAATAGCAAGAGTTTATGCAAGATATTTGATTTTTAAAAGGCCATCTTTTTGAATCTTTTCATATCAAATTTTCCACACAATGACTTGGTTTTTTGACCTAAATTCATTCTCCTATAAGTACTTAACACATTACAATCACAAGACGAATTTTGACAGCCTCAAAGGTAAGTTTCATATTTCAAAATTCAAGCAAAAAACTCAAATTCGGTTTGGACATTCCAAGGCAGTAGAAGGTAAACTAAGCACATAGCAATGATCACTGAACATCATTGAGTGAAAACCAATACTCATATGCATCCCAAACATTCCATAATGCATAAACCGAAGCTTGTTTGTTCTTGAATAATTTTTTTTTCCGATTACACTAATCCAATGCGTTTTAACTAATTTTGGTTGTTCAATCATGTTTGTGAGGTTGTGTGGAGTGTTTCTGGACAATTGAATCAAAGCTTCATGGCTTGAATCGTAATCGGCCATTGTTAGGGTTAGAACTTCAAAATTGGGGATTCATGGAATACCTAATATAAATGGATAATGAACTCATATTTGGACTGTAATTGTTGCATAGATCATGTTTGCAGGTTCAATTTGATGAAATTTTACTCGTATGATGATGTCTATGATTCGCAGGTTTGAGTTGCATGAAAATTCGTAGGAATTTTCCCAGGAAAATTCGCAGGAAATCCTACGAATTTGAGGTTGAAGATGAAGATGTTCTGGCGCGTTTTTTAAATTTGAATTATTTAAATATATTATAATGTATTTGTTTCAATCTTGTAACACCAATGTGTGGTTGGTCTGGTGGTAAGACAGATGCGCGTATGATGCTGAGGGCCAGGGATCGAATCCTGGACTCAACCAACTTTTCTTATTTTTCTGTTTAATATTTAGTCTTAATATATTATGTGTTATGGCCAACATAATGACAAGTTCGCTCACCCAGCAGGATTGGTCATGTGTATGTTTGTTTGCTTAAGAGGTCCTGGGTTCGATTCTACCCCCAGGCCTTTTGCTTTTTTCATTATTTTTGTGATTTTCCAGGATATAGCACAAAACCAATTAGACTCATTCCTCTATCACACGTGCGTGGCTGGCCTGGTGGTGGGTTTTGCTGCTTGTAAACATGGTGACCTGGGTTCAAACCCCAGCCAGGTAAGTTTTGTTATTTTTTTCTATTTTTATTTTGTTTAATTGATTTAGGTTTTATTAATAATCATATATATAATTAAATAATTCTAAAAATGTATACTCAATGTTTTCTAATATTCAAGAATTATTCTTTCTTAATTCAAAAATTATTTTTTTTATTATGTATTTAATTTATAATATATATATATATATTTACTAAAATAATTTTGTATATTAGATTATAAACTCTTAAATATTTTTCTAACAAACCCTAATTTTATAAACCCTAATTTTTTTTTTATCTTTTCTAAACAATTATTAAAAACCAAATTTTATTTTCTAATTTTTGTAAATATAATTATTATGTATATATTTTATTTAATATAATTAAATTACAATTAATCCTATTTTAATATATAAATATTCTATCATTGTTTATAATTAATTGTATATAAAAATAATTTCTAAAAAATTTTGTAAATTTAATGATTTCTCATAATATGTTCATAATTTATTTAATTTGTTCATAATTTTAAATTTTATGATTAATTAATATAATTGTTCTTATTTTTCTATTAAGCCATTAAAATTTTGTTTTGTTTATTATTATTATTAATCATGCTTATTACTAATCCATTTATTTTTCAATTATGCTTATTATTATTATTTCACTAACCTTATTTATTTTTAATTATTATTACTAACCCCTATTATAATTATTATTGCTTATTTATTTATTTTACTTATTATTTATATTTTGCTTATTTATTTATTTTTTGCTATTTATTTAAATTGCTTTATTATGTAAATGCTCCTGGATGTAATTTTTGTAAATATTTAAATTATTTAATTTGCATGCTATGGTTAGTAAAATAGGGAGTGTAAACATGTATTATATTTAAAAATTGAATTTAGGTCATTTAAATTATAAGATAAATACAAAATTAAACACTCACACACGTAAGTCGATCTTTGATCGCCGTCTCACTTTCTAGGGTTGCCTCTTAATGTTGCCTAATCATAAGGTCAAGTGGGGTGTATAAAGCAAAGTCCCTTAAAAAGAAAAGTCATCTAGTCCCTTCATAATCAAAGATCAAGTCCCTTAATGGTTGCCTTTCAATATGATCTTGTCCCTTTCAAATAATGATGACAGTCCCTCCAAATGCTTAATACACCCTACAGTTGCCTTCATTAAACAGATGTCCCTCATTTGTCCCTCACATCCAAGGTAATGACTACCTATTCCTTAATAATAGGGATAGTCTTACCATTTAAAGGATAAAGAACAGAAAGACTTAAACTTTAGGGTAGGTTCCTCATAGTTACTTGCTCACTATTTCAAATTTCAAATACTTCACAAATTTCAAACAATTTTCAAACACAAGTTTTTTACGCATCCGTACATGGATCATTATCAAACTCTTATGAAAATTTTTCACACACTTCACATTTTCAAAAACAATTCAAAGTGAGCTAAGTAACTAAGAGCCCATGGATAACCATGGATGTAAAGGGTGCTAACACCTTCCCTTTACATAACCTACCCCCCGGACCCAAAAATCTTTTAAAGGTCTTTCCTGTTCTTTTATGCCTTTCCTTTGGATAAAATAAAAGTCGGTGGCGACTCTTGCTATCCGCAACATAACTAAAGTCAGTTCTCCCACCGTGTTACAGAACTGGCGACTCTGCTGGGGACTTAAATTTAAGAGGGGTACCCTTAGGAATTAGATCACTTTAAATTGTTTGCCTTGTTTGCTTTATATTATCTTGTTGGGGTGCTCTTATATGTGTGAAAGGTCCTAACCCGGATCTAGTGTACCATAGGTAAATGGCAATAGACCAAGGAAACTGTACGACGTATATCGATACGGTTGATCTGGTGGCCATAGTTAGTGCGACTTCTTGGTTGGTGCTTATGTTCCTTAAGTCAAGTTGAGGATAATATGAGTGTGGTACCCTAATTTTTACCCTGAATCGCCAAATTCATTTATCTGACTGTATTTTCACTTTGCATCGACTGCATCGCATATCATATACTTTTCATCATGCATAATGCCCGAATTATCAACCAAAATACATTTGTTAGATTTACTGTCGATTCAGTCAAAATAAATATCAACTGTGCAAATTAATGGACGAAAAAAAATCGAGCTTGCAAACATCAATTATATTAATTTGTGTTTCACATATTTTAATATGATGTGCTCATTTTAATTTCTCAGAAACTTTTTCAGTCGCACTTTGATCAGCTGTGCCTTTTAATCGGTCTACTTATTTCAAAATTTGATCAAACGCTGTATTTTTTCAATACGTATATTTGGTGTTGGTCATTTTGGTGCATTCTTTTTTATTTTTTTTGGCAACTTTGGTACCGGATAGTGTATCCGTTTTAAACTGGTTTTTTTTAATTAATTGATAATTATTTCATTTAAATCAGATTTTTAATTTAGATTTATTTTATTGTTAATTTTATTTTTACATTTTTTATTTTATAATATTTAAAATTTGTTATAGCTCTTTTTAGTATTGCTTCTTCATTAAGTATCATAAAAAAATTTTGTTTTGTTGCTCCATATATATGCATTGTAACGACTACAATCTGTACATAGAAAGTGACTCATCATTCATTACCAGACAAAAATTTTGTACCCTCCTATTATTTTTCTCTTCATAGACTAAAGACTTTTTTCAGAAAAAAGGAGACCACTACTTGCAGCGAGCAGGGAGCGGTCCCCAAAGAAAAGAAAAAACATAATACCCTCTCTCTGTACACAAGATCACCACAATATCTCCTTCGTTTTCCAAAAAAAACCATTTTCTTATTACATTTTGACTCCAATACAAACCACAATACATAAACTTCTTCACCCACTTTTACATTTTATTTCTTTCATATATCACAAAACACTCATCACTATAGACAAGACGTACCTTCATGCTACTGTACATGCACCCCTTACATCCACCATCTTCCCTCTTCTTCATATAAACACAACAACACCTACTAACAAGAGGACTCCCTTTTCATTTTTCTTCCACCAACTTTCATCAAACTCATAACCTTTCATGTAGACATCATCTTTATCACCATACAAAGATCCATTAACTCCATAAATTCCATAAAAATACCTACAAAACCATGTTAAAATCTTTTTTCCAAAACCATTAAATCCATAACTCATCAACACGTTCATTTTCTTTGACAAACTTTCTTCTTCCATTCTTTTTAATCATTAAAGTCATCACTTTTAACATAAAAATACATCACTTCTAACACCATTTTCTAACTCAACTTGAATCACCTTTCATCTTGACCATATACCACAAGCCACCAAAACTTACCATTAAACACCCTTCATCATTGCTTCCATATTCAAACTGTCCAAGCATTAACCTCAACAACATCACACCATAGCCTTCACAAACCGCATAACACTCCACCTACAACAACAACTACTACTACAACCATCGTTCCACACAACATCGAACCGTGACGAGGGCAAACGAGAAGCAAGACACAAACATAACAGCAGTGGAGCAAAACGGGCGGAAGGGAATCACGTCGAGCAGACGGAAATTCACGCGACATCGTGAGAGAGAGAAAGCACCAAATACTTTTCTAAAAAAAAAACAAACAGTAAGAACTTCATTTCGTAACGTAAACATTTGCCTTGTCTTACTTTAATGCACATACATGGTTATAATATAGTTTTTCTACTGATATATATATATATACACATCTCACATTTCAAAACACACACACACACACACACACATATATATATATATATATATATATATATATATATATATATATATATATATATATATATATATATATATATATATATATATATATATATATATATATATATACTTATGTTTTTTTTAGTTATATATACTCCTTCTTTTTTTTTCAAATTATATAATATTTATCCATGTATAATATAGGTTTGTTTAGTATGTATATATCGTACTGTTTCAAGTTATATATAATGTTGGTTTCTTTTTTTTTAGTATATATATAAAAGTTTGGTTTTATAAGTTTGGTCTGATACTGTAAGTTTTATTTCTTATTAATAAATATTTACACACTTTAATCAGTTTGGTAGATGCATACTTATTTCATTTTATTTGTGAATATATATACACTTTGGTTTTTCTCATTTACTTATGGGTCCAAAGACAATTAATTAAGAACGTTATTCCATTAATATTCCGAAAATAAAAAACAATGTATTCATTTCTAAAAAAAAATAACTTCCAAAAAATATTAAATTTTAAGTATTTTAATTACTTATTTATTTTCATTAAAAATATATATATATATATATATATATATGTTTCCATAAAAATCCAAAAATGCTAATTATTTATTTTTAAATTGTGATTTCTTTTAGTTTGTTAATTGTTTTGTTAAATATTTAAAATATCAAAAAGATTTTCATTTAGTTAGAACTAACGCTTCTTTCTTGTTCATTCGTTCACTTGACATTGATACATAACTCTGACTTTTTGACCGTAGCCCTACCCCATTTGCCTTGTACATTTCCATTTACTTTATTTTACTTTTTCATTCCATTTCATTTGCAAATAGCAACATTTTCTTTAGTATTAGGAACTTGCACCCATTTACAGTATTGCTTTTATCATTTCAATCCAAAGGGAAATAACTCCTGCTGTTGACTCAATGTCATAGGAAGTTTAGCCATCCCTAGTTACCTTTTTGACCTTAGCAATTAGGTCCTTCTTTTTTCTTTGACCTTAGCAATTAGGTCCCTCATCCTTAGGTCCTTAGCCATTAGGTCCTTAGTATTTTATTTTATAACCTTTTGTGACTTTGCTTAAGTCACGTGAGTGTTTGCCATAACACTTACCTTCCCCCACAAACCTTGAGCGTAACCAAGCGTTCGTTAATCCTTAGGAGAACTACGAGTGCTCTGATTCTATACCCGATACGTAGGCATCGATGCGATGTTGTGCGAGCACCATTAGAAATAAAAGCCTTAGGTTCCCTTAATTTTAGCAAGCAATAAATAACAATAACACAAATATTAACAAGAGGTTCCCGTAGGATACTGCGGATGCTTAGGATGCTAACACCTTCCCTAGGTATAATCAACCCCCGAACCTAGTTTCTCCTCATTTAGGGTTTTTACGATCTTTTTCCCTTCCCTTGGATAAATTAAAGTTCGGTGGTGAATTTTATGATTTGCGATACAAGTTAATTGATAGCTTGATATCCGATTCTCACCGCAACAATGAGGCTGCCATATGTTGTCAATGCACTAACTAACTTTTAGAACCCTAGTTAACTCATCTTGGCCTTTAGAAAGTAGTGAGGTAACCGGCTTTGGTGCAGACTGAAGTTGGTTGACACTCGATACTACACTCATTGAGATCTTAAACTTGGAGGGTTTTGGTTGGCAAGTAAGTTGCCTTCTGATCAACCACCCTTGTGAAGGATCAATGATATTGAGATCCCTTAGAACCTGGTTACTTTTGTAGGACATGATGAACCAACTAACTTCAGGGGAGGGTACTTACCTTTGAACCTCATGCAAGCCTTTAAACCTAGGGCTATTGTGTGACTTGCTTGTGTGTGCCACATGTTTGTGATTGAGCATAACATCATGACATCATCATGCATCATAAGCATAGCATCTCCACTAACTATTTCAAGGACCAAAGGATTTATCTTTGTTCTTTGTTGCAGGTCATGGCTTCTGCTTGTAGAAACACCATCAGGATCAACTTTGTGGGCATACCTGCTAAGCTTAAAGAGTTGGTTTCTCAAGTGTCTGATCATTCCCAGTTCATCAAGAGACATGGCCACCTATTGGATCTAGTCATCTCAGGGTTCAATGAAGACATGATGAGTGTCCTGTTTCAGTTCTTTGATCCTAAGCACCATTGCTTCACATTCCCCGACTATCAGCTGGTTCCAACCATGGAAGAGTTCTCTAAACTTCTGGGCATACCTGTTCTTGATCAGAAACCATTCACAGGCTTGGAGAAAGAGCCTAAACCTGAGGTTATTGCTGCAGCTCTACATCTGAAGAAGTCTGACATTGTTCTAGAAACGAGAAGTGGAGTTAAGGGTATTCTTGCCAAGGTGTTGATAGAGAAAGCTCAAGTGTTCTTGAAAGCTATGAGCTATGATGCTTTTGAGGAGATCTTAGCCTTGTTGATATATGGCTTAGTATTGTTCCCCAATCCAGATCAGTTCATAGACGTTCATGCCATCAACATATTCCTGAGTCACAATCCAGTGCCTACATTGCTTGGAGACATACTACATTCTCTTCATACCCGTACTACAAGGGCAAGAGGAACTTTGATGTGCTGCATACCTTTGCTTTCTAGGTGGTTTATTTCTCACCTTCCTCGCTCAGTAATGAAGAATGAGCAAGGGTTCAGATGGTCCAAGAGGATCATGTCACTATCTCACTCAGATATCCATTGGTGCTCCAGATCTATGGAGAATGTCACCATCATTGACCGTTGTGGGGAGTTTCCTAATGTGCCGCTTCTAGGCATAAGAGGAGGCATCACTTACAACCCTTCACTAGCTTTACGACAGTTTGGTTACGCTCGGAGTGATGGTCCTCATGACATGTTGATTCAGGGCATTGTATTTGACTACGACAACGATCTTCAAGGTTACCGTCAGAGATTCATACGAGCCTGGGGAAAAGTAAACAGGGTTGACAGCAAGACACTGGAGCCTAAGTACACTATTCCTATGGAAGCTTATCTCAGATGGGTACGATCTCATGCTCAGACTCTCATGATGCCATACCCTGCCATCCTGCCAGTTACCATGGAACCTGTTGCTGAAGGAGACACTGCTTATACCATCCTTCACCCAGACATGCCTACTGACATGGAAGACTTACAGAGATCCTGGATCCAGTTGAAGGAGCAAAGGGATACTTTCGAGGCTCATTACAAAGCAAGCCAAGAAAGAATCCTAGAACTAACAAAGCAACTTCACGAGGAACGGAATCTCAACTCATACCTCAACGCAAAGAGGAAACGTCCATGGGAGACTTAAAACCCCATCTCTTGTATTTATTGCACTTCACTTTGTAAGCCCAAGAGGCAAAACAAGTTTATTACTAATAAAAGTTTACCTTCTTGTTTGTTTAAGCAAATTTAAATCCTGTGGTCCTTGAAAACATTGCATATGCATTCACATATCATTTCATTGCATCACAGGTTTAATTGTGCACAGGTTTCTTATCTTCTCGCTGTTTATTTCAGCAATGGCTCTTGAACAAACAGTTAAGGATCTCCAGGCACAAAATGCACAGTTCCAAGAGCTGATCCTGAACCTATCCAAGGGGCAGGATGAATTGAAGACACTGCTGGCCAAGAAGACCAAGAAGACTAGAAGGTCAGGTGGCCTGATTAACATGGGAATGAGGTTCAAAGGTCTTGCCAAGACCAAAGAACCAGTTGAAGATTATGAGTCTGAAGAGTTTGAAAAAGAGGGAGGCAGTCTCCACAACACTATGGGGGACTCTGATTCTGAGGCTAATTATTACCATGATCCTAATGAGGACAAATTCAAGATGCTGGTGGATAGGATGGATGCTATGGAGTTGCAGAAATCTTCTGGGCTAGATTTTGAAGATTTGAGTCTGATATCTGGGGTTGTCATACCCATTGGTTTCAAGGTTCCTACCTTTGTTGTTTATGATGGGGTCTCTTGTCCCAAGCTGCATCTGAGGTCTTATGTCAGAAGAATTCAGCCTCACACTGCTGACAAGAAGTTGTGGATCCATTTCTTTCAAGAGAGCTTATCTGGAGCTCAGTTGGAGTGGTATTATCAATTGGAGAGTGTCAACATCAGGGATTGGAATGATCTTGCTGAAGCTTTCTATAAGCAGTATCAATACAATAATGACTTAGCTCCCACTCGCATGCAGCTGCAAAGCATGTCCATGGGTGCCAAAGAAAGTTTTAAGGAGTATGCTCAGAAATGGAGAGACTTAGCTGGAAGAGTTCAACCCCCTTTGACTGACAGGGAATTGGTTGATATGTTCATGTGTACACTGAATGGCCCGTTTTACAGTCATCTCATTGGAAGCTCATCATCTGGCTTCACTGAGTTGATCATGACAGGAGAGCGAGTGGAAAATGGTATAAAGAATGGCAAAATACAAGTGGGTACTTCTTCATCAGGTGCTGCAAAGAAGCCTCCCACTGGGAAGAAAGAATCCAATGCTGTTTATGGTCAACCTGATCGTAACAGAAGGCATCAGTCTGTGAGTGCAGTCCATATTTCAAATCCAACTCCTGCAACAACAGAGCAGCCACAGGGCAACCAACAGAGGGCTAGAAGGCAGTTCACGAAGATCAACATGTCACTGGCTCAGGCATTGCAACACTTATTAAAGGCTGAACTCATTACTCTGAAAGAGGCTCCTCAGAATCCTAATGTTACCTCTCCCAGGTACAATCCCAATGCACGATGTGCATATCATTCAAACTGTCAGGGTCATGATACTAATAACTGCTGGGTCTTGAAGAACAAAATTTAAGATATGATTGAGGCTGAAGAGATTGAGTTTGACCCTCCGGGTACTCCAAATGTGATTACTGCTCCCATGCCAAATCACGAGAAGACTGTCAATGCCATTGATGAAGATTTACATATCCATTCAGTTGCGGAGTTGACCACACCATTGTCTGTCATCAGAAAGAAGTTAGTACAAGCTGGTTTCTTTCCGGGTTGTCGTGAAGATTGTGTCTATTGTGAGTATAATCCAGATAAGTGTTGGAGGTTGAAGGACGGGATTCAGCGTCTCATGAATAATTACACTATAGTGTTTGAAAGGAGACCACCTTCTGTGGAGAGTATGGTGGAGCATATTACTAGAGGTAAGAAGGTTGAAGAGGTTGATATGGTTGACAAAGTACCGGTAAGAATCACTTCAAAGAGACCAATTAAAATCACCCATCAGGGTCTAATCAAGATTACTGCTGAAGGCCCTGTGAAAGTTGTTGCTGAAGCAAGAGTGGCTCCTCTGATCATTACTACTCCTGGTCCTATTCCATATACATCTGATAAAGCTGTGCCTTGGCACTATGGGTCTGATGTTTACATCCATGGTGTTAAGCAGGAGCCCTTAGCTGATGTGCCTGTTGATATTGATAATATTTCTGGATCTAGTAAGATCACACGTAGTGGAAGAGTCTTCTCACCTCCAGTTACTTCCAAGAATGCAGTTACTCCTGCTGCTACCTCTACCACTGATGCTCGGGGCAAGGGTCCTGTTATTGAACCAATATCTACTGATGTGCCAGCTGCTGATGATCTCTCTAAGCAAATGGAAGAAGTATTGAAAATCATTCACAAGAGTGATTATGACATTGTTGATCAGTTGGGGCATACTCCCTCAAAGATTTCTATACTGTCCTTGTTGTTATGTTCTGAAGCTCATGCCAAAGCATTGATCAAGTTTCTGAAGACTGCTCATGTGCCCAATGCCATTTCTGTTGACCAGTTTGAGAATTGTGTTGCCCACCTGACCTATGATAATGGGTTGGGATTTTCTGATGCTGATTTGACCCCTGCCAAGAGGGATCATAACAGGGCCTTGCATATTTCAATTGAATGCAGGGGCACTACCCTGTCACATGTATTGATAGACAATGGTTCCTCTCTAAATGTGTTGCCCAAGGAAGTCTTGAACAAGCTGAGTCCTGAAGATGCTGTGCTGAAGCCCAGAAATATTGTGGTGAAGGCTTTTGATGGTTCTAGAAGAGTAGTGCATGGGGAAATTGATCTTCCAATCAAAGTTGGCTCTCAGGTTTTTACTGTTACATTTTATGTGATGGATATTCGTCCTTCGTACTCTTGTTTGCTTGGTCGTCCCTGGATCCATGGGGCAGGTGCTGTAACCTCTACATTACACCAGAAGCTAAGATATCCGGTGGAAGGAAAGGTTGTTACCGTCTATGGAGAAGAAGAATACTTTGTCAGCCATGTAAACACTTTCAAGTATCTGGAAATGGAAGGTGAATACATTGAAACTCCGTGTCAGACATTTGAAGTGGTTCCCTGGATTGTTAATGATTATGTAGCTCCTCCTGTTGCGAAGAAAGTTCCTGTGGTCACCAGAAAACCTCCAACAATGGCAATGGCCTCCCTCAATGATGCTAGGGCTGTGGTAGATGAAGGTGGTTGTACTATTTGGGGTCAGCTTCCTGATATCCCATACAAGTCTGACAAATTTGGTTTGGGTTTCACTGCAGAGTCCCAGAAGGTTGTTCGTCGTGCTCGTGTTGTTCGTATCACCAATCAAGGGGTTATGAAAGATCAGATCAAGGTTGTGGGAGACTATGATGAAGACTACAACTTGGATGCTTGGATTTTTCCTACTGTGGGTGCTGGACTCAATAATTGGAAAGCTGAAGATGTTATCCCTATCTCCTTTAGTCAGGAGTAAATACTATTACTGTGTTGTTACTTTTTAAGTTTGTAATTTCTTGAACAATTAAAACTCTTAAGCCTTGTGCCTTACCCGGGGCACAAAGGTGTGCTTGTTACGGGCTGTCATTTCATTTTCATACTTCATTCAATAAAATCAGTGGACGTTTCGTTTTAGTAAATATTGTGTTCCTTGTCTTTCTTTTCTTTTATTTTTACTTTATCAGCTATGTGTTCTTACACACACCTACATCACTAAAATGCAGATCCTCATCCACTCTGGATCCTGTTGATAACAGTTCTACTATTGCCAATTATAATTTTGAGAATCCGATCTATCAAACTGAAGACGGAAATGAGGACGATTGTGAAGTACCTGTAGAGCTTGCTAGGTTGTTACAACAAGAAGAGAAAGCCATACAGCCACATGAAGAGCCAATCGAAGTTGTGAATCTGGGAACTGAAGAAAACAGGAAAGAGGTCAAGATAGGGGCTGAATTAGAGGATAGTGTCAAGAGCAGGTTGATTCAGATGTTACGTGACTATGTGGAAATCTTTGCTTGGTCTTATGAAGATATGCCAGGGTTGGATACAGACATTGTGGTTCACCGTTTACCAGTAAAAGAAGATTGTCGTCCAAAGAAGCAGAAGGTTCGTCGTATGCGTCCTGAGATGTCAGAAAAGATCAAAGCAGAGGTAATGAAACAATTCAATGCAGGGTTCTTAGCAATAACTTCTTATCCTCAGTGGGTTGCAAATGTGGTGCCAGTACCTAAGAAAGATGGTAAGGTACGTATGTGTGTAGACTACAGGGATTTGAACAAGGCTAGCCCCAAAGATGACTTTCCACTTCCTCATATTGATGTTCTGGTAGACAACACTGCTCAGCATAAGGTATTCTCTTTTATGGATGGTTTCTCTGGTTACAATCAAATCAAGATGGCACCTGAAGATATGGAGAAGACAACATTTGTTACACAGTGGGGCACTTTTTGCTATAAGGTGATGCCATTTGGTTTGAAGAATGCAGGGGCAACATATCAGCGTGCTATGGTGGCTTTGTTTCATGATATGATACATCATGAGATAGAGGTATATGTTGATGATATGATAGCCAGGTCCCAGAATGAAGAGCAACATCTTGATCATCTGCATAAGTTATTTGAGAGGTTGAAGAAATACAAGTTGAGATTAAATCCAAACAAGTGTACTTTTGGAGTTAGATCTGGGAAGCTTCTGGGTTTCATTGTTAGTGGAAAAGGTATTGAAGTGGATCCTGCAAAAGTAAAAGCTATACGAGAGATGCCAGCTCCCCGTACTGAGAAGGAGGTTAGAGGTTTCTTGGGACGATTGAATTACATTGCAAGATTTATTTCCCAATTAACAGCCATCTGTGAGCCAATCTTCAAGTTGTTGAAGAAAGATCAGGTGATGGAGTGGAATGACGAATGCCAGACTGCCTTTGATGAAATCAAGAGATACCTGTTAGAACCTCCAATTTTGATGCCACCAGTTGATGGAAGACCCCTGATTATGTACTTAACAGTGTTAGACAACTCAATGGGGTGTGTGCTGGGGCAACATGACGAGTCTGGTCGAAAAGAGCAGGCAATATACTACCTTAGCAAAAAGTTTACCGACTGTGAAACAAGATACTCACTGCTCGAGAAAACTTGCTGCGCTTTGGCATGGGCTGCTCGCCGACTAAGACAGTATATGTTGACTCACACTACCTTATTGATTTCGAAGATGGATCCAATAAAGTACATATTTGAGAAACCTTCTCTCTTCGGAAGGATTGCAAGATGGCAAATGATCTTGACAGAATATGATATACAGTATACTACTCAGAAGGCCATCAAAGGAAGTGTTGTTGCTGATCATTTGGCTCATCAAGCAGTGGATGATTATCAGTCAATGAGTTTTGAGTTTCTTGATGAAGACATTATGATTATTACCAAAGAACCTGGACAATATGACGGACCTGAACAAGGATCCCGATGGACTATGGTTTTTGATGGTGCCTCTAATGCATTGGGTAATGGTGTTGGTGTTGTGATTAGTTCCCCTGAAGGTTGTCATACCCCAATTACTGCCAGACTTTGTTTCTATTGTACCAATAACATGGCTGAGTATGAGGCATGTATCTTGGGTATTAAAGCTGCTATTGATATGAAGATTCAGTTCCTTGATGTATATGGAGATTCAGCCCTGGTAGTAAGTCAGATTAAAGGAGATTGGGACACCAAGCATGATAATCTTATTCCTTACAGAGAGTATGTGTTGTCTTTGATCCCACATTTCAAAGAAGTTACTTTTGGACATATTCCACGAAGAGAGAATCAGTTGGCAGATGCATTAGCCACCATGGCATCTATGTTTGAGATCAACTGGGATGATGAAGCTCCCAAGATTACTATTGATAAATTTGAAAAGCCTGCATACTGCAATGAGATTGACACAGAAGGGGCAGAGGAGAAGCCTTGGTTCTATGAAGTGAAAAGATATCTTGAAGCTCAGGAGTTCCCTGAAGGGGCATCTGTCAAGGATAGGAAGTTTCTGAGAAGGTTTTCTGCTAAGTTCTTTCTGAGTAATGGGATTTTGTACAAGCGCAATCATGATTCAACTTTGCTTCGTTGTGTGGATAAGAAAGAAGCAACTGAGATCATGGAAGATATGCATGATGGGATCTTTGGCACTCATTCTAGTGGACATACTATGGCAAAGAAGATATTGAGAGCAGGTTACTATTGGTCTACCATGGAAACTGATTGCTATCAACACTCCAGAACATGTCACAAGTGTCAAATTTATGCTGATAAAGTCCATATACCTCCATCACCATTGAATGTGTTGACTGCTCCTTGGCCCTTTGCCATGTGGGGCATTGATATGATTGGTGAGATCAAGCCTACTGCTTCTAATGGGCATCGTTTCATCTTGGTTGCTATTGATTACTTCACGAAGTGGGTAGAGGCAGCTTCATTTGCATCTGTGACTAAGAATGTTGTGGCTCGATTCATTAAGAATAATCTCATATGTAGGTATGGCATCCCTGAGAGGATTATTACTGACAATGGCTCTAATCTGAACAACACTATGATTACTGATCTCTGCACACAGTTCAAGATTAAGCATCACAACTCTTCTCCGTATCGTCCAAAGATGAATGGAGCAGTTGAAGCTGCTAATAAGAACATTAAGAAGATTGTACAGAAGATGACTGTTACCTACAAGGATTGGCATGAGATGTTACCATTCGCTCTTCATGGTTATCGTACTATAATACGCACTTCAACAGGGGCAACCCCATTTTCCTTGGTCTATGGTATGGAAGCAGTTCTGCCCATTGAAGTTCAGATTCCCTCCTTAAGAATTATGAAGGATGCAGGCTTGGATGAAGATGAGTGGATTCAGACTCGACTTGACCAGATAAATTTGATTGATGAGAAGAGGTTAGCAGCAGTATGTCATGGCCAGATGTACCAGAAGCGAATGATCAAAGCTTTTAATAAGAAGGTTAAGCCAAAGGTATATCAGGCTGGTGACTTGGTAATCAAGCGTATCATATTACCACAGGGTGATCCTAGGGGAAAGTGGACTCCAACATATGAAGGACCATTTGTAGTCAAGACAGTGTTCTCAGGAGGTGCCATGATACTTACTACTATGGATGGTGAAGACTTCCCGCAGCCTGTAAACGCAGACATAGTTAAAAAATACTACGCATGAAAAGAGACCCGCTAGGTTGACAGGCCTAGGCAAAAATAAGGGCATCCCGGCAAACCAAAAGGGTTTGGGAAAAAATTAGGGATATATATAAAAAGATGTACACCCGGCAAGTTGAAAACCTGAAAAGGCGGCTTGGGCAAAAAGGGGTATCCCGGTGGATTGAAAACCTGAAAAGGCAGTCCAGGCAAAAATTAGGGATTAAAGCGTATGACTATGTCTCGTTTGGATCACCCATGAAACTGCAACCAGTTGTGTTACTTATTCAAGCTCAAACAGATAAAACTCAATCCAATCGTTTCCGTCTCAACAGCAGAAGATGAGAAACTTGAAGATAATGGCAATAGTAGAATTGAAACTCAATAGGATTATTTCCCACATAGCTGATTCTCTTTGTTTGTAAAACTTTATGACAAAATCCTCTTACTAGGGTTTATGTCTCTTTGTACAAATTTACCCATGTATGGGTCACTCTTTGATATAAATAAATTCCATCTTTTGAATCCAGATTTACTTTTACCCTATTTACATAAGCGAAACGTCCATTGGTTGTGTTTGAATGTATGTATGCTTTTGAATATGATTGATGTTTACCAGAAATGCATGTATGCTTAATATGATTGATGTTTACCAGAAATGCATGAAAATGCAGTAATAGTATTTACTAAGGACGAACGAGGAAAGGATTTCAACAAAGCTTCGCCAGTTCATCTCTACAAAACAGTTACAAATCCACAATAGGGCAAATCCATCTTCATAAAGTTACATCTCCCCTGGAAGTTATATCCATCTCTTTTATCCTCATATGGATATACGGGTATTTACTTTCCAATAAGGGTACGACGAACGAAGACGAAGGTTATATATACCTTACTATCCCCAGCAGACGGGAGGTTATATATACCTTACTATCCCCAGCAGACGGGAGGTTATATATACCTTGCTATCCCCAGCAGACGGGAGGTTATATATACCTTATTATCCCCAGCAGACAGGAGGTTATGTATACCTTATTATCAAACAAGACGGGAACAAGTTCCTCATATTCTTCAGTAACAAATCGGGATTTATTTTCCCTGGCCAGCAGTTGTTATACGAAGATATCCAGACGCTTCCAGCAGCATCCTATCATACATACATCATTTACATCATACCATAACATATATATCCATAGATACATAACACATTACCTAAGTGCATCATATTATACATGCATACATAGTACATAAGCTAATACTATCATACAGAATGCTACTTTGTTTACAGGTTAAATATCCAGCAAACAGACTTATGATTATCAGGATTGCTTTATCCTCCTGAAAGTTATCATCCCTCAGGATTGCTTTATCCTCCTGAAAGCATATCATCCATCAGGACTGCTTCATCCTCCTGACAGCTTATTATTACCTCAGGATTGCTTTATCCTCCTGACAGCTTCTTATACATCAGGACTGCTTTATCCTCCTGAAAACTCCTATTACATCAGGATTGCTTTATCCTCTTGAAAGCTTATTATCTCATCAGGATTGCTTTATCTTCCTGAAAACTTCTTGTCCCTCAGGACTGCTTCATCCTCCTGATAGCTCATCACTACCTCAGGATTGCTCCATCCTCCTGAAAGATTATTACCTCAGGACTGCTTCATCCTCCTGACAGCTTATTATTACCTCAGGATTGCTTTATCCTCCTGACAGCTTCTTATACATCAGGACTGCTTTATCCTCCTGAAAACTCCTATTACATCAGGATTGCTTTATCCTCCTGAAAGCTTATTATCTCATCAGGATTGCTTTATCTTCCTGAAAACTTCTTGTCCCTCAGGACTGCTTCATCCTCCTGATAGCTCATCACTACCTCAGGATTGCTCCATCCTCCTGAAAGATTATTACCTCAGGACTGCTTTATCCTCCTGACAGCTTCTTGTACCTCAGGATTGCTTTATCCTCCTGAAATCATATTATTACCTCAGGGTTGCTCCATCCTCTTGATAGCTATCATCATTACCTCAGGATTACTTCAAGACGGCTTCACCCTCTTGAAAGCATATTACTACATCAGGACTGCTTTATCCTCCTGAAAGTTATCATCATATCTTCATATTTTGGACTGCTTTATCCTCCAATAAATGCATCTGAAGAACTTTTCTCCAAGTGGCATCTTTAAGCCCACTCAAGCATATTCAACTAGCCATCTGTATCACTCTATGCACTGGTGAGTGCAAATTTTTGGGCTTTTGTGTTCAATCCCCTTCAACCTTCCAGGTCACGACTGGCAAACATACCAATCTAACCCCTCAGGTTTCAGAAAATTGAACAGGGGCAGCTGTTGCACCCCAAAATTTTCCCTCACAATACAAGACTTTGTGTGCTAAGAAGGTTCACAAGGTTCACAAGATTCACAATGTTTACAAGACCTTTCATGAGGTTCATGAAGTCTACCAGTCACTTCATGAAGGTTCACAAGGTTCACAAGATTCACAACACTTACAAGACCTTTCATGAGGTTCATGAAGTCTACAAGTCACTTCATGAAGGTTCACAAGGTTCACAAGATTCACAATGCTCTCAAAACCTTTCATGAGGTTCATGAAGTATACAAGTCACTTCTTGAAGGTTCACAAGGTTCACAAGGTTCACAATACATCCCATGATGCTCACAAGACATTTTATGATGGTTCACAAGGTTCACAAAGTTCACAATTGGTCAAAAGAGTTGACAATTCCCTCAAACAATGCACCTCCTAAGCAGTGCATCTAAAACTAGGGTTTTGACTTTAATCAGGCTAAATGGACTTCCAAGACTTCAAGTGAGCTTCATAACATCTTATATGTGTCTAAGAACCCCCATGACAATTTTCAAGACTTTTCTCAAAAGTTTGCTCAGTCAGATGATCAGATAAGTCAAAATCAGTCAATGCAGTTAAAAAGTCAAACTGAGGTCAACTGTGGTCAAACCAAAGTCAAACTTCATGATTTTTTGCCAACATCAAGTATATGAAGTAAAATGCATCATTTTATCAAGGGTTGATCATGATTCATCAAGGAGATTTCAGATCATCAAGAATCAGGAGTTTCTAAATTAGGGTTTCCTCAGTAAAAGTCAACTGAACTTTGACCAGCCATAACTTTCACATTCTTCATCACCAAGTCTCCATCCAAAGCTCATTTTTAAGGAAATTGAATTCTCTACAACTTTGTGTCTCACAAGCCAAGCCCAAAAATGCTTCATTTGGAAGGTATGAGCTGAGACATTATAGGTCCTTTTGAAAGTCAACAAAAAGTCAACAACTTCAAAAGGGCATAACTTGAGATTGGTAAATGATATGGACATGAAACCAGTGGGGTTGCTTAGAGGACTCTTCAAGATTTCCAAAATGCCCAAGAACACCCTCATAGCATTAAAATTGAAGGATATGTGCCCTTGCAAAGTTGGGAAATTTTGGGTTGGTTCATGAAGAAAAAGGAGGTCTAAAACCAATTTTTTCCAAATGGGCTTGCCAAATAATGACCCAATCCATTTCAAAACCTCTTGCACGAAATTAAATTAATTTATTCATAATTTTATTTATTTTGTTTTTATTTATTATGATTTTTATATTAAAAAGTCATTTTAAATTCAAATAAAATATAAAATAATGAAAATTAATTTTAATTTTGCTTCTAGAAAGTTTTAAATCACATTTAAACTTGATTGATACAAGAGTTATGAAAATCCTCTCAAAATAGCAAGAGTTTATGCAAGATATTTGATTTTTAAAAGGCCATCTTTTTGAATCTTTTCATATCAAATTTTCCACACAATGACTTGGTTTTTTGACCTAAATTCATTCTCCTATAAGTACTTAACACATTACAATCACAAGACGAATTTTGACAGCCTCAAAGGTAAGTTTCATATTTCAAAATTCAAGCAAAAAACTCAAATTCGGTTTGGACATTCCAAGGCAGTAGAAGGTAAACTAAGCACATAGCAATGATCACTGAACATCATTGAGTGAAAACCAATACTCATATGCATCCCAAACATTCCATAATGCATAAACCGAAGCTTGTTTGTTCTTGAATAATTTTTTTTTTCGATTACACTAATCCAATGCGTTTTAACTAATTTTGGTTGTTCAATCATGTTTGTGAGGTTGTGTGGAGTGTTTCTGGACAATTGAATCAAAGCTTCATGGCTTGAATCGTAATCGGCCATTGTTAGGGTCAGAACTTCAAAATTGGGGATTCATGGAATACCTAATATAAATGGATAATGAACTCATATTTGGACTGTAATTGTTGCATAGATCATGTTTGCAGGTTCAATTTGATGAAATTTTACTCGTATGATGATGTCTATGATTCGCAGGTTTGAGTTGCATGAAAATTCGTAGGAATTTTCCCAGGAAAATTCGCAGGAAATCCTACGAATTTGAGGTTGAAGATGAAGATGTTCTGGCGCGTTTTTTAAATTTGAATTATTTAAATATATTATAATGTATTTGTTTCAATCTTGTAACACCAATGTGTGGTTGGTCTGGTGGTAAGACAGATGCGCGTATGATGCTGAGGGCCAGGGATCGAATCCTGGACTCAACCAACTTTTCTTATTTTTCTGTTTAATATTTAGTCTTAATATATTATGTGTTATGGCCAACATAATGACAAGTTCGCTCACCCAGCAGGATTGGTCATGTTTATGTTTGTTTGCTTAAGAGGTCCTGGGTTCGATTCTACCCCCAGGCCTTTTGCTTTTTTCATTATTTTTGTGATTTTCCAGGATATAGCACAAAACCAATTAGACTCATTCCTCTATCACACGTGCGTGGCTGGCCTGGTGGTGGGTTTTGCTGCTTGTAAACATGGTGACCTGGGTTCAAACCCCAGCCAGGTAAGTTTTGTTATTTTTTTTTATTTTTATTTTGTTTAATTGATTTAGGTTTTATTAATAATCATATATATAATTAAATAATTCTAAAAATGTATACTCAATGTTTTCTAATATTCAAGAATTATTCTTTCTTAATTCAAAAATTATTTTTTTTATTATGTATTTATTATATATATATATATATATATTTACTAAAATAATTTTGTATATTAGATTATAAACTCTTAAATATTTTTCTAACAAACCCTAATTTTTTTTTATCTTTTCTAAACAATTATTAAAAACCAAATTTTATTTTCTAATTTTTGTAAATATAATTATTATGTATATATTTTATTTAATATAATTAAATTACAATTAATCCTATTTTAATATATAAATATTCTATCATTGTTTATAATTAATTGTATATAAAAATAATTTCTAAAAAATTTTGTAAATTTAATGATTTCTCATAATATGTTCATAATTTATTTAATTTGTTCATAATTTTAAATTTTATGATTAATTAATATAATTGTTCTTATTTTTCTATTAAGCCATTAAAATTTTGTTTTGTTTATTATTATTATTAATCATGCTTATTACTAATCCATTTATTTTTCAATTATGCTTATTATTATTATTTCACTAACCTTATTTATTTTTAATTATTATTACTAACCCCTATTATAATTATTATTGCTTATTTATTTATTTTACTTATTATTTATATTTTGCTTATTTATTTATTTTTTGCTATTTATTTAAATTGTTTTATTATGTAAATGCTCCTGGATGTAATTTTTGTAAATATTTAAATTATTTAATTTGCATGCTATGGTTAGTAAAATAGGGAGTGTAAACATGTATTATATTTAAAAATTGAATTTAGGTCATTTAAATTATAAGATAAATACAAAATTAAACACTCACACACGTAAGTCGATCTTTGATCGCCATCTCACTTTCTAGGGTTGCCTCTTAATGTTGCCTAATCATAAGGTCAAGTGGGGTGTATAAAGCAAAGTCCCTTAAAAAGAAAAGTCATCTAGTCCCTTCATAATCAAAGATCAAGTCCCTTAATGGTTGCCTTTCAATATGATCTTGTCCCTTTCAAATAATGATGACAGTCCCTCCAAATGCTTAATACACCCTACAGTTGCCTTCATTAAACAGATGTCCCTCATTTGTCCCTCACATCCAAGGTAATGACTACCTATTCCTTAATAATAGGGATAGTCTTACCATTTAAAGGATAAAGAACAGAAAGACTTAAACTTTAGGGTAGGTTCCTCATAGTTACTTGCTCACTATTTCAAATTTCAAATACTTCACAAATTTCAAACAATTTTCAAACACAAGTTTTTTACGCATCCGTACATGGATCATTATCAAACTCTTATGAAATTTTTTCACACACTTCACATTTTCAAAAACAATTCAAAGTGAGCTAAGTAACTAAGAGCCCATGGATAACCATGGATGTAAAGGGTGCTAACACCTTCCCTTTACATAACCTACCCCCCGGACCCAAAAATCTTTTAAAGGTCTTTCCTGTTCTTTTATGCCTTTCCTTTGGATAAAATAAAAGTCGGTGGCGACTCTTGCTATCCGCAACATAACTAAAGTCAGTTCTCCCACCGTGTTACAGACATTCGTTCGTGAGAAAACTGATTAAGGATGGAATCATTTCACTCACGTATATACGAACAAACTATAATTTGGCTGATCCGTTTACTAAGCCACTGGCCAGAGACTTAGTAAAAACAACCTCGAGAGGTATGGGGTTGAAACTCCTTGAGTAAGAATACCGACAACGACGGTAACCCAATCCTAAGTTAACAGAACATTAACTTTAAGATTTTCAATGGGTAATAACAATTCGTTGATTTGGATAATTGTCCAACATTTCGTGATTATGTTGACCTTGGAAATGAGGGTTGAGTTTTATTTTAAACTCTTAATGAAGTTCAATACCGAGGGTACGTATCTATTGGAAACAGATACAATATGAACTTCACCTATGTGAATTCTGAGATGGTGCCGTCTCAAAGTGAGAGTTGGAGTTTATCTCATAAAAATTCATGAAACAGGATAGCACATGGCCATAAATAAGTGCTAAGCGAGTTATGCAGAGGAAGAATCTTTAAGAAGTGTGTGTAAGGTAACACCGGTCTAATCATATGGATTCATGGTTTAAAAGCATTGCTACCTAATATTCCGATTAAACTTTGTGTTATCCTTACTAAGGTTAAGTTTAAAATCGAAAGATACTTAACTGTACTAACACTTCTTATGTCTTATTTCTGGAATTATTATTTTGTCATTATTAGAACAAGTGGGGGATTGTTGGAAATAATGAAATATTATTTCTATTAAGTTGTTCCAATAATGACAAAGTGGGTTATAGTTAATTGGCAATAAATGCTTCACATAAGTCCCACATTGGAAGTGGAGTAAATTTAAATAGCATTTATAAGACCTTTGGAACAATGTACTTTCCAAAGGAGCCAAAGAGGATAAAGTGCCACATAGTCATATGTGGTGGTCCCAAGCATTATGTCACTTGTCTCATACAAAACACCCCTCGCCGGTGTCGCCACCGGCGACACCGGCTCCGGCTCCGGAACCGGATCCGAGGGCGTGGGCGTAGAGGCGCTAGTGGCGGCTTGTAGACGGCACTTGAGCACTTAGGCACGACGCATCGGAGCAATCGGGCTATTCGCGGCGTTAATGAGGCGGCGCCAGTGGCGCTCCGGCCGCCTCCGGCGGGCGGCCCGGCTTTCGGCCGGGATACTGCGAATTTGTTTTAATTATAGCTCCAAATTTTATTCATTGCCTAGAGTTTGTTTTGAATTTGAATTTGAAGTACATGACATTTCATGAAGTGGTGCATGACATTTTATTTGAACCATTGAAAATGTTCATTAGAGAGTGTTGTTTCATGAAGAGTTGCAAACTTCTGAAATGACAAATGCATGGCTATAAATATATGATTGTTACTTCGAAATTCACTACTCCAAAAATCTGATATCCTCTTCTATATAATTCCAAACGTTTTCCTTGCATTCGAATCTTCACCAGTCTTGTGCAGTTTCGAGAGAAGGCTGACTTATCCTGGGTATTCAGGCCGTTCCAACTCTAAGACAATTTGAGAGTGTGCTTGAAATACTTTTAAGGAAAGTGATTTCGTTCGCGATTCAATCTGGTTCCATTCGACATTGAAGAATTATCTAACATCTTTAACTGTAATACCATTGTTCTCTGAATTATACCAAACCCTTATGTCCATACGCGATGGGATGACCACCACACGCATGGGCCAACTACTGCAAACTTGGACAAAGATCGTACAAAACATGTGGTAAGAAACATAACAGCCATGAATAACAAAGTTCAACTTGGCCTTGAGGTGCAGGTGTTGATATGGAGGAACAATGAGCAAATCGACGATACGCCTGCCACACCAATTATTCATCCAAAAGTTAACGTATTCACCATTACCAACCGACCAAGCCATATACCAACCGAACAAGCCATATGATGATCAACATAACCAAGAAAACCGCCACAACCTGTCCAAATAGAAGAAAAAACATTGTAATTGATTTTTCTACCATTTTTAAAGACCCTAAAATGAAGCACATTAGCCCAATCGTCCTTCGAAGTAAAAATATTCCAGCATTGAGTCATATTTGTCGCATTGTTGATAAGCCTGATAGATCTCAAGCCTAAACCCCCATCCTTGTAGCTCTTGCAACATTGCTTCCAAGCCACCGTGACCATCTTGCGGTGATTAATCTCAGCACTCCAAATGAAATTCCGACACCATCTCTCAACATCCTTAATAAGGCTGACCATCCATGAGTAAATCATAAGTGAATGCATCATCCTGATGTAAGTAACCAACCAAACCAACTGAATTCTTCCAGTAATAGAAAGGAGAGACGCCTTCCACTCTGAAAGCTTGATTTTGTCGGCAATAGGTTGAAAATAATAACACTCGGGCCTACCTTTAAAGATAGGGACCCCAAGGTATGTGAAATGCAAGAGACCTTTGGTGAAACCTAATCTGTCAGCAAAGAGATTAAGCCTAGCATCCAACATGGAGCCACCATAGAGGATAGATTTGGTTGGGTTACAGATCTGACCCGAACAGTCTACATAAATCTTGAAAAGGCCATCAATTTTATTAATAGAAGAAAGACTCCCTTTGACAAAGATCGTAATATCATCCATAAAAAAGAGTGTGTGACGGAAATAACATAGTCTTAGAAGCTTGGACGAGCTTGATTTTGTTGTTAGAAACCAAAAGAGACAAACCCATACTGAGCACATCCTCGGCAATACAAAATAAGAGTAGAGATAATGGGTCACCTTGACGAACACCCCTCTGACAATTAAAGAAACTGTGAAGCCTACCATTAATGGAGATTGAGACACTAGTCGACTGCAAAATGCATAGAATCTAGTTACATAAGGTATCATTAAAGCCAAAAGTTCTCAAAACCTTCTTTCAAAAGTCACATCTCAAAGTATCAAAGGCCTTTGCAATGTCAACTTTCATAGTTAAGTTCCCTCCAATATATTTTTTTTGGATCAAATTAGCCGCCTCCGACGTAAGACAGATACTCTCCTTGATGCTCCTACCATGAACTAAGCCTTTTTTCTCCTTAGATATAATATGAGGAAGCACCCGCGCTAACCTGTCCGCCAGTAATTTAGAAATAATTTTATACTTGACATTTTCCATAACAATGGGCCTATAGTGATATAAACTCTCGACATATTTCGATTTAGGAATAAGGACAACTGTATTGGAGTTATAATTCAGAAGCATTCAACAGTCCGTAAAGAACTGTATTATGGCTTTAATCACATCATCTTTAACAAATTTCCAAAAGGTTTGATAAAATAGGGGATTAAGACCAACCAGACCAGCAGAGCTTTCATCCTTCAAACTAAAAACAACATTGTGAATTTCCTCCTCCTGAGGAAGCATAGTCAGCAAGTTATTAATATTGTCATTAACAAGCTACGAGATCGCCTCTTTGACCAATCCATTATCTTGAAAAATGGAAACATCGTTAAATAAACCTTTGTAGTGTACAACCACATGGTCAGCTAACTGATTTTGATCCGTGAACACAAAGTCTCCAACTTTGAGGGAACAAATTAACTTAGTAGTGTTTTTAATCTTCGTAATTCTGTGAAAAAATTTCATGTTTCGATCCCCTTCAACATTCCATTGAATTTTGGCATTCTCCTTCCAAAGAGACTCAATAAGAAGAGCTTGATCTAACTCAGTTTACGCCTTACTCTCCTGTTCCATAAGGTCGTTCGAGTTTCCCAAATAGCAATCTCATGCTAAATGATATTCATAACCTTCTTAATTTTTAAAACTTGATCCTGCACATTGTCGAACATATTCTTGTTCCAATCCTTAAGATTACGCTTGAGAATTTGCAGCTTTTTAGCAAGCACAAACATGGGGCAACCCATCACTCTCGTATTCCAAGAGTCTTCCACGAATTTGAGACAATGTTTGTGAAGAGTCCATATATGGAGAAATCTAAATTGAGACTTGAAAGTGGAATTGTCACAACTAAAATGCAGCAAGAGCGGAAAGTGGTCAGACCTCGTCTTAGTCAAGGTAGAACAAGCTGAGAAGGTGCAGGAATCAACCCAAGTCTGATTACAAATTACCCTGTCCAATCTCTTTTTGGTGTGAGCGGTACCTCTTCTCCCATTAGACCAAGTGAAAATAGCACCAATAGTTGGAAGATGTCACAAATGATTAATATTAGTACAATTAGAAAAATCATCAATTGGGCCTCTAGCTAACATAGCCGAACCACAATACTCGTGCGCACCCAAAATCGTGTTAAAATCCTTGATGAAACTCCAAGGCATATCATTGTTGCCCAAAACATCTTGTAACTTACTCCAAAGTGCTCTTCTATGGAGGTAACAGGATGAAGCATTAACAACAGACATTCACATGGTCATGCCATTCACAAGAATTTTAAAAGACACTTGTTGGTAATCACAATCCACCATTAAAGGCTCCAAGTTTATATCACATAAGCACCACAAGTTTGAACTACTATTCTCCATGTTATTAACAGAAAAAAATTTGAGATTCGGTCTTCTAAGCTAATTCAATGGAAAGAGGTTAACAACCATCCAAGGTTCGACAATGAAAACAAAATGAGGTTTGTTGGTAAGAATTAAGCGCTTTAAAGCCAAATTTGTAGGAGAGTTGATAATGCATCTCACGTTCCAAAATATATAATTCATTGAGAGTTTTAAGCACTACTTAGTCGTGACCGGGTGATGTACCAGTTCTTAGTTGCATTCCCTTTCTACGAATGTTTCTTTCTTGGTTTAGATTTAACAAGCTGAAATTCCTCATCAACAAACCCATCTGGTTGAGCAGATCTGTAACACCCATTTTTCTATTTAATTATTATTTGCGAAATGATTATGAATTGTTATGATGATTGGGTGTCGTGGCGTATTTTCGATGTGTTTTAAGTAGAATTATTGATAATGAGGATTATTATTAATATTATTGCCATTATTATTATTTTTATTGAGAAAGACCATGGAAATAAATAATAAAATAATTCATTGATTAGAGAGTGGGGGTTAAGTTGGTAATTATGGAGAAAGGGGTGAGGGTAAAAGAGGAATAACATAGATGAAGGATTTTATAGAGAGAATTGGAGAATAAGGGAGTTTTTATTTTGATTATACATGAAAAGCAGAAGAACAGAAGTGGAAGAGGATAGGGAAAAAGGAAGAAGACTCCATTAGAGAGAAAGAAGATTCATCATCTAAGGTAAGGGTCGGATTTCCTTAACCGCTTAAAGTCTAGATGATATATGTAGTGGGTAGGAATCATTGGGTTGGATACATGGAAATTGTTGTTGTGGTTTGATTAGGGGTTTTGAGGAGAATTCATGACTATATGGTTGGAATAGATGAAATTGTTGTGTTCGATTTATTTGGTTGGAATATATATATATATATATATATATTGTAGAAGCATACTTCAAGCTCTTTGTTTTGATGACATCAACATTATCCAAGCTCATTCCAGATTGCAAAAAGTCGAGATGACAACAATCGATCAAGACCATGGCTATGCATCATCAATGGAATGTTTCCGATCAATTCAAGATTTTGTGCTTCACTTTCAAGACTTGTCTCAAGGATTAGGTATATCAATAATTAACTCTTAAATATGATATACAAGTGTTCAACATAATCTTCATAATTTTATTGAATGTGCATAGTTTTTGAAAATGAAATTGGAACTGGTTTAACACTTTTAACAGAAATATTTTTCTGAATTTTAACAGTGTTAACCGGTTAAACATATGGGTTAACCGGTTAACGGCAGCAATTTTCAAATTTTGTGGTAACGTTCATAGGCGTTAACCGATTAACCTATTTGGTTAATCGGTTAACACTGAAGAAAGTTTGAAAAATTGTTTCTTTTTAAATTCAAATATTTTGTTAAAGTTAAACCTCTTCATGATTTTCTTTCATAAGATTTTATACCTTTTCAAAAGAATTTGTTTTCAAATTTTCATACCTTTTTGAATAGGTGTTTCATCTATTATAAATTCTAACATTTTCAAATTCAAAAAACAACCTCCTAGAAAAATTTCAAATATTTTCATACAATCAAATTCACTTTATTCAAATTATCTTCATCTTTCAAAAGTGTTCATAAGTTCATAACTTTCATATTTTGCCTTGAACACTTGTGTTGAATATTTATAGTGAATTCTTGATTATAGAAGAAGATCAATTTTATTGATATCATTTCATTGTACTCTCACTCAAACAATATTATAGAAAGTGTCTTTCTATTGTGTGACTTGTGTTCCAAGGATTGTTTGGACATAAGGGTAAGTGTGGCAAGAGGATTGTTCTTGCACACTTGTTTGTATAGTTTTGTTAGAAAGTAGGCTTCACCATTGAAGGTGTGATAGGTTGTACTGTTCTAAAGAAAACTAGTGGAAATCTCTTTCGGTTTGGAAAGGGGACTGGATGTACCTTCTGATTGTGAAGGGAACCAGGATAAACCTCCGTGTGTTCTTTATTTTTCTGCTTTGCAATTTTTATTCTTTAACCGTAAAAGAAAAATCCATCCATCTAAGAAAAAGAATCGAGAAAATTTTGATAACACCTAATTCACCCCCTCTTAGGCGCATTCTGATTCTACAATTGGCATCAGAGCAGGTTTAGGTAACCTGTTCCTACAAGATCCTATGGCTTCCGCAAACTCGAATCCCGTTTTCAAAGATGGTGGAAGTAGCAACAAGCCTCCGCTCTTCTCAGGCGAATACTTCGATTTCTGGAAAATCAGAATGAAGGCTCATCTTGAAGCCCAAGGAGAAGGCATATGGGAAGCAATCGAAGAAGGTCCGCATAATCCCGTCAATGTAATCAACGGTGTTGGAACGGCGAAGTTGAAGAATATGTATGATGAAGATGATAAAAGAAAGATCCTAAATGAGAAGAAAGCAATCAACATACTTCAAAGTGCTCTTAGTATGGACGACTTTTTTCGTGTATCACAATGCAAATCGGCAAAGGAGATTTGGGATACTTTGGTAGAAACACATGAAGGAACAACAGAAGTTAAAAGATCAAGGCTTAACACGTTAAGTCAAGAATACGAAATGTTTCGCATGCAGCCCGGAGAATCGATTGTGGCTTTACAAAAAAGATTTGTTCATCTAACCAACCACTTGATTGCACTCGGAAAGACCTTCACCAATGACGATCTTAACTTGAAAGTTCTAAGGTCTTTGACAAGGGAATGGCAACCGAAGGTGACCGCAATTTCGGAGAAGAAGAGTCTCTCAACAATGACATCTGCATCTTTATTCGGCAAACTTCAAGAGCACGAATTGGAACTTGGAAGGCTCGAGAAGGATGAAAATCAAGAGAAAAAGTCCAAAGGAATTGCTTTGAAGATTGACACGAAGGATGACAAAGATGACGAGATCTCCGAAGATGAGAACTTCATGCTTCTTGTTAAGAAGCTTGGTAAGTTTTTTAACAAAAATAATAATTCTTCTTTTCCTAAAAAGAATAAACATTTCAGGAAGAAGGATGCATCCACATCGAATCAAGAAGTTACATGCTATGAATGTGGAAAGCAAGGTCACATAAAACCGGATTGTCCAAGACTTGTAAAGAAAGGAGGATTCAAAGGCAAGAAGGACTTCAAGAATAAAAAGGCTTATGTCGCGTGTGTCGCTCCCGATAAATGGGACATGGCCCAGATAAAGGTACAGACGCGAACGGTCGGCGAGAGGGACAATGAGAACACACAGCCGTGAACTCACTGGAGATGAATAGAGTCGCCAGCTAGGCATTTTTATCCCGGAGGAAAGGCAATGCTGCATAGACCTAGAAAAAGATGGATAAGACGGTTGCGAACCAGAGAGACTGAGAAAGGGGGTTGGTTACAACCTGGGAAGGTATTAGCACCCAGATTGTCCGTCGTACTCGACGGGATCCACGCTTAAAAGATTTGTGTTTTAGAGGGGTAGTGTCAGTGCAATTTGTGTATAGAATAGCTGGAAAAGGATGTACAGGTGTCAGTGTAAAAGAAAGGTGAAGTGTGATATATATACAGTGTCAGTGTAAAAGAGAAAGAGGTGAAATGCTCATGATAATGAGGCTTAAAGGATGAGACTGAAAGAGGGGGAATATACAGAGACTTTTGTTCGATAACTGTTAAGTTATGCCTACGTATCCTCTCGTGCAATGAGGAAGTCAGAACACCGTAGTTCGACCCAAAGAGACTGAAGGATGAATTGACTTGTGAACTGCTTGCTTGTCTATGCTCAAGTGTATGACCTGTCTGGCTCAGGTGCAAACTGTCTTGCATTAGACGGAAGAAGCAAGTTCTCGTTTGTGAATGAAGATGATGAGAAGAGAATCCCGAAGGAGACGATTATTGTTTGTTTTTAAGTTTTCAGTCTTTTATTGCTTTTGGAGATTTGTCATAAGTTAATGAGCTTAAGCCTAAACCAATGGATTTAGTAAACTCATCACATCTTCCCTCTGTTTAGGGGTAATGAGAGTACCTTAAGTGTGAAGTCAGATTCTCACACTTAATCACCTTTGGTGTAGGATTAAGATCATTAACCTACTTGTGATTATTTAGATGTTTTTGGTGTTTTTGTTTAGTGTTAAGTAATGAGGTTAAGCCATAATCAAGGATTAAACAGACTCATTACACCACCCTAATAGAAGGATAATAGATGAGAATGTTTAAGCTGAGGAAAGCTCCTCAACTTAATCCATGATTAGGGATTAAACTCATGACAAAACAAGCCTTTGATTAAGTGGATTTTATTTAATGATATGATGATGAAGTGAATTTTATGATTTGTAAGACAACTTGAGGGGGACTTGTCCATTAACACTAGGGTTAGTCCTTCTTAACCACTTAAGGAAGAATTAGAACCCTAATGCAAGGCCCAAGTTACAAGTGTGATGTCTTGATGATTATTATGTGAATTGATTAAGAGGAGTTAAACACATTAAGGGTTTAACACTTAGGATTAAAGTTATACATTCCATCCTAATAGAAGGATGCAGGCATAAACTTAATCACAAAGCCTTAAAGCCTTTATGGTTTAGTCCTCAATTATGAGATGAGAAGAGAAGACCCAAAAGAGACACAAAGGTAAAAATAAGAGGGGAGACTAATCAAAACCCTAATCATTGTCATGCTTGGTTGTTCCTAATGTTTGTGAGGTTTAACAAGAAAAGATCTTCAAAGGAACCACCAGGAAGCAGATGAAAGGATCAAGAGAAGCAAAGCAACTTGCTTCATTCAAGAAGTCAAGTCACTTGAGGAAAGAAAGTGGGAAGAAGAAGAATGAGCAAGCTCAAACTCAAACACATATAGAAATGCAGCATGGATGCAAGAGAGATGAAAAGAAAAGTTGTGAGAAGTGAAGGCAAATCCACTTCTCAAAATCACTTACCACCTGAAAGGTTAGAAAAGAAATGCAGTGCAATGCAAAATGGGATGAGATGACATGATGAGAAACAAAACCAGAAGCATTTACATGATGCTAATGATTCTATGGGATGCTACAAACATGAGGCAGCACATGGAAATGACCATACAAGTTCATGAATGCAAATGAAGCAAGTTAAGGAGCATGGACATACATGAAAAGTTATGAAGTGCACATGGCATACAACATGGCAAATACATGATGCAATGATCAAAAATGCTTCTAATATATCTTATGATGTCAAATGGATCAAAAGGATGCTTGAAATGTCATGGCAAGTCATGTTATGCAAGAGAATGCAAGATGAATGCATATGGAAGCCCAAATTAGGGTTTATGAACAATGCATCAAACAAAAACCAAAATCAGAAGCAAACCCTAAGATAAAAAATTGAAAATGCCACCCAAGGGACCCCTAATCCTATACTAATCCAATGCCCAAAGGAGAGGTTTCAACTCTTAACCAAATTCAAGTTATGATTTTTCTAAGTTTGCTAGGGTTTTAGGGTTCCTAAACAAGAAAATTACTAAACAAATTGAAAATGAAAGATCAAATCATGGCCATTTAATCTTACAAACTACATGCTAAACACAATGCAATGCAAAAAGAATCAATGTCCAACTCTTCATGGATAGGCAGAAATGATTTTTTGGAACTTTGGATCAAATTAATGCATAAAAATGATTTTAAATCAATGAAAAATTCTCAAAATGCATCAAGATCAAAAAATAAATTTGGTTTGAAGGTTGGACAATGTTTCTAAATGTCTTAGAACATTTCATGAATTTTTTGGTGATTTTTAAATACCTAAAAGTATTTTTAATAAATTAATTCTCATTAATCAATTAAAAATAAACTTTTAAATATTTAAAAATACTTTTTTAATGCTAAAAATGAAAATAAAAATATTTTTGTGTATTAAAAATTAATGAAACTCTTGACAAAAAGTTTCATAATTTTTAAACAATTTTTACTATTTTAAATAAATTGTGGAAGTTAAATGAGAAAAAAATGAAATAAAAACAAAATAAAATGGAAAGTATTTAGATCTAGAGGCTGAGATTTGATTCTGGGGGGAGACCATTGACCACGCGCGCTTTTAAAGGGCCAGGATTGCATCTGGTTAAATTAATTTAATTATGATTAATTAAACTAACTAAGTGGATTAGGGCAAAGCAAGTGAATCTGGGCCATTCGTGCACGCGGGAAGTCAAGGCAGTCAGCTAATCCAACGCCCTAGATTTAAACCTGCCTAATTAATCAGGCTTAAACCCTAATTACATTCAGGCGACCGGAGATGAGCTCCGGTCGTCTTCTCCGGCCATGTCAAAACCCTAGAACATGATTCAGGCAACCATTCAACCAATTAAACACATCTAAGTGAGCCTCTAACATCCTAGGACACGAATCCACCCTCAAACATCATTTAAACCCCAAGAATCATGCAAATCGAAGGAAACAAAATCCACGGGTGAAATTTCAGAGCATCGGTACAAGCTCATTTCCTACTCATTTTTGATTCTGAGAGCATCCCCATGACCAGCAAGACATAAGCAACCAGTTTGTAACTTAAAAATCAAGCTCTGAGAAAAAAGTTTCTATGGTCATACCTGAGATGGAAGCTTCTATTCCTTGGCTTTCTGGACTACTTCTTGGTGCAAACTTACTCCATTGATCTCCCTGGTGCTAATGGCAGGCTTGGATTAAGCTTACACAAGCTATTTTGAGAGATTCCAATCTGGTATAGCAGAAAATGGGGTCTGTGTGTAGGGTGTTTTAAGCTTTACCAATGGTGGATTCTGGCTCCTTTCAATGTGTTTGACTTGTTAGTGAAGAGAAATGGGGTGTTTGATGGCTGGATAATGAGATTCGAAGAGAGAAGAGTTTTTGCAGGTTTTGTGGTATGCTGTGTTCTAGTGTGCTTCTGGCTTGTTTCTTTGTTGGTTTAGGTTCAGTGAGACAAGGTGAGGAGGTTGGTGAGACTTGCTTGAATGTTTGTAGCTTGTGGAACCAGATTCGAAGGAAAATGCAGATTGGGGAGAGTTTGTGTATGTGTGTTGTGGTGAGTTTTCAGGCTGGCTCCTCTTGTGTAATGGCTAGCAAATGGATAGTATAAAATAATCTCATAGGTCAGATGATGTGACCTGGCCTTTATTGATTGGTAAGTTCACTTTTGCAAAATGTCAACTTTGGTGTAAGGAAAGCATGGGCTTGGTTCTAGGCTAGTACAAGCATGGGGCTGGCGCAGCATGGTATGTGAGTGAGGCTAGGGTGGTTCAATGGCCAATGCAGCAAGTGGTAGGAAGTATCATGATGGTTTTGCAACTTGGTTATCTTTTGGTTCATATGGAAAGATCTTGCTATACAAGTCATGAACATGAGAAATTCTTGGTCCAATCTGAACTTTAGGACTTACATGATGCTTGTGTAATAATTAGAAGTCACAAGAATGCTTGACACATGAAATTGCAAGTTTCTCATTTGAGGCATATCTTGAAAATTAGTGATTTTTGCCAACTTTGACACACCATAAATTTTGATCCAAAATGAATTAGGTCATGTTCTTGTACTTTTTGAAAAGGGAAAAATGTATTCTACAACTTTCATGACCAAAGTTTTTCCATTTGAAGCATTTTTGGATCAAAAAGTAAGGTTTGAAAAGTGACCTAAATTGACAAATTCCTTAAAAGTCAACTATGCCCTAAAAAGTCAACTTTGCAAAAACTTCAAATTCTTGAATTTTGTGAACTTCAACCTTCTTCCATGATCAAATAAAGATCATATACACTCAAAATGATGAAGATCACCTCTTGGTTGGGTCATTGGGGGCCTCAGATGCCCTGATTTTGCACTGACTTGTCCAGAAAGTCAACCTTTGATCAGATGACTTCCCCATGGAATTTCTTCATGAAAATTGATATACACACTCCCCATACCATATAGAGACCAATAGAAACAAGAATGACCAAAAAATTTGGAGTTATGGCCTCTGAAACCAAAACCCTAATTTTAGGTCAACTGTGCAGTCAAACCTGGCTCTGCTTCCATACTAATCCCAGTTCTTGTGATTCTTTTGCATTTTTGACTTTGAGAGGATGTAATATGATATAAGAACACACATGGACCTCTTTGAAGTGATTGGTGATCTTTGGAGTGGCTCAAGAAGCTCTTGGATTGCTCAGATCACAAACCCTAGGTGCAGATGACTTAGAACCAATGCAGTGAATCAAAAATGTGATATGAGATGGTATGATTGTGTTTATGCATATGAGAAGATCACAAACCATGGTGTGAATGGGTGAGGGCAAATTTGGGGTGTTTACAGCTGCCCCTATTCAAACATGAGTTAGCTGTGTAGGATGTAAGCAACGGCTTAACAGGCAAACAAGATAACTTGTGGTTGAATACCAAAGACAATCCAAAATTTGCACTCACAGAATGAAGAAGAAAAGGGATATGGATTGTAAAGGAAAATGAAGTATATCGTAAAGTGTAGGCGACGGAGGACGACCGTCGAGCAGAGGACGACTGCTGGGTAAAGAGCAATGACGGGGACGGCCGACATGCTGGGACAAGTGTGGGAAATAAAGCAATGATGGGGACGGCCGACATGCTGGGGATAAAAGGTAAAGCCAAGACGGGGACGGCCGACTAGCTGGAAAAATGAGATATCATGATGGGGACGGCCATCAAGATAAAGTTGTAAGATTCTCTGGGAATTAATGAAACATGACGGGGACGACCATCAAGTTCAAAAAGCAAAGTAACCAACGATGGGGACGGCCATCGGGCTAAGAAGAAAAGGGACCACGACGGGGACGGCCATCGGGTTAAAGAATAAATGAAATAAACAGATGATGAGGTACGGTCATCAAAGGTGAAGGACGATCACCTAGCAGGGGACGGCTGCTCTGTTGGGGTTAAGATGAGGGACGGTCATCTAAGGTGGAGGACGACCACCAGGCAGGGTACGGCTGCCAAAAATATCGCGACATAGGACGAATGCCGGATAAAAGGTCAACGATGGGGACGGCCATCGGACGAGCATGATGGAGGACGACCATCAAGAGGTGGAGGACGACCACCTAGCAGGGGACGGCTGCTCTCGAGGTTTCTCATGACATAGGACGAATGCCAGATAACCAAAATCAACAATGGGGACGGCCATTGGATAAAATGATGAAGAACGATCATCAAGAGGTGGAGGACGACCACCTAGCAGGGGACGACTGCTAAATATCAACGATGGGGACGGCCATCGGATGAGCATGATGGAGGACGACCATCAAGAGGTGGAGGACGACCACCTAGCAGGGTACGGCTGCTCTCAAGGTTTATCATGACACAGGACGAGTGTCAGATAAAAAGGAAAATTTGCTTTGTTGGTGATCTACTGGGGATATAGTAAACACGGACGAGTGTTTACAACCGAGAAAAGAAAGTATAAGTGTTTAGGTGTTGTGTATAGATCAAAGATGCGGACGAGCATCCTTAAGACTACGATACGGACGAGTATCGGGTAGAAACAAACTGACACGTGTTCAGAGATGATGATACGGACGAGTATCAACGGGTTAACAAAGAACACGGACGAGTGTTGAATCTGAAGGGACTCTTCTGGGGAATAGTAGACACATGCGAGTATCTATATTCAAGAAGACATAAGTGTTTGACACGGTGTATGGATTAAATATGCGGACGAGCATCCTTAAGATTATGACACGGACGAGTATCATGTAGAAACAAACACTAGACGCAGGTTCTGAGATGATGATACGGACGAGTACCAACTGGTTAACAAAGAACATGGACCAATGTCGAATCTGTGGGGGATATAAATGGTGTATACAAGATACGGGCGAGTATCTGTATAAGTATGAGTGTGGATATTGTATAGATGAGTATTTATCTGCTGGGGAGAGTGACACGGACGAGTGTCAAAAAGGAGAAAAATAAGGTATCAACAAGTATATGGGTTGCAAAAGTATAGGCGACTGCGCTGAGGATATGACACGGACGGGTGTCAAGAAAGTGTATATATGGGCATATGTGAGTGCAAAGATGATGTCTTTGGCTTTCTGCTGGGAATATGACACGGACGGGTGTCAGGAAGTATCTGTAATATGGGTGGTCTTGTTTGTAAAGAGTGTTCAGGCGACTTAACTGGGGATAGATGACACGGACGGGTGTCAAAAAGGAGTATATACGGGTGTTTGTGATTTGTGAGGCAGCTGCTTTTGCCGGGGACTCTGGTGGGGATTCTTGTACATTGTTGATGAATGGTTATTATTCACAAGTGTTCGATTCGTAACATGGCTTATGGTTATGCTATGTGTTGATTTTTTTGCCGTAATGCTCCGTATTAAACGGGATGCTACGCTTTGTGGGTGAATATGATGCAAATGTCATGATTATGCAAAAGGTATCGATCCGGGATTCGGATCCCGCTGCTGCGAAGATCTCTGGTTGATCTGTTTGAAAAGGACCTCCCAGCTGGGGACGAGATCATTGATAGATCTGATGAGATGTATCTGCTTGGGGATACAGGTCACTGATTGACATATCCTTGTAATAAGGGACCCAGCTGGGGTTTGTAGAAGCCTTCTGTACTCTGTTGTGACTCCTTCATGCGTTGCTCTTCTGAATAGAGGCTGAAGATTCTGTGGGGAGATGATTCCTTGAATTTCTGCATTCTGCTGAGGAAGAATGGTTGGCACTATGGCTAGGGAAATTGACAAGTGGCAACTGGCTGGGGAAAGTTGTTGGCAACTCAGCTGGGGAGAAAACACCTCTGGTGCCAAGAGTGAGTGTTGATTTGCCAGCTTGCCGGGATGTAGCTTGCATGCCCCAAGTTGCGTTCTGGATACCTGCAATCCTGCAAAGATAAGGAAACGCACAAATGGTCCCGAGGTATCCTGTGCTGGATTCCGTCATAGGAGTTAAGCACTTTTGAGAGTAAGTATATTCCCTGTAAGCACGTGTTTTTACTTTTTAGAGAAAAGCATCTGTACTCATGCAATTAGTTTTTTAGAGACATCAGACATTCTTTTGCAAATAAAAATGTATAAGACGAGACATGACTGGAAAATCTGATTTTATTGATTCATGTGCCCTGAATTGGCAAGATACAGTCAAGGAAACATATCTCCTGAAATGAGGAGATTTGTTACAAATTGAGAAACAAAGTGCTCTCGAGGTTGACGACGCTTTGAGGAGCTTCCTCTTTTGCTATGACTCGTATGACTTCCGACGTTCTTCTCGTCTTGCTTTCTGAAGAAGGTTGATTCTGAAAGAAGCTTGATCTTTTCGAGGTTTGCCAAATTGTAAGTGATACAGACGAATTCAGAGTGCAGTTGTTCGCTTATTCCCTTGTTTTGCATGGATCGCCCTTTCGGGTTTTCAATCCATCGGGATACCCATTTTTGCCTGAGTTGTCCAATGCGGCTTTTCAACTCAGCGGGTGTACATTTTTTGTTTATTTTCCCTTATTTTTGCCCGAGTCTTTTATTCTGTTTTTGACTCGCCGGGATGCCCTATTTTTGCCTGGACTTATATTCTGTTTTTGTGTCCAACGGGTCATTTTTTATGCGAAGTATTTTTTAACTGCATCTGAATTCACAGGGGACGAGAAATCTTCACCATCCATGGTGCTGAGCATCAGTGCTCCACCGGAAAAAACTTTCTTTACCACAAATGGTCCTTCATAATTTGGAGTCCATTTGCCCCTGTGGTCTGTATGAGGAGGGAGGATTCTCTTCAGCACAAGATCTCCTACTTGGTACTCTCGGTGCCTGACTCTCTGATCGAAGGCTTTCTTCATTTTTTTCTGATACAACTGCCCATGACAGATTGCAGCCAATCTTTTCTCTTCAATCAGACTCAGTTGCTCGTATCGGGACCTAACCCATTCTGCTTCGTTCAGTTTAACATCCATCAATACCCGGAGAGAGGGTAATTCAACTTCGACAGGTAGGACTGCTTCCATACCATACACAAGCTGATACGGTGTTGCCCCAGTGGATGTTCTGATTGACGTGCGATACCCATGCAAGGCAAATGGTAGCATTTCATGCCAGTCTTTGTAGGTAACTACCATCTTCTGCACAATCTTCTTGATATTCTTATTGGCTGCCTCAACAGCGCCATTCATCTTTGGCCTGTAAGGAGAAGAATTGTGGTGTTGGATTTTGAAGTCCCGGCATAACTCAGCCATCATCTTGTTGTTTAAGTTGGAACCATTATCAGTAATGATTCGTTCGGGAACTCCATATCGACAGATGATATCTCTCTTCAGAAATCTGGCTACCACTTGTCTCGTAACATTTGCATATGAGGCTGCTTCAACCCACTTGGTGAAATAATCAATGGCGACCAAGATGAATCTGTGGCCATTTGAAGCAGTTGGCTCAATCTTGCCAATCATATCAATGCCCCACATAGCAAAGGGCCATGGTGAAGACATGATGTTCAAAGGATTGGGAGGCACATGCACCTTATCTGCATAGATCTGGCATTTATGGCATTTTCTGGCATAAGCACAACAGTCTGCATCCATTGTGATCCAGTAATAGCCTGATCTTAACAATTTCTTAGCCATGGCATGCCCTCCTGCATGGGTACCAAAGGATCCTTCGTGCACTTCGTGCATCAACAAGTCTGCTTCTGTCTTGTCAACACATCTGAGGAGTACCATATCAAAGTTTCTTTTGTATAAAGATCCATCAGTGTTCAGAAAGAAACTAACAGCAAGCCTTCTCAAAGTCTTCTTATCATTGGAAGACGCCCCAGGTGGGTATGTTTGATCCTCCAAGAAGCATTTAATGTCATGGAACCAAGGCTTATCGTCTTTGACAATATCTGCTGCAAATACATATGCTGGTCTGTCGAGTCTGGACACTGAAATCTGAGGCACAAAGTTGGCAGCTTGAACTTTGATCATGGATGAGATGGTAGCAAGAGCATCTGCAAACTGATTCTCGTCCCGAGGGATATACTCAAGCTTGACCGTTGTGAAGAAAGTCAATAACCTCCTTGTATAATCCCTGTAAGGTATCAGATGATCCTGGTGGGTGTACCATTTTCCGTTGGTTTGATTAACTACCAGAGCTGAATCTCCGAATACAGTCAATGTCTTGATCCTGAGGTCAATGGCTTCCTCAAGACCCATAATGCAAGCTTCATATTCAGCTTCGTTGTTAGTGCAGTTGAAAGTGAGTTTTGCCGAGAAAGGCATGTGAACTCCTTTGGGTGTAATGAGTACTGCACCAACACCACGACCATTCATGTTAACAGCCCCGTCAAACATCATAGTCCATTCTTCTTCCGGGTCAGGCCCTTCAGTGTGAATAGGCTCTTCATGATCTTTTTCTTTAATGAACATGATGTCTTCATCAGGGAAGTCAAACCTCATAGGCTGGTAGTCATCAATAGGTTGCTCAGCAAGATATTCAGATAGTACACTGCCCTTGATGGCTTTCTGAGAGGTGTACTGGATGTCATATTCCGTGAGAATCATTTGCCATCTTGCAACCCGTCCGGTAAGAGCTGGCTTCTCGAAAATATACTTGACTGGGTCCATTTTTTATATCAATAAGGTAGTGTGGGTCAACATATACTGTCTCAGTCGGCGAGCAGCCCACGCTAAAGCACAACAAGTTTTCTCGAGCAGTGAATAACGTTGTTCACAGTCGGTAAACTTTTTGCTTAGGTAGTATATTGCATACTCGTTTCGACCAGACTCGTCATGCTGGCCCAGCACACACCCCATTGACTCTTCTAATACTGTCAAGTACATGATCAGAGGTCTTCCTTCAACTGGAGGCATAAGGATTGGAGGCTCTTGTAAGTACTCCTTGATCTTGTCAAAAGCCCTTTGGCAGTCTTCATTCCACCTGACCGTCTGTTCTTTTCTTAACAGCTTGAACAAAGGCTCACAGGTTGCTGTGAGGTGAGATATGAACCGTGAGATGTAGTTCAATCGACCTAAGAACCCTCGAACTTCTTTCTCTGTTTTCGGTGCAGGCATTTCTTGAATAGCTTTGACTTTATCAGGGTCAACTTCAATCCCTTTCTCGCTTACAATAAAGCCCAGCAGCTTACCAGATCGTACCCCGAATGTGCATTTGTTGGGGTTCAGCTTCAGTTGGTACTTCCTCAGACGCTTGAATAGCTTCAGCAGATTCACCAGGTGATCTTCTTCGGTAAGGGACTTGGCAATCATGTCATCCACATAACATTCTATTTCCTTATGGATCATATCGTGGAATAATGTCACCATAGCCCGTTGATATGTGGCACCAGCATTCTTCAGTCCGAATGGCATCACTTTGTAACAGAACGTGCCCCAAGGTGTGATGAATGTTGTTTTCTCCATGTCTTCAGGTGACATTTTGATCTGATTATATCTTGAAAATCCGTCCATGAAGGAGAATACCGAGAACTGAGCCATATTATCCACCAATACATCAATGTGAGGTAATGGGAAGTCATCTTTCGGGCTAGCTCTGTTCAGATCCCGATAGTCAACACACATTCTTACTTTGCCGTCTTTCTTAGGCATAGGTACTATATTAGCAACCCACGGCGGATAGCTAGTCACAGCAAGGAACCCGGCGTCCCACTGCTTTTGTACCTCCTCCTTGATTTTCATTGCCATGTCTGGGCGAGTACGGCACAGTTTCTGTTTGACCGGTGGACATTCTTCTCTCAAAGGTAGCTTGTGCATAACTATATCGGTGTCCAACCCTGGCATATCTTGATACGACCAAGCAAACACATCCACATATTCTTGAAGCAGATCAATCAGTTGTCTCTTCACTGAGTCTTGTAAGCAGGCCCCGATTTTAACCTCTTTCACGTCCTCATCTGTACCAAGATTAATCACTTCAACCTCCTCCTGGTGAGGAGTAATAACCTTTTCCTCTTGTCTCAACAACCTGGCTAGCTCTTCAGGAAGCTCATACTCTTCTTCAACCCCTTCATCAGCTTGATTGATTGGATTGTCAAAGTCATACGAAGTCATAGCCGTGCTGTTGTCGGTGCTGTCAGGAAGGCACTCTCTGTAAGGGTTCAGTTTGTTCATTTTAGTGATTGATTTTAATCTTGTTTAGAAAATTGAAATAAAGTTATCATTTTGAAAACAACGCCATTTATTTTTTGTACAAAAAGAAAAATGGAAAAAACAGTGAGCGGAAAAGAAAAAGACTCGTTTGCAAAAAGATGTCTGATATTTCATTGATTAATCTTGTTTGCACAAAAAGTACAGATGGCCCGATTACAAAATGAGTCTTGTCATCTTGGGCAAGATGCAAGACTTTGATGCATGCTATAAAAATACAGGAAATAATAATTACTCTGCATGAGTAACTCTTATAATTTCCTGGGAAGACCAGTTTGAGACACTGCTCCCCGGGATCTTCGGACGAATCCAATTATCCAGATTGCGTTCTTCTTCCAGCTCGTCTTCCAAATTGTTGATAGCATCAGGGGTGAGCATCCCCCCACTGACAAAACCGGGCTTCTCAGCAGCCTCTGCTTGATGTTGTTGAGTTGGTCTGTAACCCAACCCAAATTTGTCTTTCTTCTCCTCCACAGATAAAACCTTGCCCCAGCCTTGGGCAGTTCCTTCCTCAACAACCTTCCGGGCTTGTTGATAAGATGACATGGAGATCCCAGATACAGCAGATGCTTCATTAACATTCAAAGCCTCAAATCCTTGGCTCATTGTTTCATGGATCTCCCCATCCATCTCAATATACTTATAAGTAGCCAGATGGCTAACAAATATATCCTCCTCCCCACAGATAGTAACAACTTGGCCTTCCCACTCAAATTTTAACTTCTGGTGAAGGGTAGACGTTACTGCGCCAGCGGCATGAATCCATGGTCTACCCAACAAACAGCTGTAGGCAGGCTGAATGTCCATCACATAGAAGATCGTTTTAAAGGTTTGTGGGCCAATTGTCACAGGTAGCTCAATTTCTCCCAGCACCGATCTCTTAGAACCATCAAAGGCTCTCACTACTAAGTTGCTGGGACGTAATGCCAGTCCTTCATACTCCAGCTTCACAAGGGCTTTTTTAGGTAAGACATTGAGGGATGACCCTGTGTCTACCAGCACATGGGAAAGAACTGCACCCTTACACTCCATGGTAATGTGCAAAGCCTTGTTATGGTTGCGGCCTTCCGTTGTCAAGTCAGTATTGGTGAACCCTAGCCCATTGCTAGCAGTAACATTTCCAACCACGGTTTCCAACTGATTGACAGTGATCTCTTCAGGCACGTAAGCTGCGTGCAAGACTTTGAGTAATGCATTCCGATGGGCTTCGGAGCACATAAGCAATGATAGGATAGAGATCTTGGATGGCGTCTGATGAAGCTGATCCACTATTTTGTAATCACTCTTTTTGATGATTCTCATAAACTCATCAACTTCTTGATCGAATGGTGTTTTCAAAGCTTCCTTAACTGTTTGATCTTCCTGCACCGGGCTCTTTCCTTTTGCCTTGGCAGCAGCTTCTGCTTCGGCAGTGGGTCTTTGAATTTGTGGAGCAAAGAGACGTCCGCTTCGAGTGAAGCCTCCGCCTCCTCCCACATTGTCTATTTGTGGTGCAGGTGTTGATGGTTCCAGGGTGATTTTCTTTCCTTCGCAGTATACGTCAGAGCCGTAGTGCCAGGGGATGGCCCTATTGCTTTCATAAGGTACCGGTCCAGGCACTGTGACAGTGACTGGACTAATGGCAGCTGCAGAAGGGACTGTGATAGTTTGTGGATCATAATAAATTGTGACTGGTGCTCTGATGGGAGCAGCACTTTCTGAGTTGTAGGCAGAGTTGTTTTCAGGATCATAAAATATTGTGACAGTTGAGACATCTTCAGAGTTTGTTGCTGGAGTTGTAGGAGACATTGTCGGAAGGATGGATGTTGTTGTTGTAGGAGATTCAAATTGGAGTGGTGCTGAAGTTGTAGAAGAAAAATTTGTTGATAACTGATCAGTCGAGATGATAGATGAAGTACTTGTTGATGAAGCCGAAGAATTGTCAGGAACAATGGTTGTTGCAGTTGTAGGAGATACCGGAATTGTTTCTGTTGAGATTGCTGGATTTGTTGGAAATGATGTGGTGATCTGAAGTTGGCCACTCTGAATGAGACCATCTATGCCATTCCTCAGGTTATCGCACCCATTTACTGAAATATTGCAGTAAGCACACCCTAACTCACACCCCGGGAACATATGACATTCGAGGAGCTGAGCCTTAATCTCTACCAACGGTGTCTGAATCTGACCCACACTGGTTATTAAATAAGAAGGCTTGTCTTCTTCAATAGCGTTGATTCTGGGACCACCGTGGTTTGGCATAGGATTTTTGTTGACATTGGGTGGTGGTGCGAAATTCAGAGCTTTTGAGTCTACCAGGTCTTGTACCTTCATGTGCAAGGCTCTGCACTTTTCTGTACTATGGCCAGGTGCATTCGAATGGAAGGCACATCTGGCGTTGGGGTCGTAATTCCTGGGTAGACTGTTGGGATCTGGAGGTGCCAATGTCCTTAGCTCAACTAGGTTGAGTTTCAGGAGTTGTGGCAGCAATGTAGCATATGGCATAGGGATCGGATCGATCACCCTGTTGGCTTGAGATGGCCTCTGCTGAAATGGCCTTTGCTGGTTATTGTTGTTGGTATTGCTGTTGTTGTAATTTCTCGGAGGATACTGATTTTGTTGATGGTACTGAGGTTGTTGCTGATAGTTTTGCTGCGGAGGTTGATAGGCTGGTTGTGGATGAGCCGGAGCAGGAATGGTGACTGCTGCCACAGATCTATGAACATATTGGGGCCTGCCCCTGTTGGTGTGGATGGCATTAGTCTCACCAGTCCTTCTCGGGCCCGCAAAAGGCTTTCTTGCATTACTGGATGAGCTTGCACCGTTGTCTGAGATCTTACCCATCTTCAATAGGCTTTCAATTCTCTCCCCGGCTATGACTACATCTGCAAAGCTGGTAGATGAGAAGGCAGCTAGCCTATCAATGTAAGTCCCCTGAAGGGTGTTCATGAACATGTCAGCCATCTCCCTTTCTGACATAGGTGGCTGGACAGCAGCAGCGAGCTGTCTCCATCTTTGAGCATACTCTCGGAAGCTCTCTCTAGATGACTGTGACATTCCCATTAGGAGGGTCCTGTTGGGTGCCATATCCAGATTATACTGATACTGTCTGATGAAGGCCTCTGCCAGGTCCTTCCAGCATCTAATAGTTGCTCTTGTCAGATGGGAATACCATTCTCTCGAAGCTCCAGTCAAGCTATCCTCAAAGTAGAACATCCACAGCTTCTCGTCCATGGTATAGGCTTTCAGCCTCCCGAGAAAAGATTGTAGATGGGTCCGGGGACAGGAAGTCCCATTATACTTCTCAAAGCATGGTGGCTTAAATTTGTGGGGAATCCTGACCCCGTCTACCAAGCCCATATCCATAACATCAAAACCCAAAGAGTTTTGAGACTCTAAGGATCTTAATTTCTCAGCTATCTCATCCAACCTTCTATCATAAGCTTCTTCCCCGGCTCCCATCACTGTAAACTGGTCTTCTTGGGGGTCTTCTTGCAGTACCCTCCCTGCTGTGGCAGTCCCTTGTATATTGACAGGAATGTTGGCCTCTGGATGGAGGTGGGGTCCAAAGACTGGGGGATTGACATGAGGTTGGACTCTTTCATTGTTGCTAGTCCCAGCAGTCCCCGGCTGATGATCTTCCTGATTTCTCCCTTCTACCAGTGCCCTAAGCCTCTCCTGGCTTTGAGCCATGTTGTTCATTACCTCCATAAACTGTGTCATTTGGTTCCTCATTTCCAACCTCTCGTTGGTCATTTGGTTCCTGACCTCTGTAAGGTCCTGCTGCATCTGATCCATCTGTATGCCCGGAAGGTTACTGCGGGTGGGGTACCTGTGTGGTCGGTTGAGTGGAAACCCTCGTCGTCGAGCAATAATTCCTGAACATCACAACAGAGTTAGCAACAACAAAACAAAAACCTACAAAACAAACAAAGGGTTAGCATGCAATGCAGCATGCTTATTTGTTCTCAAGGTATCCGGCTTGGCATTCAGTTTTGACCCTTCCAGACCCTTGAAGATGTTGTTGATGTTGCTTTTGGAGTAAACTCGGATGGAACAAACTAAATACATATATTACAAAAGGCAAATGGTACATAGTTTGTTTACAGATACAAGCCCTCTGAGGGGTCAAAATACATTACAAGAAAATCAAAATACATGGAATGAAAACAACAACAAGCAAATGGTCAAACACCAAGACCAAACTCATCCTCCCGAACTTCCTTGAGAAGTGCTTCGGTCACAGGATCAGCTGGACGCTCCGTAAGATTCCTGATAAGGAGGTTCCGGGTAGTAACAGCTGCAGTTAGCTTCTTGTGTTGACTTTGGTCTTTTGACCTCTTCACTCCAGCTCTGATTTTTAGCTCTAATATCTCCCTCTGGGCTGCTGCCAGGGCTTCCTGCTGCTCTTTTGCACTAGCTTCCATCTGCTCTATCTTGTCTTGGACCCTTTTGTCCTCCAGAGTACGAGCCTCGGTGATCCTGACCCACCTAGCCTGACTCTCCTTCAAATACAAGTCTGTTCTGGCTTTCTGGAACTGAGCTTCCTTGCATGCATTCTTCAAGATCTGCTCTCCAGCCCTAGACTTCTTAATGTAATCCTCAGAATTCTCAATTCTAGCCAAGTGCTCCACCTTCAACTTTTCTAACCTTTCAATATCCAATCTTCCATCACTCCTCTCATAGAGGGTCTTCTGCAAAGCTTGAGTCAACTTCTCATTTCTCTCTTTCAATTTCTCAAACTCCTCTAAGCTGACAGTTGCTGGAGGTGGTGCTGTGGAAGGCCCAGGCATATCTTCAATAGTAAAGGGCATCCCAGAGAATTGAGCCCTGGCATGGGACCAATCATAGTATTGTGCTGATGCCACATTGTTACACTTCCCCAGGATGGTCACCCCTTTAGTCTGCACATTGTCCCAGGCCCAGGCTGCCTGCCTAACAATAGCCAGATTAATCTTGTTTTCACAATAAAGAGTCTCAACCAAGTCCTGTGCCTTAGGAGTGTGGACCAGTGCATAGCCCAGTTGTCTTTTGAACAGCAGAGGGTTGTAATTAATACTACCCTTAACTCCTATTAGGGGCACATTGGGAAAATGCCCACAGCTGGTGATGATATCCCTGCCTTTTGTGCTTTGAGTGCACCACCTGATATCAGCTGAAGTTAGAGTAGTAAGTCTTCCAGCCCAGTTTTTCTGCTGATGAGGGTTCAAAAATGCATCTGTCCTGGGCAAATGCCTGAGAAGCCAAGTATGGAACAAAGGAGCACAGCATCTTACTAATCTTCCCCTCTGCTTTTCATTCCTCTGATGCACTGAATAGTAGAGATCACCCAATAAAGTTGGCACTGGGTTCCTTAGAATGAACAGATGGATTGCATTCTTACTAACAAATCGAGGCTCATCTGCAAATAAAATGATCCCATATATGCTCAAGGCCAACAAAGCACAGACTGCTTTCCACTCTCCTAAAGAAGCTTTCAGGGTAGCTTGAGAGATCAAGAAATCCAGATGCAGGCCTGGGATTCCAGCCTTAGAAGTCATATGTTGCCCAATCAGGACTGGTTCCAGATGCAATGCCTTTGCTACCTCTTCATTACCAGGAAAGACCATCTCAGGATTGAAAGGGACTCCACCCCTGATAGGTATACCAACTAATGAGGAGTACTCTTCCAATAAAGGGCCCAACTGAAAGTCCTGAAAAGTGAAACATCTCAGTGGGGGATCATAAAACTGAAGGCAAGTGTGGATCAGGCTTCTCTGTGAGGGGTCCAGATCCATAACCATATCAAGTATATCTCCATGGTGTTCCCTGAACAGTGGTATATGGTCTGGAGTGATCAGGGTTTGAATCCTCCTGATGTCAGCTAACTCTGGCTGGAAGAAGTGGTAGGTGATGTTGCTCTTTTTAGGTGCCATGATGTGGAGACTGAGTAGAGGCAAGTGCTGATGATGATACTGAAGAATGGGCCACTGATTGGCTGAAGTGGATAGCTGATAGCTGAAGCAAGTGCTGATGAAGATAGGTCAATACTGAAGATGGGGTCAAAACCAAAACCAAATAAAGATGGATACCCTGAAACACAAATAAGCAAATGTCAATATGATGCAATGATTATGTATGCAAATGATATGCAAAGGGTTTGTGACTGAGCTGGATCTGATTAAGTGCTCTGATATAAGTCCATGTGTGTAAGAAATCCAGATGGAGGTCTATAAGTCCAGTAACCAAGGTGGGGGGCTCAAATAAAGAGCCACATGTCCAGGGTTTAGAATCACAAGAACTGTTCCAACATGGAGTATTCTTAATCAAATCAAAGTAACAGGATATTCTGAGGTCAAGGTACCTGCAAACCTGTAAACAGCCCAACCCCCTCACAGGTGGTGTTCTAAAACAAGGATCCTCAGACTTGGATCAGTTATGAGAAGTGTAAACACTTCTAACCCGGAGGTACAGTGTTTACAATAACCATAAAAGTTCCTCCTCTAATTCACCTCAGTTTCTGAAGGTCAATACTAAAAGGTCATCCAGACTTAGCAGGCTTCCCAGATAGCCCTAGCATTGCAGGAAATCTGCAACACAGAGTTCTCAAGAAGAAACCCATATCTGAACCGTGTTTCATATTCCCGCACCAGACCGAGATGGAATGGGAAAGAATATGATTCACTCTAGCCTAGGTGTCACTCAGGTCCCAGGTATAGGACCTTAACTCTCAATGAATCACCCACCCATCAAAACAAAAAACAGATCCAGCCAGCAGCACAGTATGACAATATGATATAATGCAAGGCTATAAAGAAAGCAGTAAACAACTGTACATAAAGCAAAAATAAATACAAATATACCAACACAAATAAGCACATAACACCCCAGTAAACACAAATCAAACAAGCGCTAGGAGGAACCCACAAAAAGAACCAGAAGCCCTGGTTACAGTATAAGGGTCCCCAGCAGAGTCGCCAAGCTATCGCTCCCGATAAATGGGACATGGCCCAGATAAAGGTACAGACGCGAACGGTCGGCGAGAGGGACAATGAGAACACACAGCCGTGAACTCACTGGAGATGAATAGAGTCGCCAGCTAGGCATTTTTATCCCGGAGGAAAGGCAATGCTGCATAGACCTAGAAAAAGATGGATAAGACGGTTGCGAACCAGAGAGACTGAGAAAGGGGGTTGGTTACAACCTGGGAAGGTATTAGCACCCAGATTGTCCGTCGTACACGACGGGATCCACGCTTAAAAGATTTGTGTTTTAGAGGGGTAGTGTCAGTGCAATTTGTGTATAGAATAGCTGGAAAAGGATGTACAGGTGTCAGTGTAAAAGAAAGGTGAAGTGTGATATATATACAGTGTCAGTGTAAAAGAGAAAGAGGTGAAATGCTCATGATAATGAGGCTTAAAGGATGAGACTGAAAGAGGGGGAATATACAGAGACTTTTGTTCGATAACTGTTAAGTTATGCCTACGTATCCTCTCGTGCAATGAGGAAGTCAGAACACCGTAGTTCGACCCAAAGAGACTGAAGGATGAATTGACTTGTGAACTGCTTGCTTGTCTATGCTCAAGTGTATGACCTGTCTGGCTCAGGTGCAAACTGTCTTGCATTAGACGGAAGAAGCAAGTTCTCGTTTGTGAATGAAGATGATGAGAAGAGAATCCCGAAGGAGACGATTATTGTTTGTTTTTAAGTTTTCAGTCTTTTATTGCTTTTGGAGATTTGTCATAAGTTAATGAGCTTAAGCCTAAACCAATGGATTTAGTAAACTCATCACATCTTCCCTCTGTTTAGGGGTAATGAGAGTTCCTTAAGTGTGAAGTCAGATTCTCACACTTAATCACCTTTGGTGTAGGATTAAGATCATTAACCTACTTGTGATTATTTAGATGTTTTTGGTGTTTTTGTTTAGTGTTAAGTAATGAGGTTAAGCCATAATCAAGGATTAAACAGACTCATTACACCACCCTAATAGAAGGATAATAGATGAGAATGTTTAAGCTGAGGAAAGCTCCTCAACTTAATCCATGATTAGGGATTAAACTCATGACAAAACAAGCCTTTGATTAAGTGGATTTTATTTAATGATATGATGATGAAGTGAATTTTATGATTTGTAAGACAACTTGAGGGGGACTTGTCCATTAACACTAGGGTTAGTCCTTCTTAACCACTTAAGGAAGAATTAGAACCCTAATGCAAGGCCCAAGTTACAAGTGTGATGTCTTGATGATTATTATGTGAATTGATTAAGAGGAGTTAAACACATTAAGGGTTTAACACTTAGGATTAAAGTTATACACTCCATCCTAATAGAAGGATGCAGGCATAAACTTAATCACAAAGCCTTAAAGCCTTTATGGTTTAGTCCTTAATTATGAGATGAGATGAGAAGACCCAAAAGAGACACAAAGGTAAAACTAAGAGGGGAGACTAATCAAAACCCTAATCATTGTCATGCTTGGTTGTTCCTAAGGTTTGTGAGGTTTAACAAGAAAAGATCTTCAGAGGAACCACCAGGAAGCAGATGAAAGGATCAAGAGAAGCAAAGCAACTTGCTTCATTCAAGAAGTCAAGTCACTTGAGGAAAGAAAGTGGGAAGAAGAAGAATGAGCAAGCTCAAACTCAAACACATATAGAAATGCAGCATGGATGCAAGAGAGATGAAAAGAAAAGTTGTGAGAAGTGAAGGCAAATCCACTTCTCAAAATCACTTACCACCTGAAAGGTTAGAAAAGAAATGCAGTGCAATGCAAAATGGGATGAGATGACATGATGAGAAACAAAACCAGAAGCATTTACATAATGCTAATGATGCTATGGGATGCTACAAACATGAGGCAGCACATGGAAATGACCATACAAGTTCATGAATGCAAATGAAGCAAGTTAAGGAGCATGGACATACATGAAAAGTTATGAAGTGCACATGGCATACAACATGGCAAATACATGATGCAATGATCAAACATGCTTCTAATATATCTTATGATGTCAAATGGATCAAAAGGATGCTTGAAATGTCATGGCAAGTCATGTTATGCAAGAGAATGCAAGATGAATGCATATGGAAGCCCAAATTAGGGTTTATGAACAATGCATCAAACAAAAACCAAAATCAGAAGCAAACCCTAAGATAAAAAATTGAAAATGCCACCCAAGGGACCCCTAATCCTATACTAATCCAATGCCCAAAGGATAGGTTTCAACTCTTAACCAAATTCAAGTTATGATTTTTCTAAGTTTGCTAGGGTTTTAGGGTTCCTAAACAAGAAAATTACTAAACAAATTGAAAATGAAAGATCAAATCATGGCCATTTAATCTTACAAACTACATGCTAAACACAATGCAATGCAAAAAGAATCAATGTCCAACTCTTCATGGATAGGCAGAAATGATTTTTTGGAACTTTGGATCAAATTAATGCATAAAAATGATTTTAAATCAATGAAAAATTCTCAAAATGCATCAAGATCAAAAAATAAATTTGGTTTGAAGGTTGGACAATGTTTCTAAATGTCTTAGAACATTTCATGAATTTTTTGGTGATTTTTAAATACCTAAAAGTATTTTTAATAAATTAATTCTCATTAATCAATTAAAAATAAACTTTTAAATATTTAAAAATACTTTTTTAATGCTAAAAATGAAAATAAAAATATTTTTGTGTATTAAAAATTAATGAAACTCTTGACAAAAAGTTTCATAATTTTTAAACAATTTTTACTATTTTAAATAAATTGTGGAAGTTAAATGAGAAAAAAATGAAATAAAAACAAAATAAAATGGAAAGTATTTAGATCTAGAGGCTGAGATTTGATTCTGGGGGGAGACCATTGACCACGCGCGCTTTTAAAGGGCCAGGATTGCATCTGGTTAAATTAAGTTAATTATGATTAATTAAACTAACTAAGTGGATTAGGGCAAAGCAAGTGAATCTGGGCCATTCGTGCACGCGGGAAGTCAAGGCAGTCAGCTAATCCAACGCCCTAGATTTAAACCTGCCTAATTAATCAGGCTTAAACCCTAATTACATTCAGGCGACCGGAGATGAGCTCCGGTCGTCTTCTCCGGCCATGTCAAAACCCTAGAACATGATTCAGGCAACCATTCAACCAATTAAACACATCTAAGTGAGCCTCTAACATCCTAGGACACGAATCCACCCTCAAACATCATTTAAACCCCAAGAATCATGCAAATCGAAGGAAACAAAATCCACTGGTGAAATTTCAGAGCATCGGTACAAGCTCATTTCCTACTCATTTTTGATTCTGAGAGCATCCCCATGACCAGCAAGACATAAGCAACCAGTTTGTAACTTAAAAATCAAGCTCTGAGAAAAAAGTTTCTATGGTCATACCTGAGATGGAAGCTTCTATTCCTGGGCTTTCTGGACTACTTCTTGGTGCAAACTTACTCCATTGATCTCCCTGGTGCTAATGGCAGGCTTGGATTAAGCTTACACAAGCTATTTTGAGAGATTCCAATCTGGTATAGCAGAAAATGGGGTCTGTGTGTAGGGTGTTTTAAGCTTTACCAATGGTGGATTCTGGCTCCTTTCAATGTGTTTGACTTGTTGGTGAAGAGAAATGGGGTGTTTGATGACTGGATAATGAGATTCGAAGAGAGAAGAGTTTTTGCAGGTTTTGTGGTATGCTGTGTTCTAGTGTGCTTCTGGCTTGTTTCTTTGTTGGTTTAGGTTCAGTGAGACAAGGTGAGGAGGTTGGTGAGACTTGCTTGAATGTTTGTAGCTTGTGGAACCAGATTCGAAGGAAAATGCAGATTGGGGAGAGTTTGTGTATGTGTGTTGTGGTGAGTTTTCAGGCTGGCTCCTCTTGTGTAATGGCTAGCAAATGGATAGTATAAAATAATCTCATAGGTCAGATGATGTGACCTGGCCTTTATTGATTGGTAAGTTCACTTTTGCAAAATGTCAACTTTGGTGTAAGGAAAGCATGGGCTTGGTTCTAGGCTAGTACAAGCATGGGGCTGGCGCAGCATGGTATGTGAGTGAGGCTAGGGTGGTTCAATGGCCAATGCAGCAAGTGGTAGGAAGTATCATGATGGTTTTGCAACTTGGTTATCTTTTGGTTCATATGGAAAGATCTTGCTATACAAGTCATGAACATGAGAAATTCTTGGTCCAATCTGAACTTTAGGACTTACATGATGCTTGTGTAATAATTAGAAGTCACAAGAATGCTTGACACATGAAATTGCAAGTTTCTCATTTGAGGCATATCTTGAAAATTAGTGATTTTTGCCAACTTTGACACACCATAAATTTTGATCCAAAATGAATTAGGTCATGTTCTTGTACTTTTTGAAAAGGGAAAAATGTATTCTACAACTTTCATGACCAAAGTTTTTCCATTTGAAGCATTTTTGGATCAAAAAGTAAGGTTTGAAAAGTGACCTAAATTGACAAATTCCTTAAAAGTCAACTATGCCCTAAAAAGTCAACTTTGCAAAAACTTCAAATTCTTGAATTTTGTGAACTTCAACCTTCTTCCATGATCAAATAAAGATCATATACACTCAAAATGATGAAGATCACCCCTTGGTTGGGTCATTGGGGGCCTCAGATGCCCTGATTTTGCACTGACTTGTCCAGAAAGTCAACCTTTGATCAGATGACTTCCCCATGGAATTTCTTCATGAAAATTTATATACACACTCCCCATACCATATAGAGACCAATAGAAACAAGAATGACCAAAAAATTTGGAGTTATGGCCTCTGAAACCAAAACCCTAATTTTAGGTCAATTGTGCAGTCAAACCTGGCTCTACTTCCATACTAATCCCAGTTCTTGTGATTCTTTTGCATTTTTGACTTTGAGAGGATGTAATATGATATAAGAACACACATGGACATCTTTGAAGTGATTGGTGATCTTTGGAGTGGCTCAAGAAGCTCTTGGATTGCTCAGATCACAAACCCTAGGTGCAGATGACTTAGAACCAATGCAGTGAATCAAAAATGTGATATGAGATGGTATGATTGTGTTTATGCATATCAGAAGATCACAAACCATGGTGTGAATGGGTGAGGGCAAATTTGGGGTGTTTACAGCGTGGGATGACAATGAAGTTAGTTCCTCATCGGAATCGGAAAGCGACGAATGTGCAAATATGGCGTTAATGGCGTCACATCACTCCGATGAAGAAAATGACGAGGTTAGTAGTAACTTTTCTATTTATGAAAATGATGCACAAGAAGTCATAGATGAACTTCTTAAGGAATGTAAGACTTTGTGCAAAAATATTTCATCTCAAAAAAAGAAAATATTATCCTTAGAAGAAAAAAATAAATCTTTTGAAAAATACATTGAAGATGAAAAACAAAAGATAAAGGATGAAAAACAAAGCCTTACATGTAAAAATTGTGAGTCATTGTCCTTTCAAATTGTTCAACTCAAAAGAGTTTTAGAAAGATATGAAAAAGGTCAAATTGGATTGGAGGAAATTCTTAGGCACCAAAGATATCCAAATGATAAAAGTGGCCTAGGATATTCTAAGTTTTCCAAACCAAGCACAAGTGAAACCGTTTTCGTAAAAGCTAGTGAACAAATTGTTAAGGAAAAGACTAACAATATTAAACCTATGCATCAAATTCATAAAAAGAAAAGGAGTCTTAAGAAACAAAAATATGCTCCTAAATTCAAAAGTCAATTTCAACCTATTTGTTTTTATTGTGGAATAAAAGGCCATACACCTAATGCTTGCTATGTGCGCAACATTGGTGTTGCCAAAGGGCATTATGTGTGGGTTGAAAATGGTACTAACTATCAAGGACCCAAAGCAATTTGGGTACCTAACAAAACTTGACTTTGTTTTGTAGGTATGCTTGAAAACAACTTCTACGCAATGGTATCTTGATAGCGGTTGTTCAAAGCATATGACGGGTGACATCAACAAATTTTCAAGTCTAACACTTAAGGCCAAAGGATATGTTACTTACGGTGATGATAATAAAGGAAGAATTCTTGGAGTTGGAACCATTGGTGCATCTCCTCATACAATCATCGAAGACGTCCTTTACGTGGAAGGCCTTAAACACAACCTTCTTAGCATAAGTCAATTGTGTGACAAAGGGTTCCGAATCAACTTCACGAAGGAGGAATGTTTGATAGAACACGAAGTCACTCATGAACTCTTGCTAAAAGGTAAACGATTTAATAACATGTTTATGATTTCTTTTGATGACTCTCTCTTGAAGGTAAAGTGCTTAATGGCAAACAACAACGATGCATGTCTTTGGCATAAGAGGATTGCTCACATTCACATGGAGCATTTGAATAAATTATTAAATCATGATCTAGTTGTTGGTCTTCCAAAGATGAAGTTTATCAAGGATAAGCTTTGTGACGCATGTCAAAAAGGGAAGCAAACCAAAACATCCTTCAAGACCAAGAAAGTGATATCTACTACAAGACCACTCCAATTGTTACATATGGATCTTTTCGGTCCATCAAGAACAAAAAGCTTCGGAGGTAACGTTTTTGCACTAGTTATTGTTGATGATTTCTCTAGATATACTTGGACTTTGTTTTTAGTGCAGAAAAGTGATGCCTTTAAAGCATTCAAGAAGTATGCCAAGCAAATTCAAAATGAGAAGTCACTCTCAATTGTTTCCATAAGAAGCGACCATGGTGGCGAGTTTCAAAACTCATCATTTGAAGATTTTTGTGAAGAGCATGAATCTCTCACAACTTCTCCGCACCAAGGACTCCTCAACAAAACGGTGTCGTAGAAAGGAAGAATAGGGCACTAGTGGAACTTGCAAGGACAATGCTTAGCGACTCGAATCTTCCTAAATATTTTTGGGCGGATGCGGTTAGCACGGCTTGTTTTGTAAGTAACCGTGTCAATATTCGACCTATTCTCAAGAATACCCCATATGAGTTGTTCAAAGGAAGGAAACCTAACATATCCTTCTTCCACATATTCAGATGCAAATGCTTCGTTCTCAACAACGGTAAGGACAACCTTGGTAAGTTTGATGAGAAATCCGATGAAGGTATCTTTCTTGGATATTCTCTGTCAAGTAAAGCTTTTAGAATTTTCAATAAACGTACTCTTACCATTGAAGAATCCATACATGTTTCGTTTGATGAGACTAGCCCCTCGAAAGAGGATAATATTATTGTGGATGATGATGATGATGATGTAGATCTATCACAACAACAAAGGGAGATATCAAAAGAACAAGCAATATCACAAGAAGATAAGACACCAACAATTGAAGAACATCAAGATTTTCCAAAAGAATGGAGAACTCATAGAGATCACCCGATAGATAAAGTGATTGGTGATATTAGCCAAGGCGTTGCAACTAGACTCAATCTCAAGGATGCTTGCCTCAACATGGCGTTCGTGTCTCAAATTGAACCAGCAAAAATCGATGAAGCCTTAGGCGACGATCAATGGATAATAGCTATGCAAGAAGAACTCAATCAATTCGAAAGAAACCAAGTTTGGACTCTTGTACCAAGACCGGACAACAAGCATATCATAGGCACAAGATGGGTGTTCAAGAACAAACTTGACGAGAATGGAATCATAGTTCGTAACAAAGCAATATTGGTCGCACAAGGCTACAACCAAGAAGAAGGAATCGACTTTGATGAAACATTCGCTCCGGTAGCAAGGTTAGAAGCAATTAGATTATTACTTGCTTACGCTTGTTCTATGAATTTTCAGTTGTACCAGATGGATGTCAAAAGCGCTTTCCTAAACGGTTACATCAATGAAGAAGTCTACGTCAAACAACCTCCCGGTTTTGAAGACTTCAAGAACCCGTCTCATGTCTACAAGTTGAAGAAGGCTCTTTATGGCTTAAAGAAAGCACCAAGGGCTTGGTATGATCGCATTAGCAACTTCTTATGTGAGAAAGGTTTTACTAAAGGAAAGGTTGACAAGACTTTGTTCATCAAGAATCTTAAGGGTAACACCTTACTTGTTCAAGTCTATGTCGACGACATCATATTCGGTTCAACAAACAAAGATCTTTGCGAAGAATTCTCTCTTATGATGCAAGGCGAATTCGAGATGTTCATGATGGGAAAGATGAACTACTTCCTTGGTTTACAAATAAAGCAAACAAAGGATGGCATCTTCATCAACCAATCCAAGTATTGCAAGGAATTATTGAAAAGATTTGATATGGACAATTGCAAAGAGATGTCTACTCCAATGGGATCCGGAACGTATGTTGATCAAGATCTTTCTGGCACTTCAATAGATATTACAAAGTATCGAGGTATGATCGGTTCACTCTTATATTTGACGGCGAGCCGTCCTGACATTATGTTTAGTGTTTGTTTGTGTGCCCGCTTTCAAGATAATCCGAAGGAATCGCATCTCACTGCCGTGAAGAGGATCATGAAGTATCTCAAAGGAACAACGCACGTCGGACTATGGTATCCTAAAGGTAGTACTTGTTCTTTAATTGGTTATTCTGACGCTGATTATGCAGGATGTAAGACCGATAGAAAGAGTACAAGTGGTACTTGTCACATTCTCGGGAATGCACTAGTGTCGTGGGCATGCAAGAAGCAAGCACGCGTTGCACTTAGCACGGCCGAAGCGGAGTACATTGCAGCAGGAAGTTGTTGTGCTCAAATCTTGTGCTTAAGCAACAACTTCTCGATTTCGGTATAGATCTCGGTTGTATCCCTCTCCGGTGTGACAACACAAGTGCCATCAATATCACGAAGAACCCGGTCATGCATTCAAGAACAAAGCACATTGATATCCGACACCACATCCTTCGAGATCATGTTCTAAATGGAGATGTCGATGTTACATTCGTGGATACACACAATCAACTTGCCGACATATTCACAAAACCATTGGCTAAAGAGCAATTTTACAAGATTCGACGAGAACTTGGTATTCTCAATGAAGGTGACATCTAACCTTTACTTTAAAATTGCTTATTGTATGTCTTTATTGCTTTGTATGTATGTTTGTTCACTTTTTAGTCATAAAAGGCTAGCACTCCCATTTCGCCGTTTTTTCGTTTTTCTCACTTTCGTATACCCGAAAACAATCGGTTTCAAAAAAATTTTTGATCAAAAGTTGCGTTTTGATGAGGGCTAACACTTTATGAAAAATATTTTGTGAAAAAGTTATTATTTTTAGGCTAAAACATGCTGCTGGATTTTTCAAAAAATTCAAATTTTTTAACCGTTAACCAGTTAACCTATTACATTAACTGGTTAACACATCCAAAACTTGGTTTTCCAGCGCAGGTTTCAGCTTCTGTCTGTTTAAATTATTTTTGTTTTATTTGTTTTGCTATGTGTATGTGTTCATATATGCTTTCATACTAAGTTGCATCATGCTGAATTTTATGCTGTATTTTTCATATCTATGCTTGATCCTCTCTTCCTTTTTGCTAATGACAAAGGGGGAGAAGAGCTTTGGTTTCTAATATCTCTCTGTGCAGAAATTTAGATAGGGGGAGCTGTTGAACATAGGGGGAGAAGCAAGTCTAGAACATGATTGATCGATCAAAGCTTATACGCATATTTCGCTCGGTTGTCATCATCAAAAAGGGGGAGAATGTAGAAGCATACTTCAAGCTCTTTGTTTTGATGACATCAACATTATCCAAGCTCATTCCAGATTGCAAAAAGTCGAGATGACAACAATCGATCAAGACCATGGCTATGCATCATCAATGGAATGTTTCCGATCAATTCAAGATTTTGTGCTTCACTTTCAAGACTTGTCTCAAGGATTAGGTATATCAATAATTAACTCTTAAATATGATATACAAGTGTTCAACATAATCTTCATAATTTTATTGCATGTGCATAGTTTTTGAAAATGAAATTGGAACTGGTTTAACACTTTTAACAGAAATATTTTTCTGAATTTTAACAGTGTTAACCGGTTAACCATATGGGTTAACCGGTTAACGGCAGCAATTTTCAAATTCTGTGGTAACGTTCATAGGCGTTAACCGATTAACCTATTTGGTTAACCGGTTAACACTGAAGAAAGTTTGAAAAATTGTTTCTTTTTAAATTCAAATATTTTGTTAAAGTTACACCTCTTCATGATTTTCTTTCATAAGATTTTATACCTTTTCAAAAGAATTTGTTTTCAAATTTTCATACCTTTTTGAATAGGTGTTTCATCTATTATAAATTCTAACATTTTCAAATTCAAAAAACAACCTCCTAGAAAAATTTCAAATATTTTCATACAATCAAATTCACTTTATTCAAATTATCTTCATCTTTCAAAAGTGTTCATAAGTTCATAACTTTCATATTTTGCCTTGAACACTTGTGTTGAATATTTATAGTGAATTCTTGATTATAGGAGAAGATCAATTTTATTGATATCATTTCATTGTACTCTCACTCAAACAATATTATAGAAAGTGTCTTTCTATTGTGTGACTTGTGTTCCAAGGATTGTTTGGACATAAGGGTAAGTGTGGCAAGAGGATTGTTCTTGCACACTTGTTTGTATAGTTTTGTTAGAAAGTAGGCCTCACCATTGAAGGTGTGATAGGTTGTACTGTTCTAAAGAAAACTAGTGGAAATCTCTTTCGGTTTGGAAAGGGGACTGGATGTACCTTCGGATTGTGAAGGGAACCAGGATAAACCTCCGTGTGTTCTTTATTTTTCTGCTTTGCAATTTTTATTCTTTAACCGTAAAAGAAAAATCCATCCATCTAAAAAAAAGAATCGAGAAAATTTTGATAACACCTAATTCACCCCCCTCTTAGGCGCATTCTGATTCTACATATATATATATATATATATATATATATATATATATATATATATATATATATATATATATATATTGGATTTAGTCTTGGTGTACATAATCTGTGGAAAATTGTGTTAAAAATTTATTTAGGTACAGAAAATCGCAGGTGAGAGAGTGATGTTATCATAAGGTTTTGTTGTCAAAATCACAAAGCGCGCTTAGCGCGGTGTAGCTCACTTAGCGCGATCTGGAAATAATTTGACCTTTCAAGGTAGTAGTGTGCGCGCTTAGTGCGCTGGAGCTTGCTTAGCGCGACCTAGAACGAAAAAATATTTTTTAAAATTAATTGAAAATAGGTGTTTTATGTTGTTGTAATGTTGTATTGTTGTTGTATCAATGTTGCCATGTATTAATGCTTCATGTATGTGTTCGTTGGTATTTTAATATGATATACCGTGAATGCGAGACTTAATTGTGCAATGATGTTTATTAGTTGTGGAAGCATGAAGACACGTGTTTGAATAAATGTATGATGTTGTTGAGTTGTTGTAGTATGATGTTATTGTGTAGTTGTTGTAACATGTTGTGTTGTGGTTTATTGTTGCATGATACATTGATTTATATGAGAGTCATTGTATGTTGTCGTTGACATGCATATCATTTGCATGAGCTATGGGATAACATGTGCCCATGTGGGGTGTGAGCGTCTATCCAGATTCCTTGATGGAATCAATGTTGTTTTTGTTGAGGTGATTGTGTGTCCATGTGGGGTGTGAGCAATAATGTTTGTTGTGTTCCTATGTGGGGTGTGAGCGACTAATAGACGTTCTGACGAGAACTATTATCATGAAACAAGGATCAAATTGGTACCATATGCATTTAGTCTAGTTATGTCTCATTGTATTTATGATAGTCGTGTTTTATGATGTTTGATGTGATTATCTATGTATGAATTGAAGGGTGTGATGTTATTAATTGTTGTGATGTGAATGAATAACTTGATGATTTATGCACTTGCATGTATATCATATTTATCTTTTGTTGGTTTATGAATCTCACCCCTTTTATTTGAATGTTATCTTTATGTAGGTAACATGTAGGTAATCAGGAGTAGTTAGAGTTCGTGGTCGGTGAAGTCGAAGTACTTCACGTTAGTGGCGACTACTCTGATATGTAAATTGGGAGTTGGGAACGCTATTTGCATGAGTTATGTTATTAAAAGAGATTTTGTTGTCTTTATAGTTTTTCAAATAACGTTAGTTAAAACCGTTATACTTTGTTATTGTTATTATGATTAATTTTCCGCTGCATAATAAAAAGTTGATTTATTGAATTACAAAGTATATTACATATCTATTAATGAGCAAGTATTTGGATGAAAAGTAATGCCTTAAATTATGATTGGTTGATTTTACTTTGATTTCTCAATTAAATTGCATGAGGGAATTTAGGGTGTTACAGAGTAGTATCAAAGCCTGATTTGTCTGTCCGGCCAAGTAGTCGAGTCGTTGAGTCATCGTTGTCTGCGACAATTGATATTGTCGATGTAGGTTCCTTAACCATTGATTTTTGTTGTTAATGTGTAACAGATTTAGAATGCCTGGGAGGAACGATGTTGCACTTGTTTTCGCTTTGCATGATGTTGCACAAGCTGTGCAGAATCCGCCTAACGTTGGGAATAACGATAATGACGATTTTCGGAAGAATAGTCTGCCTACTTTCAAGGGAAGGTATGACTCAGATGGAGCACATAAGTGGCTCAAAGAGATCGAGAGGATCTTCTGAGTGATGGAGTTTCCTAAGGCATAGAAGGTGCGGTTGGGAACTCACATGTTATCCGAAGAAGCTGATGACTGGTGGGTTAGCACTCGCCAACAGTTGGAAGTGACTAGTGAGGCAATCACCTAGGTTGTGTTCAATAGAGAGTTCTTGAGGAATTATTTTCCTAAAGACGTTCGAGGGAAGAAAGAGATTGAATTTCTGGAGTTGAAGCAGGGTAGTATGTCGGTTACGGAGTATGCTGCCAAGCTCTCAGATTTGGCCAAGTTTTATTCGCACTACAGTGAGGTGACTACTAAGTTCTCTAAGTGTGTCAAGTTTGAGAAATGTTTGAGGTCTGAGATCAAACAGGCAATTGGTTATTAATGAATCAGAAGATTTCCAGATTTGTTTGATTGTTGTAGGATCTTAGAAGAGGATATCAAGGTTCGATTGGAGCACTTTAAGGGCTTGTCCAAGAGGAGAGGAAAAGAGAATATGCATTATGGGAAGTCTTATGCAACTCCTGCTGATAAAGGTAAGCAGAGGTATATTGATGGCAATAAGCCAAATGGGGAGGAGCTCATGTTCCTCATAATTTTTATAGATGTGGCGAGTTGGGTCATCGTGTCGATGAGTGTACGAGTGACGTGAAAAAGTGTTTCAAATGTGGACAAACTGAACATTTGATTGTTGATTGCAAAGTTAATGTGATGACTTGCTACAACTGTGGAGAGTAAGGCCATATTAGTACTCATTGCCAGAATCCGAAGAAAACTGCAACTGGAGGAAAGGTGTTTACTCTAACAGGAACTCAGACTTCTAGTGAGAATCATCTAATCAGAGGTATTTGTTACATTAATAATAAGCCTTTAATTGCTATAATAGATATTGGTGCTACTTGTAACACCCCATTTATATCCGGTAATTGTCGATAAAATCATAGTAATAGAAATTCAACTAAATCAAACAAATAGGATGCCACATTTCAACTTTAAAACATATTCATTAAATTTCATGAAACATGGATACATAACACTTTAACTCGGATGAAACCATAATAACAACTTTTATTCATTCTTTGAAACAAAACAATTTTCATAACTAAGCAGCAGATTCACAATTATTCCACTAAATACAATTTATATCATCTTGTTCAACTTAGACAACTTAATAACAACGTGTTTTAATGGAAGAAACTTGAAACAACAACAATATAATAAAATCCAACATAACATATAAACGTTCATCCCCCTGACATTTACGACACAATAAACATAATCAACATAATCAACGTCAACTTCATTAACATTATCAATATAATCAACTTCATCAACATAAGCAACATAATCAACTTTATCAACATAATCAACTTCATCAACATAAGCAACATAATCAACTTCTTCAACGTAATCAACATAAACAACTTCATCAAAATAAATAATGCAACACAAGATGCGACTCAACGACATATATACATGTGGTACCATTGGAGTAAAACTTCCAACTTAAAATATGTCATGTTATTGAGGCATATGCAAGGCATAAGCCTTCAACTTAATAATTTTGTCAATCCAGGCCAACGTGGTGAGCATCTGCTCCAACTTAGAAATGCAAAGTATGTCATGATACAAACGACACAACACATAACAACAACCAACTCAGAACAAAATACAACAAACAACTCATAACAACATAAAGACTTTTAATTCAACACAAATTCAACCTTGGTCATAGGCATACAACTTATATATAGCAACGTTGGTCATTCGACCTACAACTTTAATATCAACATTGGTCATTCGACCTACCACTTTAATATCAACATTGGTCATTCGACCTATAACTTAATCATGTCCATTGTTGTACCCCAAAATTTTCCCTCACATCTTCAATACAATATGTCTCAAGAGGTCCCCTAATGGTCATAAGATTCTCAATTGCTCAAAGGGATTCAAAGTTTCATCAGACAAAGCCTCCTCCTAAGCAATGGATCTTAAATTAGGGTTTTGAGTTTCCCAAGGTAAATTGGATTTCCAAGGCCTCAAGTGGACTTCATGATATCCCATACACTTCAAAGGATCCTCATGTCAAGTTTCAAGACTTTCCCTACAAGTTTGGTCAGTCAGATGCTCAGATGATAAAAATCAGTCAACTTGGTCAAAAAGTCAATTGTGGTCAACATACAGTCAAACTTCAAGATTTTTGGTCAACATCAAGATTATGAGGTAAGATTCATCATTTGATCTAGGTTTGACCATGATTCATCAAAAGTCAGAAGCTGCTAAATTAGGGTTTCTTAAGGGAAAAGTCAACTGTACTTTGACCAGCCATAACTTTCACGTGCTTCATCATAAATTTCCCATAGAAAGCTCATTTTGAAGGAAATTCAATTCCCTACAACTTTGTGTCTCACAAGCCAATGCCAGAAATGCTTCATTTGAGTGATATGAGCCAAGACATTACAGGTCCTTTAAAAAGTCAACAAAAAGTCAACTTTTTAAAAAGCTCATAACTTGAACATGGAAGACTAAATGGACATGGGACCAAAAGGAGTGATTAGAGGACACTCTAAGTTTTATAAAAAAGTCCAAGAATATATCCATGGGATAAAAATTGAGAGAGTTATGCATTGTTGAAGTTGGGCAAATTTGAGGTGTATAAGGCAAATAATGATCAAACTTAAGTTTTTGCCAAATGGGCCCATATTTTTATAATCCAAACTTAATCATGAGATAATCCACGACCCATAAATCATATATTCTGATTTTTTATGTTTATTTTATATTTTATTGGATTTAATTTATTTAAATTCAATTTTAATTAAAATAAATATTGAAAAATCAAATATTTAATCCATGGTTTATTTTGGGACCAATTTTTGATGTTTATTATCATTATATGGATTCAAAATTCGTGCAAGACCAATGAGGAAGCATATCATAATCAAATATGCAAAAATAGAAAGATTGGAATTACCCTTGAATAGCAAATCAAATATTCTTCACCCAAGCCCAAATTCTGATCAAAATTATCTTCTCTATAAATACTATCATCTCCACAAGTCACAAGGACGAAATTCATGAAAAAAGAACCCTAGAGAAGTTTTAAAAAAAAGTAAATTAGGGCAAACCACCAAAGAACTTTGTAGCAAGCTTCCATCAATTTTCCACATTCAAACATCCTCAAGGAGGTCCCAGGAGGCAATCTCCATCACTATTGAAGGTTGAAAATACATGATGAATGAAACATGAACAATGCTATCATGTCCTCTCTTGTGTTTCTTCGAATTTTTCATTACATGCACTTTAAATTGTTTCTTCATGCATATTTATGTTTAACTTAATGTTTAGGATCATTTAGATCCATTGTTTTTAGGTTTTGGTGCAAGTATGAGGAATTGTCATTGTTAGGGCATAAAACTTCCCTTCTTCGAATCTCACTATACAGTCACTTTCATGCCAAACGGACACCACCATTGAATTCCAAGGGTCCAAATTAGTAGGAATAGGTGGTCTTGATTCATTAATACTGGTGTTTTTGTGGTTTTGAAATTTCAGGTTATTTAGCTACGAAAAAACCGTAGCTAAATCGTAGCTGATTTGAAGCAAATTCGTAGCAAAATGTGCAGGCGAAAGGTAGAAGATGAAGGTATGTCGTGCAGTGATTTGCCGATGTTGGTTTCTTATATTGTTTTAATATTTATTGTATTGTTGTTGTTTACTAACACGTAGATGCGCGTAGCTTGGTGGCAAGGATGATACGCCTACAACCCTTAGGTACTGGGTTTGAAACCCAACGCCATCCATTCCTTTTTTTCGCCCTTTTGCTTTATTTTCTATTTTTCAATCTTTTTCACTTATTTTCTTTTCAATTTTCTTTTATTTTAATTAGTTAAATTAATGATTAAAACTTTTTAACCAATAATAACAATTAAAATATATATATATATATATATATATATATATATATATATATATATAGTAATTCTTTTTCTTTTAAAAAAAATACATTAAAAAAATATTTTTTCATAAAATTAATTTAATATTTGATTATAATAAAAAAAATCATAATAACCTTACTTTTTTTCATAAAAAATCAATTAATCGATTTAATCAAATTCTCCAATATTTCTTCTTCCATCATTCTTATCTCTTCCCGATTTTATTTTTTTCGTTATTTATGTTTATTAGAACAAGTGTATAGGATTGTTAATTATTTTGTAATATTTAATTTTCTGCACTCCCCAATTTAAAATATGTATCCCCTCCCCATGATGTAATAGTTTAGGGTTTTCTATTTCCGCATTTAAATTTTGCAAAAATATTAAACTGTGTGGTTAGTAATAATAGGGTGTGAAAAGACCTGTATGCAAAATTAAATTGGACTTAGTCCACTAACCCAAAAGATAAAATAACTGAACACGATACACTATTCACACATACACCTTTAGGGTATCCCTCTTTGTTGCCTTAATAAAAATTGTCAAGTCCCTCGAACGTAGAGGTGTCGTAGCAAAGTTGCCTAAATAAAAATCAACATTGTTAAAGGCGTAGAACCTTTGAGCCAAATAATACGAACATGTAAACTATGCTTACACACTTCGACTCCCAGTTGATACTCCTCTTTAGGGATAACTATAGCTAATATGTCCCCCTTAAAACATGCTTTCGACAGGTGCCTTAATGGAATGTCGCACACATTGTTGACTGCGTCCACAAATGATTTTGGTTGTTTAGAAGTGTCAACCAAGTTGTGAGTGACCTTCAAAGCTTCTTCATCAGTTGCAGAAATGTCCATGAACTTCCAAGAAATAATCGGTGACATCATGCTTCAAAGGAGCAAAAATGACGAACGAAAGGTTAGGTCAAAACATCGCCCCTCTTTTGAGGAGCAAAAATGGCTTAATGGAAGGTCACATTAATGTTGAATATACAAACACAATTTAATATCTTTAGCCAAAGAATTTTATTGATATGTAATTAGAAAAATACTTTTTTTTAATGAGGTTATATATATAAAGAAACAGAATACAAAAATAATAACGAACTAGACCAAAATTCTCACTTGCGATTAAGCAAATCTACTTGCTTTCGCACGAATTTATAGTAAATATATTTATTATATTAAGTGTTACCAAAATATTAAATGAATAATATATTTATTAAGAGTAAATTTATACTATTATTTCTTGAGAAATTTGAATTACAACGGCATAAATTACGGTTGTAGTAGATATAATTAGGCAAAATACCCAAAATAGTCTTTTAACTCAATCACTGGGTCCAATATGGTCCCTTATCTCTAAAAAGTGACAAAAAGATCCTTTAATTTGTTAAATTGTACCAAATAGATCCTTTCCGTCCACCACCCTCAAACAGACGTTAACTTTTGTATAGGTGGCCGCTGACATGGCTTCACCTTCCTCCTTTAAACTGAGAATCTTCATCTTCCTCCTTTTCTAGGGTTTATGCGAAAATTTATCTTCATCCATCCCCAAATTGATTCAAGAAATAGTAAAATCATAGAGTCACGAAGATGAAATCCAGTGGGTCGACGCCAACGCCAGTGATGAAAGCAAAACACGGTTATGGTGGGTGTTCTTCGAAGGAAGAATCGAATGTTAACACAAGCACAACTTGGAAACCTATATGTCACTGTGGGGATTTAGCTGTTCTTCGTATGGCCACAACATTCAAGAACTATGGGAAACATTTTCGGGGATGTCCTAATTTTAAGGTATGTCATATGTATGTTTGTTTAAAATCTGTAGCTGTATTTGTGTTTTAAAATGGTTGATGTTGAAGATGGTATTTTGCAGGGATCAAGCAATGCTGGTTGTGGGTACTTTGGATGGTATTTTGAAGAGATAGAATTGAGAAGCTCTCAAAGTCAGTGGCAAAGGCTCAAGTGACTATTGAAGAATATGGGAAACAAATAAGCAAAATGGAAAATGACATGAAGAAGCTCATGAAGTTGATAAAATTCTGGAAATTGATTTTGTTCATAGGCCTTGTTGTAGTTGTTTTTAGAATCCTTTAGGATGTTGTTGAATCAATTTGTTCTCACTGTTTTTAGAATGCTTTAGGAAATTGTTGTTGTTGAATTAATTTGTTGTCAAATTGTTGTTGTTGTTGTCAAATGTAATGGATTATTTGTGATCAATGGTAGTTACTATTGTTATGTTGACAGTACCATAATGTTAGCATTTGACAAAACATAAATGTTAATTGCTACAGAAATGTTACATTGATAGAACTAATTGAAATAATTGAAATAATTGCTACAGAACAATAGTTGACAAAACAGAATTGACAAAACCATATGTCTCCATCATTGACAAAACATAATTCTAACATTGACAAAACCATATGTCTTACATAATTCTTACATAACATTGACAAAACAGAATTCTTACATAATTGCTTATCATAATTGACAAAACACTTAACATTGACACAATTGTCTTACTTAACATTGACAGAATTGTCTTAACATTGACAAAACACATATATCTTAACATTGACAGAATTCTTAACATTGACATATGTCCTAAGGTTTCCAAGTCTTGGTTGATCTCTTTGTTGGTGTACTTCTCCTTGTTGTTGGGCCTACAGCAGTCTTGGCTGCACTCATCCTGGTGGTTGGGCCTGGGGGCATGAAAGACTTAGTTGGCCTTCTGTAAGATAGCTTGTTTGGCCTTCCTTGATCTTGCTTGGTCTTCCTTGAATTATGATGAGGTTGAACTTGAGATGGCTGCTGAGACTGTGATTGGTCCTGAGACTGTGATGGTTGCTGTGATGGCTGCTGAGACTGTGATGGTTGCTGTGATGGCTGCTGAGACTGTGATGGTTGCTGTGATGGCTGTTGAGATTATGATGGTTGTTGAGGTTGCTGAACAGATGCTTCAGATGGCTGGCCTTGTGATACCTGCTGACTGGTGTGGTCCTTGCAGGTCAGTTTATTATGACCTGCTTTTTTGCACCTGCTACACCTAACATTAAACCCAGTCCTTCTCATCTTCTTGTCTGAACCATCAATCTCACCTTGCTCTAAATTTCTTCTTTTCTTTGGCCTTCCAGGCATCTTCCTATACTTAGGAGGTTGCACATCTGGATATTCAGTTCTGGCCCACAAATTAGAACCATTAACTGGAAAAATCACAAAGTCATAGACCTCCATGTATCTCTCCTTTCTATAATATTTTGGAATGTAGTCAGCAATGTTGTAGTTTCTACTCTTCATAGCTGATAAGGCATGCACACAAGGTAGCCCTGTCAGCTCTCATCTTCTACATGAACAACTTTGCTCCTTAAGGTCTATACTGAATTTATCTGCTTGGTTTTCTATATGCCTCACCTCAAAAATATGTTCAGAAGCCATCCTATAAGCACAAAACAGAATTGAATTCACTAATAAGCAACTATAAGCACAAAACAGAATTGAATTCACTAATAAGCAACTATAAGCACAAAACAGAATAGAATTCACTAATAAGCAACTATAAGCACAAAACAGAATTGAATTCACTAATAAGCACAAAACAGAAATCAATTCATATACCAATCACTAATAAGCAACTATAAGCAACAAAACAGAATTGATAACATTGACAATCTACTATAAGCACAAGAACCAAGAACCAAGTCCAGCTATCTTTATTTTCACTTTCAACCACAGCAAATGCTATTGGTAGCATTTGATCATTTGGATCTCTACCAATTGCTGCCAAGATTTTCCCTCCACACAACCCTTTCAAAAAACAACCATCTAGCCCAATGAAATGTCTACATAATTTAAAACTCTCCTTACAAGCAGCCAAGCAAATGTACAACCTCTTAAAATATGGTCTCTGATCTGCAGAACCCTCTAGTACAGGATGCACATTGACTTTCACAGTAGAACCTGGGTTAGATCTCAAAAGTTCATGGCAATAGTCATAGATCCTTGTATAGTCCCCAAGAAAAGAACCATCTACCATGTCTCTAGCAGCAAATCTTGCTTTTATGGCCTTTTGCTTGCTAACACCTACATTCCATTTTTTTTGTGCCTTTTCCTTTATGTCCCTAAGCTTCAATCTTGGATTGGATTTCAGTGAATTCTGTAGCCTCTTACTTAACCATTTTGTACTCATCAGCTTTACATTGTACTCTCTACTACAACTATGGTTGTCTATGATCTTCCTTAGTTGCCAAGAATCCTCATTAGGTAACTTTGCACAGTAGGCTTCCCAATCACATCCTTCCTTGCATCTAACCCTCACCCATACCTTGTCATTCTTAATGTACCTAAGACCTCTGCCAGATTGCACAGCATATGATGCTATAGCTTCTTTAAAATCAGCCTTGGTTGTGAAATACATCCCAATATCCCATTTGAATTTTGACATGTCTTTCTGTAATTTAAAAATAGGGTACTTTTTCCTAACAACATCACTAGTATCATCACTTTCACACCCACTTTGTAAATCATCACTTTCATTATCACTAACTTTATCTTCACACTTTTCTTTACCCTTATTCATCTTCCCCTCTTGATCATTCACAGATTCCATCACATCACCCTCCTCATCATCAAACTCATCTGATTCATCATCAAAACCAACTTCCATTGCACTGTCATAATTGAAGTTTTCATCATCACTATCATCCTCACTAACATCAGTATTATCCCCTTCATTCTCAGCATTCGGATTCACAGGATCAGAACTATTCACCTCAGCATTCAGATTCACAGGATCAGTATCAGAATTATTCACAGGATCAATGTTATCCCCTTCATTCTGATTCAAAACTTCCTCTTCCATCCTTGGAGTTGTATCATTCAAGGGATCAATATTATTCACCTCAACATTAACTTCCTCAAGCATTGCAGCAAGCACTTTTTCAGTGTCATCCTCTTCCATCACATCTGCTTCTACTTCATCAATTGGACCATCATAAAAATCAGGTTGTGACAAAATGTGTGTGATGTATATGTCAACCCTAAGGTGAACCCTAAACAAATCAGCAATCTCTAGGGCTCCTTTGTCATCAACCAAGGTGCTCATCCCAAATTGTGGATCCTTATAGTAAATTTTCCCAATACAGGTGTAACCTAGATCCTTAAAACAACCTAGCAGTTCAAAATAGCTCCATCTATCAACATCTATTTTCAATTCTGCAATCTCTCCCCCTTCGTATACACTCAGCTCGTCATCCACAAATGCACCACTGTGGTGAATTGTAAGACTCAGGTACTCACTCATTTCTACTGACAAAAATCCCTAATCGAAGTCAAATAACCCTAAATCAGTAACTTTTACGAAAAACCATAAAACATACAAACCCTAAATCCACCAACCCTAAAACAAATAAATTTTAAAGTAACTGAAATCGAATAACATAGTGGTGCAGAATCGAATACCTAGTGGATTATGCTTCAGAAATGGATTATGCTTCAGAAATGGGTTATGCTTCAATGCTTCAAGCTTCAATGGCTGCGCTAGGGTTCCTCCTTTCTAATTTTCACCAACATTCGTACAACTAGTAATGAGACTCCTTAGTATACACTTTATGCAAACACATCCTACATGGCAGCTGAGTGTATCAAGCTAAGCTCCACATGTGTATGCTAACTTGACTTTGACTAACGGTTGCTGACGGAAGGACAAACGTGGTACAATTTAACAAATTAAAGGATCTTTTTGTCACTTTTTAGAGATAAGGGACCATATTGGACCCAGTGATGGAGTTAAGGGACCAATTTGGGTATTTAGCCATATAATTATCATGTTAAGTGTTAATAAAATATAAAATGGACAATATGTTTAATTAAGAAAAAACTTACCCTCTTCTTTTCTTTTCTTTTTTGAGATAAACTTGAATTACAATCCTTTTATTTCAAAATAAATATTTTATCATCATAAATATATAAAATATATTTAAAGCGGATTTATTTTATGGATATATTTTATAAATATTTATCTCATGTTTTTTTATATAATACTGACAAATATTATCCCTTATTTTTCATCACTATTTTATCAATGAAAGAAAAATACTTGTTTGTTAATGCATCAATGACAAATATTTGTATAATGTCTTTTATATATATCAAGGAAAAATACATGTCTTATATTTATTTTTATGAATTAGTGATAAATATTTGTGCTGAATTTATTTACTTATCGTGTATTTTTATTATGTGTATTTTTATTATGTAATTGTGAAAAATATTTGACGAGTATTTTCTAAAAATGAATTCTTTATAGATAGATTTTTCACATTGCATTATTATAAAACGCGTAAACAATAATGTCAGATTTACAGCAGATTCTTATACACTGTTGTAACATGTTAAAATTTTCGTAACTGATTTATAACACAAGAGTTAACGACGGTTAAATTGAAAACTAATGACGGTTAAATCAAAAACCGTTGTGATAGAGTCATATTTAACAACGATTGTCTTTAAAGTCGTTGTAATACATGATGTGACAAATATCGCTACCCAAAAACTATTTATTTTTTTCCATTTGTTTAAATTATACACATATATTTTATTTTACTTTTTAGTATTATGACTTTAACCTCAAAACACAACATTCATATTGGTTTTTCTATTTTCTATTAATTCATTATTTAGTGTTAATCTCTAAACTTCATTTTTTTTTTAAGTGAAAGAGGCAAGTGTGTATATATATATATATATATATATATATATATATATATATATATATATATATATATATATATATATATATATATATATATATATATATAATTACAGAAAAGAAGAGTACATTGATAATCATATATTACCAAATGTCCGAGCCTATAGCAACAAAAGTATCTTTTCAATCAAAGACTCTCTCCTCAGTTCTCTCATCAGAATTATAAAAAAAAATCTCATCTACTTCTTTTTCTTCTTCTTTGGCTTCTTCTTTTTGTTGGTCTTCCTCACCCTTAAGGTATCTCTGACAATCAAGGATCCAGATGATTGGATCTCCTCATTCAGCCGATGGCGTTGTTCATTTGTGACCTCATTTGTGATATTATTGTTAGCATTATCATTTGTAGAACTTGTTTTTACGAAGAATATATAATTAAGAAATGTAAAACTGTCTATTTATAGATGAGGTTGAAGATGAAAAGTATGATATTTTGGTGCTTGCAATGATGATAAATTGTAATAGTTGATATTCTCAAACGATATTTTTGAAAGACGGAGAAAATCATAAATCATTATTATACTTGGGATGAACTTTTCTCTCTTCTGGGAAGAGTAAAGGTTGTAATATTACAACAGTTTGTTATTATAACCGTTATGATATATTATGTAAAATTGAAAAAATATTGTTGTTAGGAATCAAACCTTATATCATATAAAAGGGGTATCGCTACGGTTCTTATGTTTAACCGATGTGATATATTTATAATAAAAATATATATATCATTACAGTTGTTTGCGATAACCGTCGTGAAATATTTACCCATATAAGCGAATTAACTTTCCCTTATTGACATTAGCCGTTTGATTCACAGCGAAATCCTAGCACCAATTTTTCCTCTTGTGATTCATACATTAAGGTATTCTTCTTCTTCCATTAATGTATTTACATATTTCCCATTAAGATATTTTTCATTATCTCTTTTGTTGCATGTTTTTTATTATTCTTCTTCTTCCATCTTAGGCAGCAAACTTCGTCTAGTTTTAGAAACAATGAAAATGAATATAAGAAGTATGAAGTTTTTGCACACATATTTCTTCCTTATGTTTCTTTTTCATTGCTTCACAAACGAGATGAACATGGTGACGATGGTGGTAATAGCAAGCGTAATGTACATATTGTTTGTGTAGTTATGGAAAATAAGGTATTTTTCTACTTCAATCTTCATGTTAGATAGTTCTCATTATCTCGTTTGCTTCATATTGTTTTTGTTTCAACTTAGGTTACAGTCCCACTTTTTAGGGTTTTGTTTCAACTTTTGTTGGTTTTGTTTTGAATACTAACTAATTTCCTTGTTTGAAACATCTGAAGTTGTATAGTAAAGATGATACATGGTGATGATGATGGTGGTAGCAAACGTGTATGAGTTGATAAGGTACATATATATATGAAGTCATTTTGATATTGTATATGAAATTTAGTTTATTATATACTATGTATATTGTTTGTTTCACTATCCTTTTATTGAAAATACAATCATTTAAATTGACATAGAAACGTATAATCTGAAAATTAAGATGTATTTGAAAATCAACCTATAACAATCAATCTTTTCTGAATAGCTTGCATCTCATTCTGCACATTTTATGTTCCTTAACATATATATGGTTCAATGGTTCGTTTGATTCGATTCATTAATATCTACAATTCTACAATACCTCTTCGTCGTCACTAAGCATGGTGATTGTTATGATGATAAAATCACGATGATTTTTGGTGATGATGAGGTAAATTATTATAATAGATATCAATGGATTGAAGGAAACCGACCATTGAACCATATTTGTGTTACAAAACATAAAATATGCACGATGAGACACATGCAATTCGGAAAACAGTGGTAAATTTAAGTTGATTTTTAAAAACATTTTAATTTATAGATTATATATTTCTTTATCAATTTTAATAGTTGTATTTCTTTAATTAGGTGTATGGTAAAACAAGCAATATACGTTCGTATATAATAAACTAAAGGTGTGTTTCAAAACGGTTGAAACTGATAACCGTTGTGATATTCAGTATATACTACAACAGTTGTTATACTTAACCCTTGTAATAAAACGCACGCTTTCTAGAATACAACAACGGTCTTGAGTCTGTGATTATAAATAACGTATTTACGACAATACTCTACATAACAACGCCTTGATCTGCGTCATTATACGTAGTTTTCACAGTTAAATGAACTTTTTGTAGTAGTGCTGCCACAATATTTATGGTTGTTTGATCTTGATTAGTATAAAATAAATAGGTGTGAATTTTATATACTAATTTTAAATAATACCTTTCTTAAATCACAATCATCCGATCTAGATCAGACATTAGACAATGCATATACGACTGCGTGACTACAAAATAATTTGACTGCAAGCAAAACCCAATCCGTATTTTGTTTAGAATTATTTGTAAGATATATGTGTTATATTAGCTGATGACAAATATTTGTTCTAGATAAATATTTTGCGATGCATCACTTAACTTAACTATATTCGATGCATCACTTAGATAGAAAAAAAATATATATTAACTAATAGATTAACGACAAAACAAAACATTATGATAGATATGAGTTGTATGTTCTCATGACTTTTTTAATGACATTTCCAAATTAAAGTGTTAAAAATACAAAACGTGAAAGAAAAAAAAAAAAAAAAAAAAAATATATATATATATATATATATATATATATATATATATATATATATATATATATATATATATATATATATATATATATATATATATATATATATATATGAAATGGAAAGCGAATTGGATTAGAAGTTTCTAATGGATGATGATTGCTACAATAGTCAAATAAGATAATTTGTATTCAAACAATCGAGCAGATGAATTGAAGGCTTTATATCATTTTTTTTTCATCCTTAACTAAGTATGATTAAGTATTTTAATTTAATTTGGAAAAAGTTTGATGCATGATTTGCACTGTGAATTGAATTGTGAAGATGGTTGAAAGTGAAGTTATTTTAAAAATTCACTTGGCCTTGGATCAATACATTTTTTTGTCATGAAAGAATTAATTTTAGAATGTCAAGTTACTTAACTAAGTCCATTGAATTAACTAAGAGAAAAGATTTTAATTAGTAAAATTAATGAGAAAAGACTTTTAATTAGTAAAATTAATTGACTAATTAAACGAATTAATTAGACTAATTAAAATTAATTATAAAAATAATTGATTAAAAATTAATTCAACTGATTAATCAAGTTAATTAAATTTAATTAAAAAATAACTGTCTAAAATAATATTTAATTAATTAACTTTTACTAACTAAAAACATATTAATTAACCTATCCCCCTCTCTCTTATACCTCACTCACACCCCCTCCTAGGGGTGTTCATGGATACGGATCAACCCGCGAATCCACTCATCCAATCCAACCCTTATTTTTACTCAACCCAATCATGTACGGGTCCAACCCGAACTAACTCATTCAAACCCATTGGTGTTTGGTTCGGGTAACGGGTTTGAAGTTTTAAATCCAAGAACCCGCGAACCCAACCCATTAATATATCTCACACTATTTTTATTTAATTTTATTTATAAATTATCTAACATAATTCTTAAAATACATATATTTTTTAATATAATTATAGTTTTTATTAATTGTAAAAGCATAAGTCTAAAAGCATAAGTTTTTATATTATACTTTACACCATTTGTATATATTTCTAATTTTTTATTAACCAATAAATTTTATTCAAATTGAATACTAAAAGTTTATGATTTTTTTAATTTTTTTGTAATATAAATAAGTTAATTAAATGATATATTTTATTTAGAATTTGAAAATTATGTTTAGTGGATGATCCACAAACCCAACCCAACTCAACCCATTGATAAGCGGGTTGGATTGGTTCGAGTATAATCTTGAAAGTACGGGTTGAACACTCAACCTAACCCAAATAATATTGATCGGGTCAGGTATTGGATTTAATCAAATTAGACCCAACCCAACCCGCGAACACTCCTACCCCCTCCAATTGATTGGGGCAGATTTTTCAAATTTCAGGAACGATATCGGAAATTTCGAAACAAGTGAGTTTTTTCATGGAAATTTATTAATTTACGGTATTTTGTACCGGAAATTTTAAAATTTCCGATATTTTCTACCTAAAATTTCATAATTTCCAGTATTTTCTAATTTTAAAAAATTTCCGGTGCAAAACCCAATAATTTTTATCGGAAATTTCAAAATTTCTTATAGTTATAAAATAACTAGTTTTGTACTGGAAATTTTGAAATTTTCGGTAGTTATAAAAAATTAGTTTTATACCGGAAATTTTGAAATTTCCAATAGTTATTAAAATTTAGTTTTTCTTCTATTTAGTTATAGATTTTTTTCTTCTTTTGTAGTGAAATCTAAAGGCAGAGACAATACTATTGTATGGAGAGTTGTGGATCGAGCATTAGACCAGGGTAAGGTTGTCAGTGGTGTTGATGTTGAGTCTTCCCAGCTACGTGTAGGATGAGTGGTCCCCACTGGTTCACATCGGAAGCGGTTGGCTAAGCGGAGTCATTTACGGGCACCTCATTCGCTTTGACGCTGACCACTAGATTAAGCTACATATGAGGTACTACCATATGTATACAGGTTACGGGTATATCGTGTTGACCCAGTTGTATACAACCCTTGGAGTGACGATGATCTGATGTTTATATTGATGCCCGCTACTTGTGCCTTTTCAGTAGCCTTGAGGACATTAATTGGGTTTGGGGGTGTGATACGTTGACCCAGATGTATACAATCCTTAGAGTGGCGACGGTCTTTGAGACCAAACAACTTGCTGGCTATTTGAGTCAATTACAAGTATACTTGAAATAATTATTTGTAGTTGCTTTATTTTTTATTATTTACGAATAATGTTACTTATTTTTTGTGTCTTTTTTTATATCAGTGATGGATATACGAGCATTTTCCTACCACCTGAGATATGAGGATGCAAGATTGGAAGGTGGGGGCCCACGGGCGAAGAGATGGAAGACAGGACAGTCACATCCTGGTGGTGTTGCTGAGTATAGGAGGATGCTCAATGCGCTGATTGTAGATGATGTCATTTGGACACCATACACTGGTCATAAAGTTCACCGTGAGTTCGATGAGTTGTTATTATATTCAGGTTATATGCGGTGGGAGACCATGGTTGCTAGACACTTTCTTGAGAGGTGTCTGCGACAGTATGACTATGTTCAGAGTATTCCGCAATCAGTTTCAGATATACCATCAACAAGTATTGATCGATGCTTTCAGAGTAACTTCATCAACTCTGGTTGTGCCATCAAAGATCGAGCGCTCACTATTTAACACCCCTCATACAGTGAGGATGGTTAAATAGAGTGGTATCTCATTGTATCACACCCTCGCATCGCATCACCTCACTAACAGGTGATGATGGGCCTTCTGGTGACCGAATAAATGTTGATGATGTGTCGTCGCCTCCTCCCGTAGATCACGCCGATGAGAAGCAAGGCTTCTAAATGATTGGACTGATTATGGATAACCTCATGGGTTTGGTAAACCCAGATGGTGATGTTTATAATGGATTAGCTCTGGTTGCACACATAGCCTGTGGGGGCCTATTTAGATATATTTTGTATTATTTCTATTATGTGTATATTATTCAGACATCATCATAACACTTTATTATCCAATCTTATTGATCTTCCTTAAAATGCAGTGTGAACGTTAACTAACATCTGAGACATGGGTTACATAATTTAAATAGAAAACACTTAACACTACAATATGATTAATATATAAATAAGAAAAACCTAAATACTACCGGACACTTTAGGACGTTTCAGCATCTCCATTATGTCGTCAACAGATCTTGAAAGCTTCACATCTAACTCAATCGACCCCTTTGTTATCCTACAGCGAAATCATCTCCCCACTTCCTTCACATCTTCATCGGTCTTCAACTTAATAAGATTGTATTTCACCATCCTGTTAGTATCAATCCAATATTCACGAAAATCGATCTTTCTCACCTTTCTGTTATCGCCATTAGGAAATAATTCATTCAACTTCGATGCCAGGCCGGCAAAAGAAGTGGTGCCATAGGGAAACCAGAACTCTACAGGAGGAGAAGCTTTTTTGAAGTACACTTCTGCCTTAATCAAAAATTGAGGAATTATTTATTCATCTTTGAATCTATTATGGACCACACAGATTGTCATTGCAATCACAATCTTACAAAATTGTCTGTAAAATCCTGATCATCAAAAAAATCATAAAAATGAAACTACCGAAAATTTCACTTAGGTTGAAATTTCCGGTATCACCACGAAAATTCCAAATTTCTAGAACATTTTGCATATTACCGAAAATTCCTAATTTTTCGATATACCAGAAATTTCAAATGAACTACCGGAAATTTCAAACAGTACCAGAAATTTCAATATACCTACCAGAAATTTCATACGGAAATTTGGTGTGTTTTTCACCCATGGGCAGTTTTGATATTATGAAACATTATGGGGTGACATGTTTAATTTAGGAGGTGGCAGGTTAAATTCTCGAGGGGTGGGTGGGAATAACAGAGTAGTTGTTAGTCCAACAGACCCAGGTACATAGTCATCTCACCGTTAGATCTGAATCAACACTCGTGATTCAAGCAGTCCAACACGCTCATGTGGGGGTCCTGTACAAGATCCCCCTTTCCACTTGCACACATTGGCATGTCTAAGCATGCCATGTTGCAACAGACATTAAAGGAATAAAATAAAAATAGATAGACGACCTAGATTAATTTTGGGTTTGTCTATCATTTTTCAACAATGTTCATCATTTGTTCATCATCTTTTAACAACCTCATGAACAAAATTCTGGAAATCTCCAATTTCAATAATTAAATTACAAATTATATATCGTTGGACTTGGATTTCCGCCCTAAATTCAAATATGCAATCAAATTTAGCAAGAAAAAAAAAGTTACGGCTCATAAGGATCAAGACAAAAAGTGCACAAAATACATAATGAAAAATCGTTTGATCCGACCAAAATACACATCGAAACACAAAACTAATTAAATATCCGTGATCATCGCGAGAAAACGATTTAAATATTATATCAGTTTGGAGTTTATTGTTGAGATTCAGAGTTTTACCATTTTTGAGTTTATGTGTTAATGAGTGTTCTTGAGCAATTTTTCGAAAATTCAAATTAAATGTGTTTTCATCAACTAATAATTAAAATAAGTTCCTTAAGCATGTATAAACATCATAACATATAGAAAACGCAAGAAAAAAAAGGATTATGCTTAATTTTGACGAAAACATCAAGAACTTGTCGGCAACAATGGTGAACACAGTGGCTCTCTGATCAAACTCCGACGAAGGTCCAAATGCACTTCCATTCCATAAATTTTTGTAGATTTGGAATCCTGTCAACCTCCTCTAATCAAATCAAAGCTCAAATTCAAGATCCGAGAAATTTCAAAAATCAGGTTTAAAATTGAACAAGACCTTTGATCTTGATTTGAACTATTTTGGTTAGTGATTTATGTATGTAATGATTATGTAAACTCAATGCAATGGAGGTGGAAACACAATTGCTCAAGAACTCAAAAGAATTGGCAAAAATTCAAGAAACCTGAATTTTGAGAATTCAATTTGGTAGAGGTTTGGCAACTTTCAATTTGGTAGAGGTTTGGCAACTGAATGGGTGAGTTGCGGATGAGTTGTAGAGGTTTTGTCTTTTAGTGCCAAAACTTGACTTTTTCTTGACTTTTGATTTATGATGTATGAAAATGATTAATAAAATATGAAATAAATAAATAAAATGATGATGATTTTAATGATGAATCATAATGCATGCAAAAAAAATTAGTCAAATTTCTTAACACATGCAAGTGTTGACTTTATGTTGACTTTTTTTTCTTCAAAAATGAATTATTTATCAGATGAATGCATGAAATGTGCAAGGGATAAAATGAGGTACGACACTAATTTTTACCAAATTTTTTTGTTTCATGATAGCCAGATAGGTATGGTGTGTCGTGACAACCTAGTAGATTCGTATGACTCCGATTAATATTGTTGGGTAGATTCAAAACTCTTGGGGACAATATCCTTCTTCTATGGCGTGACTAGCATCAAAAGCGCTTATGTGGACATGGGGCCATCATTCGATTGGTTTGTCTCTTCGGTTGATGGTGGCAAGAGGACTTGTAGTGTATTCGGAGGGGAGCGTTTCATTCTTATATATTAATGCTTATTTCAAAATTTGAATTCGATAAATGGGTGCTTGAACATCTTCAAATTTCCCCTTCCAACTACACCTGTTTTACATTTTGGCATGAGTTCATGGAACATGAAGGTTCCTCTTTGTTGAACCTTTTTTTTCTTCACATTTTCACTATCTTTCGTACGTTGACGAAAGGGGGGCGTGGTAGGGGTTGGTTTCTTAGTGTCAAACCAACGAAATTTTCAATGTTTACATTTATAGCTTGAAGTAATTCAAGGATCATTACTTCATAATGACTCCTCTTACTTTAGCCACCCATTCTGAAATCTATCACGTTGCGGTCATAATTTTACTTCCTCAGTCGTCATGGTTAAAAACTGGTTGTATGCACGAATATGACCCGGAAGTGTTGGTTCTGAGACCATTTCAATCAAGATTTTAATACTTACTTCATTCCTTAAAACTCTATGTTAGCTTCTGAATAATCAATGATGGTCGATTGGGTTACTTGGATCAACTGAAGTCAACAAGGGATTTATTGTGTCCCCTTATGCTCAAGGGGTGCAGTTTATTAGTACCCAAGCAGCGATGGATGCGTCCTCCCCCAAGGCGGGAAGGAACTCTTTGGTAAGAAAGTTTGCATGATTTTCAATAGTTCCAACTTTTGTTATTCTTTTGAACATTCTATAAATGTGTTTTATCTTAATTTCAAAAAAACATACAGGTCATTGTAAGGAGCCTCTTCAAGAGGAAGAATGATCAAGGCATTGTGGAACCCTAACCTTCCTCTCTTGGTTTGGGGAAAGTATCGCTTGTGTTGGACATGAGACTCCAAACACAAAAGGAGGTGAATTGTGCCAGATTAAAAATCAATTTTCAAAATAAAATCTTCTACAAAAATAAAGTTTAAAACTCTTTTGTAAATGAACAAAGTAAAAAACAACAAAAATAAGAAAATGGAATTCCAACGCAAATAAATGACTGAAATGTAAAGAGTTAAGTGATAAAATAAAATCCTAGAATTATAGAGGTTTGGTTTTAATGAAGGGTCCTACTTCTCTCCCCAAGATTTCTAATGACTTCTCGGCAAGTGTATCGATAATGTCGCAATAATAAAAAGATTGAACCCACAAGGAATGTGTTCGAACAAAAGAATTATTTGTGCAATATTAAATAAAAACTATAAATAGGGGTTTTTCAAGATTTAGTGTAAAAAGAAATTAAACGAGAAAATTATGACACGAAAGCGGTTAGGTTGTGTTTTAGAATCCTCTTATCCCCTTTTGTTGATGCACGGTGTCTTGCATGAATTATCTTATCCTTATAACTTTACGACAAATTAACATAACCGTTATAGCCAATCCCCCACGAAATAACTCACTAACAACTACTCGGAACTTTCTATCCTTAACCTGCCAGCGTAAGCAGTGTTATGTGATGTATAGATCGTTAACTCATGGTCAATCCACGTAGACAGACACAACTACAAACACCATTACCTGTTTGCTCTAATCTCCTCTCACGAAAGCTTGCCCGAGAATTAACCTCGGATTTGAGTGTCATTATGGTAAATTTCAATTCATATAATTATGTTTGAGTCTCAACCAATTCCGTGAAAGTCTCTGAACAATTTCGAAGATTTGACCAGTGGAGACAACTTTGTTTTTGAATATGCTAAAATTTTCTTGCTTTCTAAATACACTAGACGTACGCAAACCAAACCACTATGATTCTATTAGTTAGGTTTCTGCAGAACCCGACGATGGCTTCAAATTGCTTTATGTGTTACCGACTGTCTTTAGGAAAAGCAGTATGCACTCCTAACCATCTGATCACCAAAGTACCTGCAAAAATGGGGCACTCAAAGAAAACGTGAGTTGTTGTCTCTTCCTCGCCGCACCCTCCAACACAGTATTATCATGTGCTAAAACACTTTTTCTCGCTAGATTGGTCCTAGTAGGCAAACTATTGTGAAATAACTTCCAAATAAGACACGATACCTTTAAAGAAATCGTCTTGTGTCACGCAAACGACCACTCGAAACTAGATACCACCCTATCAACCACCCTTAACACCTTATATCTCTCTTTCACCAAATATTCCTCCAAGTTTTCTACGTTGGACACACATCTCTCCACCACAGTAGTTTGAATCATGAGCTCTATGAAAACCCTCGCTACCACCATATCTGTCATACAAGCCCCTGAACCAGAGATCGTTTCTCTCCTTAGTTATTTTCCATTTCCATTTACCTAATAACGACTTGTCGAAATCCCTCAAATTCATAATTGTCAATCCACCCTCTTCTATAGGACAACAAATAATCCAATTAATTTTCCTCGTGTTCTCACTACCTCCCCCAAAATAAATTTTTAAAAATGAATTCGGTTAAAGAAATGATACTTGTAGGAGCTTTGAAAAAAGAATGGTTATGCATGTTGATTGAGTGGGTGAAGAATGAAGATTTGTGAAATTAGAAAAAGCTTAAGGAGATGAAGATTTGGATGTCCAGGACTGTTGGGGAAGAAGGGGTTTGGAAGGAAGAGCATTTGCAATATGTGGCAAAATCTAGAAGTAAAAGAAAGGAATATTTACATTATAAATATAATGCATTTGAATGTTTTAAAATTTTATTAAAAAACTAATAAATTAATTTTTTTAAAAGACACAAATACTTGGCGCGACATTAAATGTGTTGCATATTAAACGTAGAAGCCACGTAGACAAAATTAGAGAGGAATCGAAAAAATACAAAGTAAAATTTAGGACCTAAAAACTGAATTTTGAAACAGGTTATGACTTGCAAGTGTAAGAAAGCATGATCGCCGTTTCGGCCAGCAACTCAGTCAAAGGTTCATGTGTTTGACATTGAAAGTTGCATGTGTTATACATGCCTCCAGCCATGGAAGCTGGAAGCACAATCAATTACTGACTAAGGTTCAATTTATGCTATGAAAACAAGAAACTAACCTCAACTTTTGCACAGCTTCAATTTGTTTTTAAACCCCCAAAAGGCAAAACTAGATTATACACAGTGCACGAGAAAATTAAGATATTGATGAATTCGATGAAGGAAAACAAAGATATTGAAGAACACACAGACTAACCGAGTTTACTTGTGAATTTTTTTAAATTGCTAAGCTACTGCTAATTAAACAATCTATTTTTTTTTTGGCCTGGATCTTGGCATAAAAAATGTGATAAATACAGAAAAATGTCTGAATGAAGTTGAAGCAGCAGTTTGATCCTCTTATCCAATCATGAATATGATCCAACACACCAATAGACAAACTTACATATCTTCATTTTAACTGGAAAAAAAAAAGGTACCAAAGTAATTTAGAGGGCAAGGGTTTTTGGAGAGTTTTACTAGTCTCATATAGATATCCTAAAACAAGTATATTTCAAATAAAATGGCACTTAACAAGTAGTGTAACAATGAAGACTTACCAGGGTTATTGCTTAACTTTGAGACTGGTTTCTATGCGTTCAATTAGCTTATCCGCTGTTAATGCTCCCTCCTGAAAATCATGAAGAAAAATGTTCTTTTCTTACTTTGGGGAAGATAGTTGCTAAACACCAGACTAAGTCAAGCATTTCAACTATGATGCTTTCTTTCATTTTTTCAAATATGATGTTGAAAGAAAGCATTTCAACAACTAAGATACAATACAGTCATATATATATGTTATAGGCCAAAGACAGTTTCTAAGTTAGACATCCTTTAGATTCTTTGCATTCTAATCAAAACAGTCTCATTTTCATTATGTTCAAGTCAACAAACAAGCTTTAGTCAGTAGTGTCTGTAAAGGTAACATCATGTCATATAACCAAAATTACAAACTAGATGATTAGTCTACATGCAAATCGTCTACAAAATGTTGTCAACAAGAGCCAAGTTGAAAATGTTCCCAACGAGAGGCCAAAACGATTTCCATATATTTCTTATGCCAGGTTACCAATCAGATGCAGTATCATTATGGTTTGTGACTTAATCAGAATTTTTCATGTATCGAGCTTTCCAATGAAACTAACTATCTATAAATGATACTTGAAGTTTCAACAATGCAAGTTTGCAACACCACTAATGCAAATACAGTTTTATAAATAAGAAGCATCAAATTCAGCTAGGTTTAAATTAAATGTCATGTCATGTAATTAAGTCATAGCAAAAGAAGCAGAAAGAAAATATAACACAACTTACAAAGCGGTCGAAAGGTTTTCCATCCTTAAAGATGATGAAAGTTGGCAATGCTGCAATTTTGTATTTGCTGGCAATGCTGGGATACTTTTCAGTATCAATCTTAACTACTTGTATCAGATCATTAAGCTGTGCGCTTACTTCCTCGAGTACGGGAACCATGAATTGACAAGGACCACACCTGTAAACCAACATTGGATTACTGAATAGATGTAATAATATATATAAATAGTTGTAAGTTCAAACAGTTTAAGTATGCAATATGACCAGTTAAAGGGAAAAAACTTCAAACCCAACATGAAGAGATACGAAAACAATGGAAAACACAGAGGGAGAAAGTTACCAGGTTGCATAGAAGTCAACAAATACCGGCTTGTCGGAGTTAGCAAGCAAATCATCAAAAGAGGAAAATGTTTGTTTCTTTGCTTGAACCTACAGAACATAAAATCCAAAAATGCTGGTCAGTTCTCAATTGATTGTTGCTAAAGCAAAGAAAGTTCAGTTTAATAGGTGTGAGTGCAAGCATGGACCGGCATTGCTCATCATCCTTAAAGCCATAGTTTTAAGGTATTTAAAACACTGACAAATTCTGGTGATGCAGGGCACAAGACAAGAATCAAATAAAGGAAGCATTTATAAACTACTTAATTGAGTATCTATTTGACCATATGAGAAGTTATGTCTTATATGCGGTGTTTTAAATTAAGGTATGCAACCGAAATTGTAACATGACAGCAATTGAGGCTGCACGGGTGCATCTGACCATGATTCTCCACAATATCAGGAATCCCAACATGACCACAACAGTTGTTTAAAACGCTAACTTATAAAAAAAGCATCTCTAATGAGGATATCGATGTGGATTTTATAGAAAGAGAAACCTATTCTTTATTTCTTTTTCTATTGAAGGAATTTGACATGGCAAAGTGGATAGTATAAAAACGGTAGAAGTAGCTTAAATAAGGTACCGTATAATCATTAATGGTTGATTCATAATAAAATATCCAATCGTCATTAATATAAGACACCTTATTATTTTACCGTTAGAGCAAAATATGGGTGGAGGAGAATATAGAGGCGTAGAGGATAAAAATCTTTGAAGCTCAGACACCTCTGAACAAAGACATGTCCAATGTCCTCCACCAACACGACGCCAACACATGTGACTACATTCAACTTATTCAACTTTTCAAAAAATGGACCAGGAGAAGACTTGTTTTTTTGGACTTAAATGTCCTTTCTTTTAATTTGGTCTTAAATATGATAATGATGGAAAAGGTAGTTTTACATTTTTCCTCCATTAAAATCCCTATCTTTCCCTATGTAAAACCAAACATACCCTAAAAAAGAGATTCGGGGTAGAGTAGATGATAATCAAAGAGGTCCAAAAGGGTGAGCATAAACTGCAGCCCTCGATCTTGCTGTTGTGGCAGTTTCACAATTGCGGTGCACATTTGTGTCTCCATTAGGAACCGCATCAGACCATTTTAGCCATGTTAGTTCAATTCTTCCCACCAAAAAAAATTAAATTTTAAAACTCCAAATCTCAATGTTCTTCTAATGTATTGAAAAATCTATGCATCTCCAGCAACCCTAGTCACCTCAATCACAACACTCACAAACCGTATCCGCAATGACCGCAATCACAACACCCACAACCGAATCCGCGACGAACGCAATCACAACACCGGCAACCGCACGACGACTGCAATCTCAACACCCACAGCCGCACGACGACTGCAATCACAACAGTCACAACCGCATCTGCGACGACCGCAATCACAACTCCCACAGCCGGATTTTCAACGACCGCAATTTAAAACCATGGTGTAAACTAATTTAAGGAGCTTTGAGAAAAAACTACAAAACAGCTTCTGAGTATGTAGCAAGTTATTTATTTAATAAATTTTAAGAAACACCTAAATAAATGCATATTTCAAGAAATAACCCAAAATAAATTCCATAGAGGTCCTATACTCCAACAACAACAACAACAACAACAACAACAACAACAACAACAACAACAACAACAACAACAACAACAAATAAAAGCTTCCAATAATCTGGAACTGAATCAGCAAGTTCGATTTATTTCAGATGCAAACGATTCCAAAATGAGGTTAAGCAAGCAAAAAATAAGTTCTGCGGAAATTAACAAGTGGAATTTCCGAATAGCCTCCATAATCCAACAAAAAAAACTTCCAATAAATATAAAAAAATAAAAAAATAAAAGAAGATATTTAGTTACCAGGAATCTAGGGCGTGAGGAAGCGGGGAGACGGCGGGTACCAGTTGAAAGAAAGCGAGTACGAAGAGAAAACTGAAGTTGCGGCGAAGAAGACGAAGCTCCCACACGAGTGCAAGAGTTCAAAGAAGAGAAGGTTATGGAGGAGGAGGCTGAAATTGAAACGGCCATGGTAAAGTCAAAATGTGAACAAGGAACAGAATGGATTGGATAATCAGAAAAATAAAAAATAGGAGTATTAGTTTGGCATTCGACGGAGAAATTAATAAATAATAATATCCCGAGGAAACGAATTGGTCTGGACTTGTGTGCTACTAACGTTTTGCTCTCACTTTCACATTCACTCTCGTGCTTCTCATTCTCCGCTTTTTATTATTTAAATTAAATTTATTTAATAACAATAATCTAATGCATTTTCCGCATGCCTTTTTTTAAGCCATAATTTAGCAAATTCAAGGGCATAGGGTGGTGATTGAAACAGATTTTGTGTATTCCAACTTGCATTTTTATTACCAAAGTTTATTAAGTTGTAATTCTAACGTCACTCATTAAGATAGTTAGGTGGGTTGGTAGTTGTGTAAGGATATCAGATTGAGTTCTTAATTTCGACGTTTACTTAATTATAGGAAATATTAGTTCAAAGATCATGTTCTTTAAGAGAATTGAAAAGGTTTCGGTTGAACTCTTACAAGAGCATGTATCGAAGTTTTATGTGAAAGTCAAGATTTTGGACTTAGAATATTTCTGATCTTACCTGATCAGAAGGGTCTTCCAAGGTCTTGGTGAATGGGCCAGAGAATGAAATGAGGAGGGGGTGTACCTGCAAGGCACTCCGATGCCAAAGTTAGAGAGGTACAGTATGGTAATAGCAATGAGAGTTTAGCATGAGTGAGAATACCTGACCCTTTGCTAAGAAAGGGTATTTATAATGTGCCCCCAGCGCTGGGCCAAGGCCCCTCAATGGGCTTAATCTGGCTAGGCCCATGGAGGAACTGCCAAGGGACGCGTAAGAAGCGTGAAGACCTAGATAAAAGGTCTGCCCCTTGGTCCAACTGCCCCTATCTTTCAGGAGATAATAAAGGGCAGTTGGGTGACGTGGCAGATGAGCTGTCAGACATACTCTCTGCCCGTCCTTAGTGTATGCCCGTCGCATAAGCAGGTGATTTGTCCAAGAGGTTCTCCTGCTCGAGCATATGGGCCCTTGCTCGACATGTACTGGCGGCAGACATACTCTCTGCCCGTCCTTAGTGCATGCTCGTCGCATAAGCAGGTGATTTGTGCAAGAGGTTCTCCTGCTCGAGCATATGGGTCCTTGCTCGACATGTACTGGGCGGCAGACATACTCTCTGCCCGTCCTTAGTGCATGTCCGTCGCATAAGCAGGTGATTTGTCCAAGATGTTCTCCTGCTCGAGCATATGGGCTCTTGCTCGACATGTACTGGACCGTGGCCCTATACATTCTTGCGGCCCAGTCCGTAACGCATACGAGCGTGTATGACCAGTTATTAGGTCATTGCCCTGGTCCAACAACCTCTATATCTCAGGAGATATTCGTGGGCAATTGGGGTGACGTGGCAGGCAAGATGGAGGACCTGCTTACTGCCCGTGCGGCATCACTGTGCTCGACACCTTGTTTTAATGCTCGCCAAGACAAAACTGCTGCTCGTGCAGATGAGCACCTGCCCGACGTAACTGGGCCAAGGCCCAAGGTGGCCCTGGGCCCAGTCCAGAACAGGAGCCCCCCAAGTCGAGTCTCCAGGTTGGAGCGATGAGTTAGAGAGAGAGTCGGGCGCGTTTTGATGTCGAGGAGGGGTTGGAGGTCGAGCATGATGGGTCCACATAGGATATGTCGAGCGTCGGGTGCACGTGGACGTATGAGACGGCCAGTCTTTGGCCGGGGAGACAGAGGGTCATGTCGAGGGACGAATGGACGCCCGCCGTCGTTCCCGATTCCCCATGTTGATATGTCATGAGAATTGAAGGCGGGTTGCTAGTTTGTTTTATTACGTTTGATTCTTGTTGTGAACTCTTTATGCTCGACTCGTTTAGGCTCATCGGTTTAGGGAACCGGCGAGGTGGCGGGTTGTTGTCCGCCTTGACTCGGGATCGGGGTTGCGATCGGGTGCCCCGATCCCGGGGCTTGGACCTCCCATCGCGAGCTGGGTGTCCTGCCCGCGTGGTACTGTGACGTCGGGGCTCGGTCGAGGTGGCCGACGTCGGGGGTTGTGTTCGCCCAGGTGTAGGCATTATCCCCTTTGTTTTGGAGACGAGGTCGTGGGCGTACCTTCCACAGCTCCGTAGGTGCTTTTTTAGTTGTAATATTGTCTAAGTTTCTCTGCGTTCCATGGTCGAGCGAGTTCTTCGCCTTGCAGGCTCTCTAAGTAGTAGGCCCCATTGTCCGTCCTGTCTCCTTGACGTCGGGGAGCGTTGGGCTCCTCGTGCTTAGCATGGTCGGTTTCACTGGTGCCGCGGCTGTTCCGGACACTGTAGGCGACCTGCTTTTCTTCATATCTGATGTAGGCCTGGGCCTTGTGCAGAAGTTCATTCAGGGTGCGGGGAGGTTCGATCCCGACAGCTCTGCTGAGTTCGCTGTCGGGCAGGAGCCCCCTCTCGAGGAGATATTTCTTCATGTGTTCCGTCGTGTCCACCTCGACGGCCTCTTGGTTGAATTGCTCGATGTATGAGCGCAGCGTCTCGTTATTCCTCTGTATAATGGCTTCTAGAGAGGCCTCGGTCTTCGGATGACGCTTGGAGGCTGTGAAGTGCCTTGTGAATAGGGACTTCATGCCCCTCCAGGATGTGATGGATTCTGGGGCCAAGCTCTTGTACCAGGCCATGGCTCCCTTTCTCAGAGTCGTGGAGAACAGTCTGCACTTGACATGCCCGGTGATATCGTTGCGATAGTCGAGCATGACGCTGACGTTGTCGACGTGATCGTCCGGGTCAGTGGTCCCATCGTAGGTGGGCAGGTTCGGGGGTTTCTCCATGCCCTTGGGGAGCGGGGCCTCCATGATAACCCGTGAGAGCGGGCAATGGGGATCCTCTTCATCGCTTCTTAGCGGGGAGAGTTCGTCATTCCTGGGGCTGCGACCACGTCGGGGTGAAGCTCCCGACCTGTCCCCTTCGCAGCGTATCCTTGACCTGTTCACCCTTGGCTCGGGGGAGCGCTGGTTCCTTCGCGGGGGGGAGCGTCCCCGCTTCCGGGCAGCGTCGGCACGCTGCTTCTCTTGAGGTTGCGCCCGCCCTTGCTGAGGTCGGCCGGCTTGTCGTTCAGTTTCTAACGCCATGATCCGTTTGTGCTGCTGGGAGAGCATGAAGTTGGTCTGGTTGAGGGCGTGCACTATAGCAATCATGGTGGGGTCACCCTCAATGGGCACTGGAATGGGCTGGAAAGTGGCGACCGGCTGGACCGGGGGCTGAGGCGGAAGGGCTCCGTTGTCCTTAGGTTCGGGCGACGGTGTGGCGGGCTGCCCGTCTCTTGGATCTGCTTCTTTGTAAGTGAGGTTATCCTCCGTCGTGTAGTCGACGAGGGGGATGCTTTGATTGTTGTTGTGTTCTCCGGCCATGTTGGAAGGGCATAAGTGAATGAGCTTTGATCTTCTGTTGGTGAAGATAGGGATAGCTAGTTTCCCACAGACGGCGCCACTGATCTTACCTGATCAGAAGGGCCTTCCAAGGTCTTGGTGAATGGGCCAGAGAATGAAATGAGGAGGGGGTGTACCTGCAAGGCACTCCGATGCCAAAGTTAGAGAGGTACAGTATGGTAATAGCAATGAGAGTTTAGCATGAGTGAGAATATCTGACCCTTTGCTAAGAAAGGGTATTTATAATGTGCCCCCAGCGCTGGGCCAAGGCCCCTCAATGGGCTTAATCTGGCTAGGCCCATGGAGGAACTTCCAAGGGACGCGTAAGAAGCGTGAAGACCTAGACAAAAGGTCTGCCCCTTGGTCCAACTGCCCCTATCTTTCAGGAGATAATAAAGGGCAGTTGGGTGACGTGGCAGATGAGCTGTCAGACATACTCTCTGCCCGTCCTTAGTGTATGCCCGTCGCATAAGCAGGTGATTTGTCCAAGAGGTTCTCCTGCTCGAGCATATGGGCCCTTGCTCGACATGTACTGGCGGCAGACATACTCTCTGCCCGTCCTTAGTGCATGCTCGTCGCATAAGCAGGTGATTTGTGCAAGAGGTTCTCCTGCTCGAGCATATGGGTCCTTGCTCGACATGTACTGGGCGGCAGACATACTCTCTGCCCGTCCTTAGTGCATGCCCGTCGCATAAGCAGGTGATTTGTCCAAGATGTTCTCCTGCTCGAGCATATGGGCCCTTGCTCGACATGTACTGGACCGTGGCCCTATACATTCTTGCGGCCCAGTCCGTAACGCGTACGAGCGTGTATGACCAGTTATTAGGTCATTGCCCTGGTCCAACAACCTCTATATCTCAGGAGATATTCGTGGGCAGTTGGGGTGACGTGGCAGGCAAGATGGAGGACCTGCTTACTGCCCGTGCGGCATCACTGTGCTCGACACCTTGTTTTAATGCTCGCCAAGACAAAACTGCTGCTCGTGCAGATGAGCACCTGCCCGACGTAACTGGGCCAAGGCCCAAGGTGGCCCTGGGCCCAGTCCAGAACAGGAGCCCCCCAAGTCGAGTCTCCAGGTTGGAGCGATGAGTTAGAGAGAGAGTCAGGCGCGTTTTGATGTCGAGGAGGGGTTGGAGGTCGAGCATGATGGGTCCACATAGGATATGTCGAGCGTCGGGTGCTCGTGGACGTATGAGACGGCCAGTCTTTGGCCGGTGAGACAGAGGGTCATGTCGAGGGACGAATGGACGCCCGCCGTCGTTCCCGATTCCCCATGTTGATGTGTCATGAGAATTGAAGGCGGGTTGCTAGTTTGTTTTATTACGTTTGATTCTTGTTGTGAACTCTTTATGCTCGACTCGTTTAGGCTCGTCGGTTTAGGGAACCGGCGAGGTGGCGGGTTGTTGTCCGCCTTGACTCGGGATCGGGGTTGCGATCGGGTGCCCCGATCCCGGGGCTTGGACCTCCCATCGCGAGCTGGGTGTCCTGCCCGCGTGGTACTGTGACGTCGACCAAACCCTTGAAGGTGTTCGGCGCGTAGCGGTTGAAGTTCAAATGTTGGAGGGAAACTTATGTTTCTTTTGAATTTGAAAAGTAACACGTGGCGCATTGTTAGGAGTAAATTGCCATTAGTGGTTATCTTCGATTACTATAAATAAGTTAGTTCTAGTTTTAGAATGGGTGTGAATCATATTGTACAAATTACTCTATATCCACTCAAAGTACCAGTGTGTAGAAAAACGAGTGAAAGTGAGAATGTACGTGATGAAAACACCATCATTTTTCATTTCAATGTGATTTTCATTAAAGTTTTTACTTTGAAGCCTTTTTATTTTGCATTTTTATCTTCAAGCAGGTTACACTTTCAACAATTTACAGTTTTTTTTAATTGATTTCATTTACATTTCCTTGCATCTTTTGAAGGTGCAAAAACAGAAGGAATGGGGGTTGGAATTGGGTTTTCTATAACAATGAAAGTAAATGACACTTTGATTTATCCTGGTTCGTTTGAACTCAAACTACATCAAGTTCACCCGCTAAGGTGATTTCGCCTCTCTCAACGAGGTCTTAATCCACTATTCAAAACTTTGAATATAATCATTAAGACCTATAGTCAAAGTCTTCTCGAGTATACTGAATACACTAGTCACTCAAGGAAAATTAAATTGTTTTACAAGGTTTGTAACAAAGATGCTTCAAAAAGTAGTTATCACACAGTGATAGTTTTTACAAATATTAAGAATAAAAAATAAGAAATTGATTGTATTGATTTCCCGCGAGAGGAAGAAGCTTCAATTTCTTCAAATGGTCCATTTTTATAGATTGTTGATGAAGAGATTCGGTGGAAACATATGGTGTCATTTTTGGATGCATGATAAATGTCATAGAGGCCTTTCCAAAAATAAAGATCTTGTTCCCAACCGTTATTTCTTGATTCTCTCATAAATGAGCATGCTTTGGAGAATCAGAAGATGTTGAATTCGTATCAGAGTATATTTAAAATTTGCAGTTTGGTTCTTTCCTTGATGAGAACTTCTTATTTGATTTGATATCAGATCTTCTTAGAGTAATGTGTTTCACTTATTTCGCTGTAGAAGATGTGAATTACTTTACATTTTGTCTTATCATAAGAACTTATATCCTGCACATAGAAGATAATTTTAAGTGTTATATTTTGTTCTTATAAATATTGTTATCATCAAAACTATAAAAGAGAAGTAAAATCAAATCTTGTTCTAACATCTTTATCTTCTTGCAATCTATTTTCGACTTTAAACATTGAGTCTTCTTTTACTTTACTTCATCTTTTTACCAAATTGTTCTATAAATTATGTCGAAGAGTTTATAACTTTTTATCAAACACTAAACAAAATCAATTATAGGACATGTCCTAGGAGCAATATGGTCGATCTTGTGAGTAACTAATAATATTTTTGGTGTTGTTAGAGGACCAGCGGTTGTTTACCATTTTTCAAGGTAAACAAATTGGCACGCCTAGTGAGACTAGTGTTATAATAACCAACTTTTAGAAGTTTTATAATTTCCTTTTCTTTACATGTTCATTGGTCAGAACATCTTGTAAATATTTTGTTGTATGTGTTTGAGGAGTGGAAAGGTAGCCACTACAGACGAATATAGACCAAAGAAAAGAAATACGAGGAAAATGGCATTTAGCCAAGGGAATCCAAATGATTTAAATCCCCATACAGCTGGGTCGAATCCTCAATTGAGTAGTTCAGGTGCTCAAAACATCAATGTCAATCCATAAGACATGCCAAGGAGTGACGTGGGGCCACCCCCTAATCCTTCGACCGGAGGATCAACGACGTCGGCCTTGGTGTCAGAACCAGCATATTCGATGGCAGGAACAGAAGCAACGTACATGAGGCCTTACACTCAACCGGTGTTGGAATACATTGGAGAAAATCCCCAAACTCTACCACCAAATACATTTATGTTTAGGTCTTTCCCTTCCTCAGGGCTTTCACAGCCTTTGCCTAGGAACCCAATCTATGGCATGCCAACGACGATGATGCAAAACTTGTGTAACGCACCCCTGATGTTTTCAGAAAATGTGTTTTCTTCGCCCTTGCATGAATCAGGATCTGGAGTAAACATGGGTCGAAAAAGTCAAACCATAGGGTTAGGACACTCTACCTAAGGTATTGGCTTGACGAATGAGTCTGTAGCTTATTTAAGGCAACAAATAAATGAAAGCAACATGCAAATGGTACATACTTTGTCTCAAACCATGGGAGAATTTTTCCAGCCTTTGATCCAAAGTATTACTCAAATAATTAGCAAATGGCATCCCAAATGGCGCGAATAGCATAGTTCAATGGAGTACTTGCCCCTACTTGACACCCAACTAGGGAATATATGAGAGAAAATCAAGAAGTTAAAATTAGGGAGAATGTCCAACTGGCGAATCCATAAAATCAGGAGGTAGTCAGACCACCCAGGGTCGAACCTCCTAGAAATCAAATACCTATTCCTGAAGAAGAGGAACCAAAGGTGGTAATATTGAACAGAAACCAGAATGTTGGCAATGTGGTTCAACAGGTTTGACATAACAATATGGCGGTAGAGAATAACTTGGCAGCTATCATCGAAAGGATAATGGCTTGAAGTGGAATGAATATGGGCTTTGTTAGGCCAAATTTTACTTCTTCCATAGTAGAATATATACTCAAGTCTGAATTACCCCCTGGGACAAAGGTTCCAAAGTTCACTAAGTTCTCACGAGATACAACTGAGTCCACCGTCGAACATGTGGCATGGTACTTGATCGAAGCTGGAGAAATTTCAAATGATGAGAGTCTAAGGATTAAATACTTTCCTAGTTCCCTCACTAAGAATGCATTTATGTGGTTCACTATGTTACCACCTGGTTCAACTTACAATTGGACCCAATTGGAACGTTTATTCCATGAGCAATTCTACATGGTACAAACTAAGATTAGTTTGAAGGAATTAACTAGTGTTAAACGAAGGTTTAATGAGCCAATAGATGGTTACTTGAAAAGGTTTTGAATACTCAAGGCTAGGTGTTTTACACAAGTGTCTGAGCATGAACTTGTCGAAATGGCCACTGGTGGCCTGGATTACCCTATTAGGAAGAAGTTGGACACTCATTTGGCTTGCTTAATGACGTGGCAGTTGTGATTTATGATGTGGGATAACCAACTTGGATCCATGTCATTATGTTTGTTAATATATTATTTAGGTTTTATTTTTAATTCTTCAAATTAATAGTAAAATAAATTAAATCATTTTAAAATAACTTTATAGATAGTTCGTTAGCTATGCTTCATAAAAAACACCAACAATCACCATTGATATGCTAAGCTACAATAGAAACTAATGAACCCTAATCATGTATCCATCATTTACGCCATTGCATTGAAGGAAAAATGAAACATTGAAGGTTGGACCTTTTCCCGCGTTATTCTTCGAAGCTTGAACCTAAAAAACGAAACATTGAAGGAGTAAAAATGGCAAGTGGACGAGTCAAATACTGTTTAAGGTACGATTTCTTGTTTGTTTATTGAGTGTCATAATTTTTATTTGTTATTTTCTTCTTGTTGTGGTCCACCACGTTCCTTCTCTCCTTTTCTTTATTGACTGTTTTTGTCTTTCAACCCTAAAATGTAATGTGGTCCCATTGAGTATTATAATATTCTGATTTTGTGTTTCAACCCTAAATGTAATGACAGGCCTAGTCAAAATAATAAAGTTAGGTTAAGAATACACCATATGGGAAAACTAGTTGTGGAACCTGTTAAGTGGTATGTTGGAGGAGAAGTGACCGAGATGAATTGGGGATGGGATGTAGATTTCATGAACTATATGGATTTGAAGAGCTTGATTAAAAGTGAGGGTTATGTAAATATCAAATGTTTGTGGTATTGGAACCCTTTGTTTAGTTTTACTAGAGGTATTAGGCCATTGAACAATGATACAGATGTGTTGAAATTTGCTAAGGATGTAGAGGGACATGATGTTATTGACATATATGTGGAACATAAGGTTTGTGAATCCCCTGAAATAGTGGACCCAAGTGAAGTAGACAAATTCATTGATGATCCTGATGTAGAATGTACTGGTTGTAGTCAAGGTAAACTAAATGTTGAGGCTGAACATAATACTGAGACTGGACATAATTCAGAGGTTGCACCTAATGTTGAGCTGAACCAAATTTAGAGGTTGTACCTAATGTTGAGGCTGGACCAAATTCAGAGGTTGTACCTAATGTTGAGGCTGAACCAAATGCAGAGGCTGAACCTAATGTTGTGACTGAACCAAATGCAGAGATTGAACCTAATGTTGAGGTTGAACCAAATGCAGAGACTGAACCAAATGCAGAGACTGAACCAAATGATGATGAGGATTATATTGCTAGTGACTTTAGTGAGGATATTGAAAATGAATCTGATGAAGGCAATGAAGATGAGATAAATTGGACTCAAGTGCTACCTCCAGAAACTTTAGGTGAGGTTAATGTAAACAAAGATGCAGCTGATATTGGAGATGACCATGAAGATTCTGATCACTTATACACCCATCCTGGAAGTGAGGATGATGAAGATGTACCCAAGTTTCCAACTTATAAGAGTGGTGAGGGAAATGTATTTCAATTGGGTATGATGTTTACAAACAAGGATATGGTTAGAGATGCTATCAAAAACTATGGAATATAGAATAAAAAAATGTGTTCATAAAAAAGAATGATGCCAAGAGGATGGTAATTAGTTGTATGGATGGTTGTAAGTTATACCTAAGGATTAATAAAAGAAATGGGCAGCAATATTGGCAAATTGTTAGTTATGTAAATGAGAATACATGTCATAGAACTGCACATAATAGGAATGCTAACACAACTTGGCTTGCCAAAATATTTGCACATCTGTTAAGGCATAGTCCTTACATAAAGCCAACATGTCTCATGGAAATTTCCCTTGAGAGGTGGGGAGTTAAGATTTCACAAGATCAAGCATATAAGGCAAAGAGGAAGGCCATGAATTTGATTCAAGGAGCAGGTATGGAGCAATTTATCCATTTAAGGAGATATGCTGAAGAGTTGTTAAAGTATAATCCTAGGAGCAGTGTATACATACAATGTGCTGAAAACCAAGGGAACCATGTGTTTTAAAGGATCTATATATGTTTGGAGGCTTGCAAGGCTGGATTTTCCAAGACTTGTAGGCCACTCATAGACTTGGATGCATACTTTTTGAAGGGAGAATGTGGTGGACAGTTAATGTCTGTTGTAGGAAGGGATGGTAACAACCAAATATTCCCAATTGCATATGCAGTGGTTGAAGTAGAGACAAAGGATTCTTGGGAATGGTTTCTACATTTGTTATTGGATGATTTGAGTGCATACAACCAAAGGGCATATGGTTTTATATCTGACCAACAGAAGGTAGTTTTAATTTCATTTTCCTAATGTTTTCCTTATGTATTTCTTATGTATTTGAGATTGGACAAGGTTCTCAAGCACCACAAGCAACTCAAGATTAGGGGTTTATGAACATTTTGATGTACTTTTTGCTGGTTTTTTTGCTGTACTTTTTGGTTTACTTTTGATGTACTTTTTGCTTAATCAGGGTACTTTTTGTTGTACTTTTTGATACAATGCCATTATGACAGTTTGGCTTTATTTTTGCTGTACTTTTTGACAGTTCACTTTGGTTATATCAGTTTGACTTTATAAGTTTGGTTTGTTATTACATAGTTCAGTTTGGTTTAATTTGTTTGGTTTGTTATTACATAGTTCAGTTTGGTTACAACTTAAATTAAGTGTTACAACATAAACAAGATAAACAGTTTGGTTACAACTTTAACATGCCAAATTAAACAAGATAATTATCTGTTATAACTTAAATAAGATAAACAAGATGATTAAGTGTTACAACTTAAATTCTTCATTGACTTCATAATGTTACAACTTTAACACAACCCGTACATCACAAACACCAAACATGAAAAACCTATTTCATTATCAATGCCACTACAATAGCAATTAACAACCCAATTGTAATCATCCAATTCAGTTTCAAATGCTTCTTCATTAACTTCATCTTCTTCTTCATTTCTTCATCTTTCGTAATGGCATCTTTCAACTTGTTCTTCTCGTCATTCAAATTATGCATAAGAGATGATATCACTTCCTTTGCCATTGGACTCATTTCTTCATCCACCCAAACAAAATGCCGACACTTTTTGTATCCTTGCATCTGAAAAAATGGACTAAACATAGTGAAGTAGCAGTAAATTTCCAGAACTTCATATATGACCTAATTTATGGTGCATCTTACCTTAAACATTCCACAACCATAGAAACACCGTCCTGGATTGGCATCAATCCATGATGTCATTAATGGAGCATCCAAACCACATTGACATTCGTACCTAGTTGAGCGATTTACGAAGCTACGCCTTGAAACAGATTTCTTAGACATGATTGAAGAAATGTCAAAGAGTGAATAATACGATCTGGTAGAAACGTGGAAGAAAGGTGATTGACGAAAGGAAGAAGAAAGGAAGAAGGGTGATTGAAGAAAGGAAGAAGATACTTGATTGAAGAAAGGAAGACACGTTCATAAACAACACCTTTAACATATTAGGGCAGCATTTATAAATAAATAAATAATATAAAATAATTCATTTTTTATTCATTATTATATTTCAAAATAATTTTAAATCACAGTATATATATGACTGTGTTATTAAATATTCAAAATATGACATTCACATCATCAATCACAACTGCCACATCATTAATGAGCAAACCAATTGGAGGAGGACCATGGAAATCCCAAGTGACCCACCCAAACTCAAGAAACCAAAAAACTGAATCTTAAAATAGGGGGACTAAAATTTAAAAAACACCAAAATAGAGGAACCAAATATACATTTAAGCCTTAACATTTTAAATTATACAACAAAAGTTAAAATATATATTTTGTGAACTTCAAATCTTGAATATGTGAAAGTGTGCTTTCTTTGAAGGGCAGGAAACCCAATTTCAAAAATTACCACCTCGCAACTTACTGGAAATTTGATTCACTTTTCAAGAACGTCTCAACTCAACAATCTCTGCCATAGATTTCATGGTAGTATTAACTAAAAAGAAAGCACAGAAAATGATTGTTTAAGTTCTTTTTTTAAAATAGTCTCTCCATTTTATATTATAAATAAATTCCATAATTTTAGATTCAAAAATTACCACCTCGCAACTTACTGGAAATTTGATTCACTTTTCAAGAACGTCTCAACTCAACAATCTCTGCCATAGATTTCATGGTAGTATTAACTAAAAAGAAAGCACAGAAAATGATTGTTTAAGTTCTTTTTTTAAAATAGTCTCTCCATTTTATATTATAAATAAATTCCATATTTTTAGATTCATTGAATAAATAAAATATCTGATCTAGGTCCGATATATTAATTATTCAATGAATCTAAAAAAAATAAAATTTGCTTATAATATGAAACAGAGAGGATAATTTTTATGATATTTATATATTTTTGTATAAAAAAAACTTCAAAATTTAATTTAAATAGTTTAGGTATTTTATTATTTTATTGAAACTTTATTTTTAATATTAAAATTTAAAAGAATCACTTAATTTACAACTATTTTAAATAGCTTTTAAAAAAAAATTAAAATACAATTTTTTGAAAAAAAAATTACGATTTCGAATGTTTTGATTTTCAATAATATATATTTATATTTTAAAATGTCAAATATAATATTTCAATTTAGAAAAAACAAATTTAAAAAAACTTGTAATATATTAAAAATACCATAAATCATGTCCTTAATGACCTTTATTGAGTTTGATTTTTCATTTGGATTGGAAAAACCCATTGATTTCCTGGTCATCAAGTGTAGTATGTTTTTTCTCCGAAACACAGTTAAAGAGAAGTTAATCGAGCCAACGAAGGTAGGTAGAAAACATAACTCACCATTTTTTTTTTCATTAGTAAGATAGTAAATGGAGACATATGAGAATTGGCAAACACACATAATATTGGAATTTCTGTTTTCCTACAATGGCAAGTTTTCAAGTTTTTTAGGGTACAAATCCTTTGATACAACAGAACTTACAGATCTAGTGATACAGAATGAAACAACAGGTCATAAAACTAAACACTAGAAATCCTCACCTTTGGGACATTTATGTTAAGCCTTGCAGTTAAATGACTCAAAAACTACTCCCAGAAATACTAGAATACACAAAAACTACGCACAAAAAATTCAAAACCACGTGGTACGATAAAATTTCAGGTCTGCAAGATGATTATCCATCAGTTGTTAGCGTGAAAGCCAGAACAACGATGGTGAGTGCAAAGGCAATTGTGGCACCACTAAATAACCGTGCATACTTAAATGCAGTCTGATTCTTGCTCTCTTCATTGCTTACATCAATCTCTTTGAGTAGCTCTCTTACTTGATCAATGTCTGAGTCCTTCGAAGCTTGGATGAGTCTACTTTTAATCTTCTCAAACTTAACCAGATTCTTATTTCCAGATTTAACTTCATGTGACCAGATAAAACCTGTCATCTTCCACAGAAGGATCCCCACATATATGGCTACAATGCAATCAACAGAGTAGTGATGGCGTTCTCGAACTTCTCTTTGGGCACTGTGCGCTACAAGAAGCCAAACAAGAGCTGAACTGAAACCTCCATATGCTTCCTGCAACCATATTATAACAAAATAGAAGTCACAAATTATGCTGCAACTTTAAATCAAATGTGAATAACCTCGAGATTATGAGACATTGCATTCTTGCAAAGTTGCAATGGACTTCAAATCTTACCGTCCAAGCCATAGCTGTAAGTACAGCAACAAGCATGTGGCCACTGTATAGGAGGTCATTGCAGCCACCTCCGGCTTTCTTCAACAAACTGAACCAGGAAGGTCCTTCTGAAGCAGTTGGTCGCAGAAAATCAATTAGAAAGCTCATGAAACCCCATTCTGGCCGGTAGTCGCCAACTGGTTTTCCAATGTCAACTATGAAAGAAGAGTATGTTAATTTTCAGGACTTTCTCACAGAAGCAAAACACCAGTAAAGGTGGAAAGGTTCATATAGATGTAGAGAAAAGTAAGCATATATTATAGACATTTCTATTATCCGGCTTTTATAATTTTGAACATTGAAACTAAAGATGATACATAAATAACAAAAACTAACACTCACATGGTCATATAGAATGTCATGTTCAAATTTCTAAATAAAATCCATCAAGAAACCAAAAGTGGCCAGCAAATATTTCCAGAGTCAAAGTAATATTCTCAGTTTGAATTCAAAATTACTCGTTTCCAGAGATCCCAAGAAAATTGAAAAGGATCTTTAGTCAACATTACAAGTCCCGTGAATTAAAAGCAAAGTCTACAATCCAGAGAAATAACAGTCTGCATACCATAGGCTTGATCAAGCCTTAACAACTGGCTGATAGCATTATGATCAGAAGCATAAGGCGTATAATATTTCTGAGCCCATCGATGTGGATATCCAGGAACTCTGAAACGAGAGCTACCGCACCAAGGTCGAGCAGACGGAAGAATTGTAGATGCAAAAGTTATGGCACGAAGAAGTCGTCCAATTGCCATGGTAAACATGTACCTAGCACCTAGTCCAAGGCCAGGAGCTTTTACCGAGCCAAATAGCACAGAGAATGCCAGCATCATAAACAACATCAAAAAATGGTGCAGTCCAATAATACGAGCTCTTAATATCGCAACAATTGGAGCAGGAAGTTTCTCATTCATCGCCAAGAGAAACCACTGACCAGTGTCTGGAAGAGGAGCTGTATTCCTATCAGAACAAATTAAGTATATAAGTTTCTGTTAGGAAGCTAATAAAACACTCTATCAGTTTCCTTCTTTTTTCTAAATATAGAAATGCAACAGCCAGTTGAAGTTATGTTTATGTCAATCAAAAAAATCAAACAAAACAGTCATAGCTATAGAAAAATATTTCAAATCGTAGCTATTTAGCACCGGCGCCAACACATGTGGTTTACACTGAATCACTTTTAGTTTCTCAAATTACTATAATTGCTCAACCACACACTAGAAGTTACCATCAAAACTAACATAGTTACATAACATAGATCTCGAGTTTGAAAAATCTTTGGATGCAAAATGTTAAATTAGTGATTATGTAGATCTAAATACAATAAAATACTAATTGATATTAATTGCTAACTAAAATCTTCCTGATAAACTCAGATCATAATAATAAATGTGTGGATTTCATTCTTTGATTCTTAGCACAATCATTAAATTCCAAATTATAAACAAATCTAGCTCAAAGTATCGTTGCTAATAGAATAAGTTATATTAGATCTACTTCATGAAATTTGTATTAAAAAAGAAAGAAAAGAAATGTTGATTCGCGTAACAGAACGAACGGTAGTTACAGGTGCCAGTCGAGGCCGAGGACGGCGGTGACAGATCGAACGGAGATGGCTTCGTAAAGGAGAGCAACGAGCATGAAGAGCATTGAAGCAACGAAGGGAATAGCCGAGCGGAACTCGACGGACCAGTGCCGGTAAGAGGGGACTCGAGCGACGGCGGCGAGGGCGAGGATAGACCATAACGCCGGTTGCAGACGCGAGTGCCACTTCGGGGACAGGTGGCGGAGGTAGTCAACGGCTATATAGGACATAGCGGCAACGCCTAGGCCGGCGTTCTTTGCCGGCCACGGCATTGAGAAAATGTGAGAGTGAGCTGAAGTGATGGCGGGGATTCTGGTTGCCAGCCATTGATTGGAAATTAATGTTTAACCATGGGACCCACTTTGATATTTACCGTCAGTATTTATATGTATCGAGGGTTTGAGTTCTTTAAAAAAGAGAAGTTGCGAAGAGAATCAGGAGAACAGGAAATATGAGAATAGCATAGATATGAGATATTGGATATATTACGATCAAGAGAAAAAAAAAATTTAATTAGAAATGCCATCCTTAACTTAATTTTTGATTTCGATGTTAATTTCTTATTTAGTAAAAATTTTTTATAAAAAAAAAAGCAAAATGATTTATTAATTAACTCACACTAGCACGAGGCATGCAAAGTGAGAGACCATACAAACTAAAGTAAGGCAGATCAAGACTAGACACGCTGCTGCCAAGGCCAATGCCACTAACTACACAAAGAAAACCAAAATCCGATAAACTAAAAATCTCTCCCACTTAGGACAACAAAACAAAAAGTAAAGCAAAACAATTCAAAACAAACACCAAGGTCTTGTGCCACCTGCTACTGAAAACAAAGGCCGAAAAATAACTGTAGAAACAATCTGCAACAGAGATTCCTATGACCTGAGACATAGTCTCTGACCGAAGAAAATCACCGCTTGAAAAATGCTTCCATTGTCCTGCTGGAAAGGAGCCAAGCTGACGAACATATCAATTCGAGCTACTGAAAATCATCAGATACAATAGCTGGAAGTCGGATAAATGATGCTGGATATTAAAGCGCTGACTCCCATCGAGATCTTGACGTGAATACATAACCAGAAAGTGGTACAATGAACAACTACTGGCTTGGTACAAATAATGCCACCAGAGAGTACAAACTAAACATCTAAAAATCGGTGGGATTCACTGCCAGACCAACAAGCGTTATTGATTCTCCAATTAAAATAAGGAACTCCATTTCAGACCTCAAGAATGAAGACCAACGATCGGACTGTTATGATAACCCAACCCTAAATTACATCTCCAAAGTATCAATGAACTGCCACTAACCACACATTGGCCTTCAGCAAGCTGGATCTGCTATTATGCTCCAAGCTCATATCTTCAATTCGCATTAAATTCCAATTACCGGATCTTGCCACCAAGCTGATAAATTTAAGGAGATATTGTCGTCTCTATTTTTGAGCCAATTCCAGGATGTAAGCTTTATGTTCTCGATCACTTTTTCTACAACCACTTTGTAATACCTCAAAATTTGCCCTCACTCTTTTTACCTTAACTGGCTTACCGCTTTGCATTTCATCTGCATATTCCATTAGGTCATGGCAGTCACAATCATGCATTTGCGTTGTATTCCTCAGGCATGAGATTAGTGTTCTTTGAAGAACCAGATTATTCCATGGGTTTGTGGTTTCACTGGAGTTTGTTTCACAGATTATGGAACTAGGGTTTCACACCCTATGTGTGATTATTAGATGAATTCAAAGTTCTGATTGTGTGGCAATCAATAACCTCCTCTTCACATGCTTTTTCTACTTCGTTAAGGTTTTGTTTCCATGATTAAGTGGTCTTCAAGGATTGTGCTTGCAAAGACTAGTCGTTGGTGTATTCGGCCTACCAGCAAGTGTTCAGTTTAAGTTTCTTTGAATCATGGTGTGGTTCATCCTCAACAATTCAAAGCTCATTTGTTTGGTTTCTCTCCTAGTGTGCTTAAAGATCTACGGGGTTGTCAAGGATAATGATGTTAGTTTCATACCAAGTGTGGTTATTCAACTGTACTTCAATGTGAATGGAAGGTTGACAGGATCCTGATCAAACCATTATGAGTTTGCCTCAATCTGCATCCGTGTTCACATTTCGAATCTGGATCTCTGAGTGCTAAGGCATAGTCATGTGTTTGAAATAATGTTCAAGAAAGCTCATAGGAAATATTTTGGTATATCATGATAGTAAGGCTCATAATGACTTATTGATTTGAAGGCCGAGATTCATTCATGGTTCACTTCATTTCCTAGAATCGATTTTGGATCACTTTTAAGAATCTAGTTCATGGAATGCGAAATCTAGCTCAAGGAATTCAGATGGCCTACGTGTTTGCTCCGTTCATTTGTAAATTCATGAGGTTGTTTCGTGTTAATTGAGAATTTCAAGTTTCAGTCATTATGGTTATTTGAAAAAATTGGTAGGACAAGATCATTGCAAAGTGTGGTTATGGGGTGCAAATAATATATTTCAGGCCCATTAACTTTTTATTATTATTTCATTTTTTTTATTATTATGACAAAATAGGAATTAAAAAAGGGGGATTAGAAAGATGGAACTTATTAGAAGCTGATACATGCATAGCAGAATTTAGCAGGGGATAATTAGTTACAAGAAAAAATTCATGATAAATTTGGTGACAAAGTCCTGTTACAAAAAGGGAACTGAAAAAATTCAGTTAGGAAAAAGAGAGTTGCACCAGAACTCAAAAACAACAGATAACAGGAAAAATTCAGTGAAAACCTTCATAAAAAAAATCAGTATAACAGAAGAAGAGAAATTACAATTTTCAACAGGAAATCAGTTACAATTGTAACTGATATGTAACAGATATAACAGAAATAGGAGGGGATTTAGATACATTTTTTTATCAGAATTTAACTCAGCAAAAAAAAATTGATTATCAAAGCTTCATCCTTTTTCATCATTCTGGCCAAGTCTTCATCTATATAAATAGAGCAACTCAGAAATTTTTTTTGGGAGGGGGGGATCCTGCGAATAATCATCCTTCATCTCTAACCTTCAATCACCACTCTCTTCTAAAAAACCATCACTCACCTTCATCATAGATTCACCTTCTCAAATTCAAAACGGGGATCGCTCTAATTATCTACAAAAAATCTTCATCTTCAATCTCAACTTGAATCCACTCTGAGAATCAACCTCGAACCTCTTCAATCTTCATAAGACCCTTCAACCCGCGGCTTCATCTTCATCAATGGTTCTCACCATTCTCACATTCAAACTTCAACCATTATCCAAATTCAGCTAGTATCCTGCAAGTTCAAACCAAGCATCCATCAATGTAAATCGGAGATTCAGAAAGAAGAAGAGGAAGCAATTTACATGAACGCAACTTTACCGCGAATTCGAGAATTCTTTAAAGGCATACTCAAGAACCATAATCACTTCAGCATAGAAGAAAGAGATCGAAAGAAGAACAGCACACAAAATCTTCATACATCATCTCAATCATCACCCTCCAAGGAGAATCGAATCTACATCATCAATAACCTCGTCATCTTCTTTCGCTTTTCTCACTCAATATCGTTCTTGAGTCTACCGCCATACCTTCAACTTTGAAGATCCAAGAATCGAGTCTCAACAGAACCTGAAAGCAACGAGTCATAATCAATAACGACAACACCGCGGAGGCGAAAAAACGCAGAAAGAATCCAAAGGGAGGAGTTACGAATAACAATAAAGAGGGAAAGATTCGGAAGCGTTTCTTTTACCTGGAGTTTTCAATCCGCAAGCATCAACAGGAGCTTCACACATCAGTCTACATCAACAAACCTGCCAAACTCTCAGCACTAATCTCAATCTCAACCTCTCCTCCTGCACCAACCTTCAATCGGCATATCTTCAACCTCATCATCAATTTATCAGAACCTGCAATCCAAAATGGCAGCAACATAGCAAGAATATTAATAACCTTACATCAAACCAATGCCTACAGAAGAAGATTTAATAAAGATAGAGAAAACGAACCAGATTGAAGCTTTGATTTGAGTAAACGTCCTTTCCTCCGTGTATCAGTTCGTAAACTATATCGCGATTTCGAAATCGTCTTAGCTTTGTGAACTGTGGTGTTTATTCGAATCGAAGAAGAAAAAGAATCAGAGGAGGGATTGTGTTATTCACCATCATCTACGCATCACCCTTGTATTCGTTGCGAGCTTTACGAAGTTTTCGTTTACTCTCAAGAATTTCTTCAAGCTCATTAGGATCTGCAAATCGAAGGGAAGGAGAAGTCAAAGTCGTGCCGTCAAGAAAGGGACGGCGGTGATTCGACGGAGAGGGTGGAACAGTGTGCAACGGCGCCGCTCATGGCATGTTTGTTCTCTGAGAATTTAAGAAGAATCACGATTCATTGATGGTAGAGTGGCAACCGTTGGCGTCGAGTTGGACCGGAAACGATGAGGATGAAGGATTGATTTCGAGACGACGGTGAGGTCGTGATTCGGAGCTGTGCGAGAGAGATTGAGATGAGAGGTTGACGATGTGCTCCGGTGAAAGCTTCCCCGAAGGTGAAAGCTGTGGCGATGATGTTTGTAGGAGATGATGATAAGGCCGATGACGGCGGCAGAGAAGAAGAGGAGTGAGGGACCTAGGTTTTGGAGGGTCCTCTTTTATCCAAGTTCAATTTTGTTTATAAAATTGATTTTGATTTAATGAGGAATATTGGTAATTAATAGGGTCATAAACGTTTTTTTTTATTAATAAGATGGAATTAGAGAAATTAATCCTGCTTAAATCCCCATAAAAGCTGCCGTTAGAGATTTGAAGGGATAGGTTGTAGTTTTGAGGTCCAATCCGGCGGTGACACTTGTCACCGTCCGGTTGGACCAACCTTGCATAACCCTATTGCTATTGGCACCCCAATGAAGGCCCATAACGAAAAAAACAAGTGAAAATAATTACTTTCCACACCTTCCCCTCATTTCTGCGAAAATGGGCCTTATGGCCTTGCTATACACACCCCCATTTTAGGCCCATTTCAAAAACAACTAGAGAAAATGTGCTTTCGGCACCCTCATCTTTATTTATTTCTTTTGGATTTTTTTTTTAGTTTTCTAGTTTAATATAAGTCTAGAAATAATTCTTAAAAATTTAGAAAATGATTAGAAAAATTATATAAAAAATTAGGTAGACTCTTAATTCAATTTAGAATTGTTTGGAGTTTTATTTTTCTGTTTTTGCTGTATTTTTTATTTTATTGTGAATTTTTCATGTAAATAGTTTTTAATAGATTTTCTTCAATTGTATACAAGTTTGTAGATTTTATTTCTTAACTTTCCAGTAACTTTTTTTACCCATTCTTTTTACTATAGTTAGAGGATTTATAATAGTACTTAGGCTAATTTTAGTGTATTTTTTTAGATCATTTTATCTTAGGTTTTAGTGGTGTAATCCTTAGAAATTAGTAGTTATTTCTTAGGTGTAAATAAACAATTTTTAGGCATAGCAAAAATATGATTTTTTAGAATTCCTTTTAACACAATGTTATAGATAATCTTAGGCCCCCATAGATTAATTTTCATAATTTTTCCAGAGGTTTTTGCTATTTTTTAGGATTTTTAGTCTTAGGCTTTGTTACATGTAATTTCTATTAGCTTAGGCTAGTATATTAAAATTCAATAAAAAAAAATAGTTTAGTTTAGATTTAATTTTAGAATTTAATGTGGACTTAGGCTAGTTTAGATTTTGATTTTTTAGAAGAAAAAATATTAGGTATGGCCTTAGCTTAGAATTTAGGCTTAGGTTTCTTTTTAATTAGGATTAGAATAAATAAATAAGACTATTTTAATTCATGCTTTTATTTGAAGTATCTTTGAATTCTAGCTAGCCATTTAATTTCAATATTTTTTGTATGTTGATTAATTCTTCAATTGTTTTAGGTTTTCCCTTGGCTTTAGAATCAACTTATCTTCCTTAGGAAGTAAGTTGCATTCTATTAGTTCTAGGTGCTTTTTCCATTAGGTTTAGAAAACCCCACAAACCATAGGGTTTCTCATGTAAATAAATTCATAAAAATTAGGGTGTGTCTTAGTTCCCATTAGATTTTCCCTTTTCCAATTTGAGTAATTCTTTCTTTCCTCATGAAGAAAATAATAAAACATCTAAGGATAAACCGAACAATCTTGTACGACACGAGACTTTGTTGCGGAGTGTTTATACGAGTCCTGTTTCGAGGCGAGGTGTAAATGCTTCCCGCGATGGATAGGTCTTAGTACAAGACAGTTCACAAAAAAATTCAAAACACTTCTCTTAAAAGACAAAAACAAATAACAAACGACTATCCTGCGAGAACTTCTTTTCTCATCTCATTCATTCTCAACGCGAACTCGCGACGACTTGTCTCGCATGCAAGACGGTAAACGCACTCGTACCAGACGAGCCTGCAACACCTGAGCATAGAGATACGCAGTTCCAGCTGTAAAAAAACACAAACAAATAGTTCCCGCCTTAGTTAGGCGAACTACGTCGACTTTTATCCTCATTATCCCGATGAGGTACGTAGGCAGCGGGGTAGGGCCCGTTCGAGCACATTCTTTATTTTCCCTACATTTCCCCTTTTCATTCCATTCTCTTTTCCAATTCATTTCTTATTTCCATTCTAGTTAGCAGTTCATCCGTTCAGCAGCAGCTATTTTTCTCACTCTTTGAAAAAAACAAGCAAGCGTGGATCCCATCGGGTACGGCGGACGGTCTGGGGTGCTAATACCTTCCCAGGTCGTAACCGACTCCCGAACTCATATCTTTGGTTCGCAGGACCTCGTCCTTTCCTTCTTCCTTAGGTTTGTGCAACATTACCTTTCCCATTCTTTCGGGATAAAAATGTCTGGCTGGCGACTCTACCTTTTCCGCGCCACTTTCGCGTTTGTACTAGGATGAAAATCCCGGGAGCGACAGCTGGCGACTCTGCTGGGGATGTTAACCTGATTCTTCCGGTTTCCCTTGTAGAGTCAATCCTAGCGCCTGTTTGGTTTTGTTTCTTTACGTGTTTATTTGTTTGTTGCTGTGTGTTTTAGTTTAGCTTTACTGTTTTTATTTACGGTTCTTTACAGCTTTACTTTACCGCATTTATTTACCGCTTCCGGTATTTTATTTTCCATGCATCATATTATACTGGACTATCTGGCTGTGCTGGTTTTCATTTTTTCTGTGGGATGGGAGTTACTGTGAGATAAGCCAACTACCCGGCTTGAGTGCACTATAGGATTAGCGTGGACATGTTGTACTCGCATGGTTACATGATGAGTGGCGATGTGTTCCACACCCAGGTTGCGACCTTCTTGGAACTATCTTGTGTGGGGGTTTTGCCCCACTTCGGGATACGACCTTGATGGTTATGTGCAGTTGGGGACCGATCATTGAGAACCTTAGTGGAAACAACCCTCTCCAGTGATGACAGTGGCAGACCACATTTGTTGGCAAACCCACTCGCATCCGAGGGCCCACTGGGAACTCGCATAGGATGGCATGGTTCTCTCATAGGAATCCAGTCAAGGCAAACTGTTCGTATGACGGTAGTATTGTACCCTTCGGGATGAATGTACTATTGTTTCTCGATTCAGTGCTTGAAGCTGGGGACCGATGATGGATGCTTGTTTCCTTGGACTCAGCTGAGGCCTCCCTGAGTAGTACATAATGCCAAACCGATTCCCTGATTTGGTCATGAGCCATTTCTCAGAAATGGTGAACGTATTATTGCTATTCGGCTTTGAGAGTCCGTGATGTTGACCCGAGTAGCACACCCGTGAGATTGGGAGGGGTTTACAGGTTTGCAGGAACCCTAAACTTCAACATACCCGCTTTGCCAGTGTTGTTTTATGATATTATCTGGTGCTATATGGTTCTTTGATTCTGAGATCCGGGATTTCTATTCAGAGAGATTGTTACTGTGATTACCATGGTGACCCTGATATTGTGACTGTTATTATGACTCTCCACAGATACTTGGCTCGTTGTTCAGCTTCAACACCATCAGTGACTGTTCAATTATGTGATCCAGTTCTACAGTTATTGGGTTCTCAGTTATGGGGTTCTGTACAGAGATGGTGCCGCTATTGTGATTCTATACAAACAGTTGGTTCACTACTCAACACCAGCATCAGACCATTGATCACATGCCTGTTGCATACATGACATCATAGCATTTCTTCACATGTTCAGTTATTTCCGAGGATCACATATCTGAATCATGCCATGGAACTTTTTCTGTGTCAAAACTTGAATCAAAGCAGATAGATTCCTCAGAAATAATTGAACATGGCATTTGCATACATCCTTGCATTCTTGACAGGTGTTCAGAGACAAATTCTTTTCCTGACTTGATTTCTCATCAGAATGGACAACTTGAATCACAATCATCGAGATATATATTTGAAGCAACTCCGGGCGGAGGTAACCGAATGAAGACCCAGCTGGGGCAAGTCAGGGCAGAGGTACAAGCTTTATTTCAGAACCAGAAACTACTGAAACCAGAAGTCAACCAGATGAAGACTCAGATGAGCTTGATTATGGAAATTCTGAACGAAGTTATTTTCATCCCTGGTGAGGGGAACTACGCTGCTTTGATTCTCCATTGGTCAATGGAGATACGTAGGCAGGAGATCGTGCAAGATCTTTGCGAGCAACCTTATCTATTAACATTATCAACCTCTTCCCTCCAGATGTCATTTGTCAGCATCCAACCTGAGCTTCCCAAGAGTGTCATAGGGGTAGAGCATAAGGGTAAAGGCCAGAACAACTCGAGAAGAAGTTTGATCATATTATGATGTCGTACATGCGACAAGTTTCCTCATTTAATCAAATTCGAACTGGTTGAGCTAGTTGCATCAGGATCATCTCCGACAAAGCTTCCTTTGGGGTTTCCATGCCAAGTATGATTACCATTTCGGGGCACCTGTTCGTTTAATTGAAGATTGCAAGTCTTTCAGAGGCAAAGGTGAAGACAAGGTCCCGAATTTGATTGACTCCAAGACTATTATGTTCACGCCAGGTAAAAGTGAGGATGTGGCACCAAAACAGTAATGATATGAATATCCAGATTTATGACTGTTGAAAGTTTCCAAGAGCAATAAACCCATACGGAGTCAAGCCTCCTCAATAATGGCAACCACGATGTAAAGGCTAGATGCAAGTACCGCTCAAGGGCATTTAGGCATACCATTTGACAACTATGATGCGTTCAGGCACAAGGTTCAAATTTTGATCGGCTCAAAGGTCATCATGCCAGGAAGTCTGCCCATATATTGAAATCTCCTCATCAAATTGGCATCCCAGTTTGCAAGGGCATCTTCAAAAGCAATAAGTCCAGACGGAGTCAAGTCTCCTCAATGACGGCAATGTTCAGCTTCTTTACTGCATTTTCATTTGTAGTTTCCTTTATTTGTTTAAACATTTGTATGCATGCATGAAACTTATTTGTTTTTGAATGATAACCATAATAAAATGCACATGTTTTTCTTGAAGTAATCCATTCGTATTCACTCATGATTTTGTGTATGTGCATTGCAATACCAACTGTTGTGCTTAAACTCTATCGGGGAGGATGACGAAATGAAAACGCAAAAATCTCTAAATGTGTGCTTTTGAGAAAGACCATGTTGACGATGTACAGAAATTGTTTCAAATCCTAAACACCGGAGATATAAGGGAGATATACCCTCGCCAACCCATTTGAGCCTTGAAGTAGGAGTTTCTTTTCGCATGAAAAACCCTTGCACTTAACCCAGGGGCAGGGTAGGCGTCAGTTAGTTTGACCGAGCGTTCAAATTTCAAAAAGGAGTGCACATCTGAGGATCCATTACCTTTTGTTGTACCAAATCAAGAGATCATAAGACCAGAAACCACAGTGGTTATCCCAATCAAGAGGTCCAAAAAACGGAAACCACAAGGGTTATCCCTCGTCAACCAAGAAGTGAGACAGTCACGACCCTTTCAAAGCAATCAAGACAAACAGTGTCACACAATTTGTTCAAAAAAAAGAATATAAAAGAATGATGAGAAAGCCCGCTAAGTCGAAACTTGAAAACAAACGATTTAGGCAAAAATTAGGGCATCCCGCTGGACTTCACAATCAAAGATTCACAAGAATCAGTCCAGACAAAAGTTAGGGATAAGAAAAATAATGCAAAAGCGAAAGACGAAAAGGATTTCACAAGAAAGATCCTTAAAACAAGAACAAAGTCGTGTGGCACAGACACCAAAGATAAGAGGGGTGACTGACTCCAAATGACAACCTAATTGGTGCTTAAACCGTTAGCGTAATTGGTTCCTCAACCATCACAAAACCCTTTTTGAGAGGTGAGCGCCTGTGAAAGCTAGCTGAACATAGGAATGGAGAACATCACGAAGATGGGTGGGCACAGACAAACTCAGAGCCTATATCCTTTGTTTCTATAACCGTGAACCAGGCCACAATACAACCCTCAAAAGTCCTAACTGAATCAGGGTTATTTTTGAGAGCGTACTACCACAATATCGCGTTCCTGACTCCTATGAATTGTGCTAAAAGTTCTTTGTTGGTGTTGCATGTGCATGCTTTCATTCATCAAAAATCAATGTCGTATCTTAACCAGTGATTCACTCACAAAGGTTGGCGACATCTTTTTACAGTAAAACTTCAAGATTAACATGTGTGTTGCATTAGAATTTTCATTCTTAAAATAAACATTTTCTGCTTACATGCATTTGTTTGGCATCATAAAAGTTTACATATGGAATCTCAGTCCAGAAGCTTAATCTTGCCAAGTTAAGAAGTATGAAACTTCCGAAGGACAATCTGTCGAGATGAACTTTTCAAGAAAACTCCATTGAGTAGGGACTTTCCCAATAGTCGTGGTAAGAGCCAACTAGTCTGGGGAAATCATGTCGAGCAATCTCTTCAAAATTCAGCCAAGCTGGGGCAATCATTTCGAGATTCAAATCTCTCAAAGAGCCATGAGTCTGAGGCATGTATTCAAATTTCAACCAAACTGGGGCAGTTACTTCGAGATCCAATCTCTCAAAGAATAGTTGATCTGGGTGTTTTCTTCAAAGCAGTCATTCAGAGGTGATCACTTCAAGACTTGTACTGGGGCAGGCCACCCCAAGAGCACTAGAAGTTACTTTCTCTCGAAGACGGTTAATCAGAAGCACCTATCCAAGGTTCAAAATACTGGGGCAAAATATCTCACAGTGATATGAGGTTTTTCACGAATCCTCGCGAGGAAAATTCTTGCATAGACCATGCAATCTGGGGCAGTTATTTCGAGATCCAACGAATCTCTCCAAGAGTTTGAAGACACTGAGGCATTTCGTATGTCATGTTTTCTGTAAAATCCTCTTGAGACATTTTCTTCCGATGGACCTTAGTCTGAGGCGAGTTGAAAATTTCAGAGAACCATTATTCAATCATGGTTAGTTGGCGATCTATCAACCCAGAGTCTGGAAGCAAAGCCATTGTCAGCACAGTACTTCAAGAGCTATTTCATCAGCAAGCTTCATTGATCAAAATCCCTTAGCAAGTCTCATTAGACAATTCCTTCTCCAGTAGTGCGGCAAATGGAAGGTTGCTTCTTGAGCAGAAGGGTATCATCATCTCTCATTCCCAACATGAGAGGATTTAGTTCTTATCCCCAGCAAGTGGCAACTTGAGCTCTTACCTTCAGCGGGAAGCTTTATCATTGACATCACCTGTCATCCCCACCAGAGTTCAAGAAGAGTCCATCTCCAGCAGGGTCTTGGCACTCCAATCTCAAAGTCCAATTTATTTTTGGCAATGGCGGTTATTCAGAGCCGATGAATTATTGACAGCATCCCCCGCAGAGTTGTCTTCTCCTCACGAGGATGGACCAGATTAATGCATTGATCACAGTTCCTCCCCAGTCAAGCCATCTGGGATACTTGCAGTCTTCTTGTCAGAGGATCCTTTTGCATTCGCATACGCATAATCATCATTGCATTTGCATCCTCCAAAGTGTAGCATTTCCATCATCATGGAGCATTACGCCATAAATTCAAATATATGCATGCCAGCATGGGCCAGTTTTGAGGTATATTACGAATATCTTCTCAACCTGAAGTACTCCGCACAAAGGATACCAACATCATTTTTCAGACATCCTTGTCTTTTCAAGTCAATGTTCGTCACTTATTCCGCGTCTTGTTTGGTACAAAAGTCGCGTCGCAGGTTCCCGTTTTGTACAACGGTCCTGTTTGTTCGGGCTCTTGTTTATGTACAACGATCCCGTTCCATCTTGTCCTATTTTCTTTGTTTCTGGTTACCGCCTGCGGCTGGTATACCTTTGCGTCTCCATTCGAGGATGGTTTCGTGTTAGATCCGAGGATCTTTGGATTGTCATTCGAGGATGGCATTCTTTTCTTCAAGTCCTTCTGCGGTTGGTCTTGTTGTGTGGCTATTATTCGAGGATAGTAGTTCACTTTTTGAGATTATTGATCGAGGTCAGTTTGTCTCTTTTGCAAAGTCTGTCTGAGGTCAGCTTTGTGTTTGGTTATCAGTCGAGGCTGGTATACCTTTGCGTCTCCATTCGAGGATGGTTTCGTGTTAGATCCGAGGATCTTTGGATTGTCATTCGAGGATGGCATTCTTTTCTTCAAGTCCTTCTGCGGTTGGTCTTGTTGTGTGGCTATTATTCGAGGATAGTAGTTCACTTTTTGAGCTTATTGATCGAGGTCAGTTTGTCTCTTTTGCAAAGTCTGTCTAAGGTCAGCTTTGTGTTTGGTTATCAGTCGAGGCTGGTATACCTTTGCGTCTCCATTCGAGGATGGTTTCGTGTTAGATCCTAGGATCTTTTGGATTGTCATTCGAGGATGGCATTCTTTTCTTCAAGTCCTTCTGCGGTTGGTCTTGTTTGTGGCTATTATTCGAGGATAGTAGTTCACTTTTCGAGCTTATTGATTGAGGTCAGTTTGTCTCTTTTGCAAATTCTGTCTGAGGTCAGCTTTGTGTTGGGTTATCAGTCGAGGCTGGTATACCTTCGGGTCTCCATTCGAGGATGGTTTCGTGTTAGATCCGATGATCTTTTGGATTGTCATTCGAGGATGGCTTTTCTTTTCTTCAAGTCCTTCCGAGGTTGGTCTTGTTGTTTTGTGTGGCTATTATTCGAGGATAGTAGTTCACTTTTCGAGCTTATTGATTGAGGTCAGTTTGTCTCGTTTGCAAAGTCTGTCTGAGGTCAGCTTTGTGTTTGGTTATCAGTCGAGGCTGGTATACCTTTGCGTCTCCATTCGAGGATGGTTTCGCATTAGATCCGAGGATCTTTTGAATTGTCATTCGAGGATGGCATTTCTTTTCTTCAAGTCCTTCCGAGGTTGGTCTTGTATTTTTGTGTGGCTATTATTCGAGGATAGTAGTTCACTTTTTGAGCTTATTGATCGAGGTCAGTTTGTCTCTTTACCAAAGACTGTCTGAGGTCAGCTTTGTGTTTGGTTATCAGTCGAGGCTGGTATACCTTTGCGTCTCCATTCGAGGATGGTTTCGTGTTAGATCCTAAGATCTTTTGGATTGTCATTCGAGGATGGCATTTCTTTTCTTCAAGTCCTTCTGCGGTTGGTCTTGTTTGTTTTGTTGTGGCTATTATTCGAGGATAGTAGTTCACTTTTTGAGCTTATTGATCGAGATCAGTTTGTCTCGTTTGCAAAGTCTGTCTGAGGTCAGTCTTTGTTGTTGATGGTTATCGCCTGCGGCCGGTATACCATTGTGTTTCTATTCGAGGAGGGTTTTAGTACTGGATCCGAGGATCCCGTGTGAGTGGTCATTCGAGGATGGCATTCTTCCCAGCATATTTCCACCTGGTTCTATTTTTGCTACCTATTTAGAGGTCAAAATCAAAAAATATATAAATAAATAAATGGGCAGATGGCATTTCTGTTGCCCTTAGTGTGCAAAATTTTCAGGTTTTATTCGAGTATTCAATCACTCCATACCTTGAACGTCTAAAAGTTGTTGCAATTATCCATTCAAGTCTGCAGTTGATTGAATAGGGGCAGCTGTAATACCTCAAAATTTGCCCTCACTCTTTTTACCTTAATTGGCTTACCGCTTTGCATTTCATCTGCATATTCCATTAGGTCATGGCAGTCGCAATCATGCATTTGCGTTGTATTCCTCAGGCATGAGATTAGTGTTCTTTGAAGAACCAGATTATTCCATGGGTTTGTGGTTTCACTGGAGTTTGTTTCACAGATTATGGAACTAGGGTTTCACACCCTATGTGTGATTATTAGATGAATTCAAAGTTCTGATTGTGTGGCAATCAATAACCTCCTCTTCACATGCTTTTTCTACTTCGTTAAGGTTTTGTTTCCATGATTAAGTGGTCTTCAAGGATTGTGCTTGCAAAGACTAGTCGTTGGTGTATTCGGCCTACCAGCAAGTGTTCAGTTTAAGTTTCTTTGAATCATGGTGTGGTTCATCCTCAACAATTCAAAGCTCCTTTGTTTGGTTTCTCTCCTAGTGTGCTTAAAGATCTACGGGGTTGTCAAGGATAATGATGTTAGTTTCATACCAAGTGTGGTTATTCAACTGTACTTCAATGTGAATGGAAGGTTGACAAGATCCTGATCAAACCATTATGAGTTTGCCTCAATCTGCATCCGTGTTCACATTTCGAATCTGGATCTCTGAGTGCTAAGGCATAGTCATGTGTTTGAAATAATGTTCAAGAAAGCTCATAGGAAATATTTTGGTATATCATGATAGTAAGGCTCATAATGACTTATTGATTTGAAGGCCGAGATTCATTCATGGTTCACTTCATTTCCTAGAATCGATTTTGGATCACTTTTAAGAATCTAGTTCATGGAATGCGAAATCTAGCTCAAGGAATTCAGATGGCCTACGTGTTTGCTCCGTTCATTTGTAAATTCATGAGGTTGTTTCGTGTTAATTGAGAATTTCAAGTTTCAGTCATTATGGTTATTTGAAAAAATTGGTAGGACAAGATCATTGCAAAGTGTGGTTATGGGGTGCAAATAATATATTTCAGGCCCATTAACTTTTTATTATTATTTCATTTTTTTGTTATTATTATGACAAAATAGGAATTAAAAAAAGGGGGATTAGAAAGATGGAACTTATTAGAAGCTGATACATGCATAGCAGAATTTAGCAGGGGATAATTAGTTACAAGAAAAAATTCATGATAAATTTGGTGACAAAGTCCTGTTACAAAAAGGGAACTGAAAAAATTCAGTTAGGAAAAAGAGAGTTGCACCAGAACTCAAAAACAACAAATAACAGGAAAAATTCAGTGAAAACCTTCATAAAAAAAATCAGTATAACAGAAGAAGAGAAATTACAATTTTCAACAGGAAATCAGTTAAAATTGTAACTGATATGTAACAGATATAACAGAAATAGGAGGGGATTTAGATACATTTTTTTAATCAGAATTTAACTCAGCAAAAAAAAAATTGATTATCAAAGCTTCATCCTTTTTCATCATTCTGGCCAAGTCTTCATCTATATAAACAGAGCAACTCAGAAATTTTTTTTGGGAGGGGGGGATCCTGCGAATAATCATCCTTCATCTCTAACCTTCAATCACCACTCTCTTCTAAAAAACCATCACTCACCTTCATCATAGATTCACCTTCTCAAATTCAAAACGGGGATCGCTCTAATTATCTGCAAAAAATCTTCATCTTCAATCTCAACTTGAATCCACTCTGAGAATCAACCTCGAACCTCTTCAATCTTCTGAAGACCCTTCAACCCGCGGCTTCATCTTCATCAATGGTTCTCACCATTCTCACATTCAAACTTCAACCATTATCCAAATTCAGCTAGTATCCTGCAAGTTCAAACCAAGCATCCATCAATGTAAATCGGAGATTCAGAAAGAAGAAGAGGAAGCAATTTACATGAACGCAACTTTACCGCGAATTCGAGAATTCTTTAAAGGCATACTCAAGAACCATAATCACTTCAACATAGAAGAAAGAGATCGAAAGAAGAACAACACACAGAATCTTCATACATCATCTCAATCATCACCCTCCAAGGAGAATCGAATCTACATCATCAATAACCTCGTCATCTTCTTTCGCTTTTCTCACTCAATATCGTTCTTGAGTCTACCGCCATACCTTCAACTTTGAAGATCCAAGAATCGAGTCTCAACAGAACCTGAAAGCAACGAGTCATAATCAATAACGACAACACCGCGGAGGCGAAAAAACGCAGAAAGAATCCAAAGGGAGGAGTTACGAATAACAATAAAGAGGGAAAGATTCGGAAGCGTTTCTTTTACCTGGAGTTTTCAATCCGCAAGCATCAACAGGAGCTTCACACATCAGTCTTCATCAACAAACCTGCCAAACTCTCAGCACTAATCTCAATCTCAACCTCTCCTCCTACACCAACCTTCAATCGGCATATCTTCAACCTCATCATCAATTTATCAGAACCTGCAATCCAAAATGGCAGCAACATAGCAAGAATATTAATAACCTTACATCAAACCAATGCCTACAGAAGAAGATTCAATAAAGATAGAGAAAACGAACCAGATTGAAGCTTTGATTCGAGTAAACGTCCTTTCCTCCGTGTATCAGTTCGCAAACTATATCGCGATTTCGAAATCGTCTTAGCTTTGTGAACTGTGGTGTTTATTCGAATAGAAGAAGAAAAAGAATCAGAGGAGGGATTCTGTTATTCACCATCATCTACGCATCGCCCTTGTATTCGTTGCGAGCTTTACGAAGATTTCGTTTACTCTCAAGAATTTCTTCAAGATCATTAGGATCTGCAAATCGAAGTGAAGGAGAAGTCAAAGTCGTGCCGTCAAGAAAGGGATGGCGGTGATTCGACGGAGAGGGTGGAACGGTGTGCAACGGCGCCGCTCATGGAATGTTTATTCTCTGAGAATTTAAGAAGAATCACGATTCATTGATGGTAGAGTGGCAACCGTTGGCGTCGAGTTGGACCGGAAACGATGAGGATGACGGATTAATTTCGAGACAACGGTGAGGTCGTGATTCGGAGCTGTGCGAGAGAGATTGAGATGAGAGGTTGACGATGTGCTCCGGTGAAAGCTTCCTCGAAGGTGAAAGCTGTGGTGATGATGTTTGTAGGAGATGATGATAAGGCCGATGACGGCGGCGGAGAAGAAGAGGAGTGAGGGACCTAGGTTTTGGAGGGTCCTCTTTTATCCAGGTTCAATTTTGTTTATAAAATTGATTTTGATTTAATGAGGAATATTGGTAATTAATAGGGTCATAAACGTTTTTTTTATTAATAAGATGGAATTAGAGAATTTAATCCTGCTTAAATCCCCATAAAAGCTGCCGTTAGAGATTTGAAGGGATAGGTTGTAGTTTTGAGGTCCAATCCGGCGGTGACACTTGTCACCGTCCGGTTGGACCAACCTTGCATAACCCTATTGCTATTGACACCCCAATGCAGGCCCATAACGAAAAAAACAAGTGAAAATAATTACTTTCCACACCTTCCCCTCATTTCTGCGAAAATGGGCCTTATGGCCTTGCTATACACACCCCCATTTTAGGCCCATTTCAAAAACAACTAGAGAAAATGTGCTTTCGGCACCCTCATCTTTATTTATTTCTTTTGGATTTTTTTTTTAGTTTTCTAGTTTAATATAAGTCTAGAAATAATTCATAAAAAAATAGAAAATGATTAGAAAAATTATATAAAAAATTAGGTAGACTCTTAATTCAATTTAGAATTGTTTGGAGTTTTATTTTTCTGTTTTTGCTGTATTTTTGATTTTATTGTGAATTTTTCATGTAAATAGTTTTTAATAGATTTTCTTCAATTGTATACAAGTTTGTAGATTTTATTTCTTAACTTTCCAGTAACTTTTTTTACCCATTCTTTTTACTATAGTTAGAGGACTTACAATAGTACTTAGGCTAATTTTAGTGTATTTTTTTAGATCATTTTATCTTAGATTTTAGTGGTGTAATCCTTAGAAATTAGTAGTTATTTCTTAGGTGTAAATAAAAAAAATTTAGGCATAGCAAAAATATGATTTTTTAGAATTCCTTTTAACACAATGTTATAGATAATCTTAGGCCCCCATAGATTAATTTTCATAATTTTTCCAGAGGTTTTTGCTATTTTTGAGGATTTTTAGTCTTAGGCTTTGTTACATGTAATTTCTATTAGCTTAGGCTAGTATATTAAAATTCAATAAAAAAAATAGTTTAGTTTAGATTTAATTTTAGAATTTAATGTGGACTTAGGCTAGTTTAGATTTTGATTTTTTAGAAGAAAAAATATTAGGTATGGCCTTAGCTTAGAATTTAGGCTTATGTTTCTTTTTAATTAGGATTAGAATAAATAAATAAGACTATTTTAATTCATGCTTTTATTTGAAGTATCTTTGAATTCTAGCTAGCCATTTAATTTCAATATTTTTTGTATGTTGATTAATTCTTCAATTGTTTTAGGTTTTCCCTTGGCTTTAGAATCAACTTATCTTCCTTAGGAAGTAAGTTGCATTCTATTAGTTCTAGGTGCTTTTTCCATTAGGTTTAGAAAACCCCACAAACCATAGGGTTTCTCATGTAAATAAATCCATAAAAATTAGGGTGTGTCTTAGTTCCCATTAGATTTTCCCTTTTCCAATTTGAGTAATTCTTTCTTTCCTCATGAAGAAAATAATAAAACATCTAAGGATAAACCGAACAATCTTGTACGACACGAGACTTTGTTGCGGAGTGTTTATACGCGTCCTGTTTCGAGGCGAGGTGTAAATGCTTCCCGCGATGGATAGGTCTTAGTACAAGACAGTTCACAAAAAAATTCAAAACACTTCTCTTAAAAGACAAAAACAAATAACAAACGACTATCCTGCAGGAACTTCTTTTCTCATCTCATTCATTCTCAACGCGAACTCGCGACGACTTGTCTCGCATGCAAGACGGTAAATGCACTCGTACCAGACGAGCCTGCAACACCTGAGCATAGAGATACGCAGTTCCAGCTGTAAAAAAACACAAACAAATAGTTCCCGCCTTAGTTAGGCAAACTACGTCGACTCTGATCCTCATTATCCCGATGAGGTACGTAGGCAGCGGGGTAGGGCCCGTTCGAGCACATTCTTTATTTTCCCTACATTTCCCCTTTTCATTCCATTCTCTTTTCCAATTCATTTCTTATTTCCATTCCAGTTAGCAGTTCATCCGTTCAGCAGCAGCTATTTTTCTCACTCTTTGAAACAAAACAAGCAAGCGTGGATCCCGTCGGGTACGGCGGACGGTCTGGGGTGCTAATACCTTCCCAGGTCGTAACCGACTCCCGAACTCAGATCTTTGGTTCGCAGGACCTCGTCCTTTCCTTCTTCCTTAGGTTTGTGCAACATTACCTATCCCATTCTTTCGGGATAAAAATGTCTGGCTGGCGACTCTACCTTTTCCGCGCCACTTTCGCGTTTGTACTAGGATGAAAATCCCGGGAGCGACACACTTCCTTATTTTTAAACACTTTATTATTTCTAGCTTTCCATATATTCCAAACACTCATCATCCAAATTATGGAAGCGATTTTGGATTGAGACCTCCCTGAACCAATCAGACCCGAGAACTTATTCAAATGAGCCATACTGTCAATGTGCAGGGCTGTTTTAATCCCTATCCATTGGCTTATTGCATACCATATTCCTGCAAATAAAGGACACTCAAAAAACAGATGAGATACTGATTCTTCACACTTGCACCCTCTCACACAATCAATTGATCCTTGACAGTACACACCTATTTTGACAAGGTTGACCTTAGTGGCAATTCTATTATGGAAAACCCTCCAAACCAAACAAGAAACTAAGGTCTGAACGTCTGATTGCCACACTTTAGCCCAAATTGAATTTGCACACCTCAGTAAATTGCTAGACATGTCTTTGTATACCTCTTTAACTCAATAAATATTCGATGTTTCCCATCCACCCGTGTTTATTTTACACAAATCGTCCCACCTGTCGTACCCCGAAAAATACGACCTCACGCGATCCGAAAGGAACGGAGCCGCGCGCCGGACGGACTGAAGAGTCGCCACCTAATTCTATTTATTCCCGAAGAGGGAAAGGGGAGATATAGATACAACCCGGGAGGAAAAGGATGAGGACAAAGGTCAACGGAACCATTGCCTGGGTTCGGGAGTCGGTTATGCAGGGGGAAGGTATTAGCACCCCCTACATCCATCGTACTCGATGGGAACCATCTAAGTTAACGCGCGAGAAAGGATGTTTATGCTTAAACGAATTGCTTTCTAGAGGGAAATGAGTTGAATTATAAGTTAGATTGAACCTAGGTGCTCGGCAAGGATGGAGATCCTCGTGCCTACGTACTCCCGTGTGCAATGGGAAAGTCAGAGCCTCGTAGTTCGGCCTACTAAGGGTAATGGTTGTTGATTTTATTACCTTTCGTCGATGAAAGGGTTTAGGAGTCGAATGTACTAAAGACTATGGATAGTTTATCTCGCCCAACAAGACGAGTGTCCTGCGTCGAAATAATCGGAGCGAGTAACGAAAGCTCGTTATCCCCCTTTCTACCGCTTAAGGCTCGTGGCGTACAGATCTTCTCGTATTATTAAAGTGTTTTATTTCCTAAAGCCGCTTGACGTTGGATCAAGGGTTTGGATCTAATCGAAACGTTTTGGTTTTTTGAGGTTAAAAGGGTAAATGCAATTGGAGGTTATTTTTGTGGTTTTTTAGCGAGGCACGAAGCGCTCGGCTCGCAAGGATAGGAGGATCCTAATAAACGAAATAATAACTGAAAAATAAAGTGCAAGTGTGCAAAGTGCAATCGCTTGGCGTTGGACCAAGGATTCAGAAATAAAATGCGAGGAATAAAAGTGCGTACAAAGTAATGGGAGAGGGGTACAAAATAAATACAGGGGATTGCGAGAAATAAAGGGTATCATTGTATTTTGCCCAAGAGGAAGCGTGTGTGCAGTGTGTTTGAACTATTCGAAGGCGTTTAGCCTGTTTGATCGGGACACAACTATTTGAAGGCGTTGGACCTTTTAATCGAGCGCAACTATTCGAAGGCGTTGGACCTTTTTGGGACGCGACGAAATTTGGTTCGTTTACTGCCTTAGAGCCGATTTAATGAAATCGTTCTATGAGGAGTCGAATCGTAATTTTTTAATGCGAATTAAATGAATAAATTGAATTTGCTAGAATTTAAAAATAAAATAATGAATAATGAATTAAATAATATTAAGAATAATAAAATAAAATAAATTGATTTACATGTTTGTTTTGTCGGAATGAAAAATTAAATACAAAGGGGGCCTCATATTGACCGCTCATCACCGATTAAATGTAATCGGGCGAAAACGGCCTTTTATAATATCATCGGCCCTAATATGAATAGAACAATAAATGAATAAAAAGTAACTAATAAAACACAAATACCAAAAGAACAACAAATTATAAAATAAAAAAATTTAAGATTTTCTCAATGTGAGGAAAACAAACGATGACCAAAGATTTCTTCTTCAAAATAAAACCGAAATATATATACATATATATACAAGAAGTAAAAGAAATTTATAGAAATTATGAATCAAAGAATAGTAATTATGAAATAAAGAAAAAAGAAGGGTCACAAAAGGGGACATGCTGGTTTTGATGGTGTGCATAAAGTGAATATGAATGCAGTGGGAAATAACAAATTCATGGGTCATGAAAGCCCAACAGCACCACATAACTAAAAGAAAATAAATAAACCTAATAATAATAATAATAATAATAATAATAAACTAAATCTTTAAAATCAGAATATGAAAAAAGAAATGCAGCCAACATCCTTACATTAAAACGCAAACAGGGGAGGTCCAAACGCAGATTCCGAGTCTTGCTCTCTCTCACCGCGATCTTACTTGGTCTCTCTCAGCGGTGGTTTGAAAACGCGGCGTTCTCACGGTGGTGCAGGTTTCGCTCATCCAAACGCTTCCATCCTCTGCGCCTTGGACTTTACGCGATGGTGAAGTTTACGGATCGCAGTGGTTTTGTTGTTTCCGAGGAGGGTTTAAGGTGACGGTTTGCGTTCGATTGTTTGAAGGGAAACGGTGGATTCAGCTTGGGTTTCGGTGAGCGGCGGCTGGGCCTGTTGTTTGCACGGACGGTCGGCGGCGAGTCTCGCTCGGTTGATTTTGTTCAACTCACGGTGAGTACTGCGATTTGACGGGATGGTCAAGGTTGAGTTTGCTGTTGTGTTTTTGCGTTTCGCGGTTGTGGCTTTCGCGGATGGGGTTTCAGTGATGGATGAGGGCTTCAAGCGGTTCAGGGTTTTGGTGTTTATGGCGAGGGCGGCATTTCTGGGCCTTCTGGGTTGTGAGTTTGTACAGAGGTGGTGGTCTGACGGAAGGGGTAGCTCGACGGAGGTTTTTTTTGATGACGAGTTTGAGGAGGTTGAAGCGGCTGGCTAAGGGTTTGAAGGTGAGTCTTGTGAATGGTTTATTCTGTCTCAAGCTTTTCCTGTGTTTTTCGGTTTCAGATGGATTTGGGTGATGAAACGTTTGTGACGGTTCTGAGTAAAAAAAAAAAATGAAAGTGGAAATAAATTGGAAGGTTTATTTGAGGTGAATGGTATCAGTGAAGGCCTTGGGATATTGTTGTAACATGAAGATGAGTAAAAGATTTTGAGTGAAGGTGATGATGATATTAATAAGGATTACGATGATAATGAAGCATAGAGAAAATAACAAGAGAATGAGGTTGGTTTTGGACTTGTGGTTTGAAAGTTTAAGGAAGATGAAGGTTTGCAGTGAGGGATGGTTGTGTTCTTGGTTTTCGGTCACGGTAAGATGGTTTTGAAGGGGGTGATAAAGATTGTACTGTGTGATGAAAAAAAATTGCAGTAATGGTTTTTTTGTGAGCTTTTTGAGAGAAAAAGAAAAATTGAAGAGATTATGATAAAACAGAGGTGGTTGGTCAGTGGTTTTGCAGGTTCAAAAACAAAATGAATGATTTTCTTTTTCAGACCCTTTTTTTTTTGCGTTTATGCTTTTTTTGATTTTTTTTTGAGTGAAGGCAGACTATATGCTATATAGATAGATTGGAAAGGGTAGAAATGGAATCTGAGAAACTTGGATAAGATTGTTTGTGAAAATTTTGAGGATATGGATGCAAATGTGCAGCTGGAATTTGTTGTGAGTGGAGGAGTTGTAGGTTGTTATGAGGGAAACAAAAAGTTTGTGCGTGTTGCTGTTAATTTGTGATTCTGTGCTTTTTTTGGAATATTTTTCTTGGGGTCAAGAGATGCTGAATATAAACGCAACAATAATAGAAACTAATCATCAATGAAGATTACTAGAGATTATAATAAGACTAAAAAAAACAAATAATAATAATAATAAAAGAAATTATGAAATGAATTTATAAAAATAAAAATAATAATGGTGATAATGGTAATAACAATAAGAGAATAATAATGATAAAAAAAAAACACTAATGGTAAAAGTAAAAATAATAGTGATAAAAAAAAATAATAATAGTAATAATAATAGTAGTAGAAATAAAGATGAAAATAATAATAATGATAATGATAAGAATACTAACGAAAAATAATAGTAATTTTTTTAGAAATAATAATAGTGATGAAAATAATAACAAAAATAGTAATATTAACAATAGTAGAATAAGGATGGTAATAATAATAGAAATGATAAAATAATGAGATTTTTACTTTGTATTAGAGAAAAAAAAAAGTAAATGGGCTAATAATAATGGGCTTAGAAAATAACTATTTTGAAACAAAAAGTTTATGAAAATGATGGAAATAATCGGATGAAATGCCTCCACACGACATACCAACTTGTTGCATAAAAGGAAATGACTTAATTTTAGATTTTTTTTTTTTATATACGATTATACAGAAAATAAAATGGTGCATATTTTTGGATTTTTAAATATCGGTTAAAATGGTATGGGTAGGACAAATTTGGGGTATGACAGATGCCCCTATCGAATTGACTTAGACCGAGTAAGATGAACTGGCTCGCGTTCAATCTTTCAAGGTATAAGATAATTAGATATTAACAGACTCCAAATTTGTCCGACAAATGAAATAACTGGAAGTGATGGGTGACACGGCAAAAACAAATTGACAAAGTAAATCACTTATCACCAGAGAATGATAAGGCAAATAACTGAAAATAAACTCACTTATCAACAGAGGAAGATAAGGCAATAAACAGAAAAATAAACTCACTTATCAACAGAGGATGATAAGGCAATAAACAGAAAAATAAACTCACTTATCAACAGAGGATGATAAGGCAATAAACTGAAAACAAACTCACTTATCAACAGAGGAAGATAAGGCAATAAACAGAAAAATAAACTCACTTATCAACAGAGGATGATAAGGCAATAAACTGAAAACAAACTCACTTATCAACAGAGGAAGATAAGGCAATAAACAGAAAAATAAACTCACTTATCAACAGAGGAAGATAAGGCAATAAACAGAAGAAATAAACTCACTTATCAATAGAGGATGATAAGGCAAACAACTGAAAAATAAAATCACTTATCCCCGGAGGGTGATAAGGCAAATGGACTGAGATTTATACACGGCTATTGAATCCGCCAAGAGGATGCCTGGAACCTGATTGATGTGATCCTCCGCTGGGGAAAGGACTGGAAACTTGTATGATCCTGGATCCTGAATTATGCACGTATGCTGATTGTTTTGAAATGGTATTCCATAAAGGTGGAGATACGATGCAAATGCTTATGCACTGAGATATAAATTAAAATGTTGGGGGGAAAATAAAAGGTCTGATTTATGTAGGTATGCATATGATGCACATGTTGCAAATGATTGATGTAAATGATGCGTATGACGTTGATGATGCACAATGATGCATATGAGTGATTGAAAGGTGCCAGCTTGGTGGACTTTTGGTTTGGTAGTTGCCAATAATTATTGGACTTTGGGTGGGTGGAGGGACTGATTTCCCGACACTCGATCTTTGACGATGAATGGTCAGAAGATGGATCTTGAAAGCTCCAAGCTTGATTATCTGCTGGTGAGCGAAGCGACTTAATTGACACATGAAGACTGATTTTATTTTGAATGGTTGCCAGCGTCTAACAAGGACTGCCTATTCGGCTGGGGAGAAGAGATAGGAAGATTTGCTCCTTGTTTGCTTGCCCCTGCCTGTAGGGTCTTTGAAATAAATCGAGTGGGGAAGCTTTGATAATGGCCACGACATGACCTGCCCCTGATTGGAATCGGTAGGCGTCTGCCCATGACTGCGCTGTTTGAAGATAACTTGCCCCTGATTGGGCTATTGAAGATGCTTTGCCCCTGATTGGACAGCTGAGGTAGTCTTGATTCATGTTGGCGATGAAGTTCAAGCTTCTCTTTTGACTGCCCCTTGTTGGGATTGTACTGATGTCAAACACTGATTTGCAATTAAATTGTTCATACACAAATGGTAGTGTTAATGTAAAGTTCATGTAAGTTTTGCAAAAGTCAATTTATTCGAATGCTGTGAAAGTGTGACGAATGGACCGTTAGTCCAAACGAGGTGCTGATTTAGAAAGTGCGTGAAATATGCAACAAGAATAATGTGCAGACAAGATTGAATATTAGCAAATATATGGGAGTCATATTACGCAACCTTGTTGGTAATATGCTTTCAGAATAAACCCTGCCTCAATTAGGACTTTCGAGGGTTGTAACGTGATCTGGTTAATGGTTTGAGAAACAAAGGTATAAGGCTCAACGTTTGATTTGTACCCATCCCTTCTTCGTGATTTTCTCCAGTCCTATGTTCAATTAACTTTACACATGCATTTGTTTTGACTTTGCAAGAGTGAAGATTAAGCTTTAAGATTCACTTGAGAATGGCAGTCATCTTTTTTGCTTTGATGTTGGTGCCCCTTTGATTTTGTTTTGGTGGTCACCTGATCTTTGCTTTGTTTTTGCTGAGGATTCGAGCTCCTCTTTTGATTTTTTTTTCCGACTAAGTCTCCCTTCGGGTGCTCAACTTAGTGTTTTTCTTTTCTTTTCTTTTTTTTTTGTTTGAATACTATGACTGCCAAGTCATTTGTTGATGGTCCTCTGACGGGATGTCTCATCTTGCGATTCAAAGGTGTAGTTAGTTTAACTGAACAACTACCCTGCCCCGGGTTAAATGTAAGGGTTGTATCCGAAAGAAACTCCTACTTCTAGGCTCGAAGTGGTTGACTAGGGATTAACTCCTTATACCTTCAGTGTTTAGGGATTTGAAAGAATGCCTGTACATCATTGACGAGGTTTCATCCGAAAGCATACCGCAACAGTTATGGGTATTTCGTTTTCATCATCCTCCCTCAAATATTTGCTAAAGTGAAGTGAGGGAATATTTTTGTGATTTTGTGATAAATGATAAATAATGAGCGAATGTGAATAGATTAATTCAAAACATGCATAAACATAACATTAACATAACCAAGAACAGATAACAATGTTCAGAGCAAATAGTACTTTAACAAACATTACAAAACAACAGGAATGCGTAAATAATAAATGGCAATGGCTGCCTTGATTTGAGGAATTGAACTTCTCTTGATTGAATGCTTCAAAGTTTGAGACTACTCAGCTTGGTCTTCAACAACCCCTTCACATGTCTTCATTTGTTGGCACCGTGTGACGGCATTGGATCATTCTGGACATTTGGATTTCTCGGAGTGAGAGTGAGGTCTTTAGAATTGATCATATCCTGAATCAAATGTTTGAAGGCATGGCAATTTTCGATGGTGTGTGTTGCACCCCAAAATTTGCCCTCACAATACAAGACTTTGTGTTCTATGAAGGTTCACAAGGTTCACAAGTTTCCCAACACTTACAAGACCTTTCATGAGGTTCATGAAGTATACAAGTCACTTTATGAAGGTTCACAAGGTTCACAAGTTCCACAATGCTTTCAAGACCTTTCATGAGGTTCATGAAGTCTACAAGTCACTTTATGAAGGTTCACAAGGTTCACAAGCTTCTCAAACATTTACAAGACCTTTCATGAGGTTCATGAAGTCTACAAGTCACTTCTTGAAGGTTCACAAGGTTCACAAGATTCACAATGTTTACATAACCTTTCATGAGGTTCATGAAGTCTACAAGTCACTTCATGAAGGTTCACAAGGTTCACAAGGTTCACAATTGGCCATAAGAGTTGACAATTCCCTCAGACAATGCACCTCCTAAGCAGTGCATCCAAAACTAGGGTTTTGACTTTAATCAGGCTAAATGGACTTCCAAGACTTCAAGTGAGCTTCATAACATCTTATATGTGTGTAAGAACCCCCATGTCAAGTTTCAAGACTTTTCTCAAAAGTTTGCTCAGTCAGATGATCAGATAAGTCAAAATCAGTCAAAGCAGTTAAAAAGTCAAACTGAGGTCAACTATGGTCAAACCAAAGTCAAACTTCATGATTTTTTGCCAACATCAAGTATATGAAGTAAAATTCATCATTTGATCAAGGGTTGATCATGATTCATCAAGGAGATTTCAGATCATCAAGAATCAGGAGTTTCTAAATTAGGGTTTCCTCAGGAAAAGTCAACTGAACTTTGACCAGCCATAACTTTCACATGCTTCATCACCAAGTCTCCATCCAAAGCTCATTTTTAAGGAAATTGAATTCTCTACAACTTTGTGTCTCACAAGCCAAGCCCAAAAATGCTTCATTTGAAAGGTATGAGCTAAGACATTATAGGTCCTTTTGAAAGTCAACAAAAAGTCAACAACTTCAAAAGGGCATAACTTGAGATTGGTAAATGGTATGGACATGAAACATATGGGGTTGTTTAGAGTACTCTTCAAGCTTTCCAAAATGTTCAAGAAAACCCTCATAGCATTAAAATTGAAGGATATGTGCCCTTGCAAAGTTGGGAAATTTTGTGATGGTTTATGATGAAAATGGAGGTCTAAACCCAATTCTTTCCAAATGGGCTTGTCAAATTATGATCCAATCCATACACTATCATCATGCACGACCCAAATGATTAAAAATCAGAATTTTTATTATTTTATTTTTATTTATTTTGATTTAATTCATAAAAAATCATTTTAAATAGAAATAAAATATGAAAATGTTTAATTTTGATGGAGATTTGGTTTCTAGAATGTCTTCAATGCTGATTGGAGTTGAAAAGGAATGAGATCATGAGATTTGTCCAAAGATAGCAAGCCTTAATATATGAATATTTGGATTTTAAAGCATGATCATTGTGAATCTTTTTGAATCAAATCTTGAACACAACCAATCAATTTTTTAACCTAAATTCAATCACTTATATATACAAAACACAACCCTATTGCCCAGCCACAAATTCTCTGCCTCTAAGTGTAAGTTCCATTGTTCAAAAAACCATCCAAAAACTCACATTCGGTTTTGGATTTCCAGGGCTCTAGAAGGTAAAATAAGAACATAGACATGTTCCTTGGGCATCCATGAAGCTAAACCAATACTCATTTGCATCAAGAACTCCCCCATTGGCATAATCCGATTCAAATTGTTCATCATGTTTCAATTTTTCGATTCTGTTTATTTGTGTATTGTTAATGATTTCTAACCTCATATTGTTGATTGTGATGATGTATAGAGTGATTCTGGGCAAGAAAATCAAAGAAACCATGGCCGAATCGTGATTCACCATGTTTAGGGTTTGCGGCTTCAATTAGGGTTTTGTTATCCAGCCAATATAAATGGATTACAAGGACATAGAATGATTGGAAATCTTGTTAGGAACTTAATGACATAACCAATTTCATAAAATCTTGTTGTTTTGTCCATGTTTGTATTTCGTAGGTTTAGCTGGGATTTGTGTTTCGCAGGAAAACTTGTATCTAAATTCGCAGGAAAATTCAAAGGTTATGAGGAAGAAGATGAAGCCAGTTCGCGCCTATTCTGGAAATTCAAATTTCGTTTTAAAATATTATGTATTAATCCTGTTCATATTTCACAAACGCGCGTTTGTCCCAGTGGAAAGTTAGGCAGGTGTATTGTGAAAAGGCCAGGGTTCGAATCCTGCCTTGTACCATTATTTTTCTATTTTTTCAGGTTACAAAGGAAACTTAATATATTATGTTAGGTTGCCATTCAAATATCAGATGGGCTCTTCCAGCCAGGTGGTGATGCGTGCGCTTGTGTGTGTAAAGGTCCTGGGTTCAACACCACCCCAGGCCTTTTGTTTCTTTTATTTTTCCTGGATTTTTGTGACAAAAGATAAAACCAATAGGACTCATTTCCTTGCTGCCTGCGTGCTGATGGCCAAGTGGTATGCTTTGTTGATGGTAAACCTGGTGACCTGGGTTCAAATCCCAGCCAGGTATGTTTTGTTTTTTATTTTTTTTTATTTGTTTCTTCTTATTTTTTGATTTATATTTTATTAATAAACATATATGTAATTAAATTATAAATATTTGTATATTATATTATAAACCCTAAAAATATTTTCTAAATGAATTTTAATTTTGTAAAACCTAATTTTATTTTCTAAATAATTTTTTATTTTCTAATTCTTAATATAATTATTATGTATATATTTATTTAATATAACTTTTGTAAATATAATACTTAATATAAAATTTTGTAAATATGATATTTAAAACTTATTTTCTCCTTATAATATGTAAATATTTTTTAATATATAAATAATTGTTAATATATGTTTAGAAATAATTAAATTAGTAATGATTAATATTTATGATTATATTATGTTTAAAAATTTGTACATAAATTAAAATGTTACAATAATTATTTAATTATTCTTACTTCTAAATAAATGTTTATATATTAAAAATTTAATTTTGTGTTTATTATTCTCATCATGTTATTATAATATTTTTGCTAATTCTATTTATTTTAATTATTGTTATTATTACTAACCATATTATTATTTATTATTTTTGCTTATTATTATTTCACTAATCTTATATATTTTTATTATTATTTCTCTAACCTTGTTTATTTTTATTACTAATCCTATTATTTCTAATTTCATTTATTTTATTATTATTATTTCACTAATCCTATTTATTTTTAATTTTTATTATCACTAACCCTATTTATTATTGCCTATTTATTTATTTTTTGCTTATTATTTATTTATTTGCTATTTATTATGTAATTGCTCCTTGGTGTAAATTTTGTAAATATGTAATTTATTTAATTTTTATGCTATGGTTAGTAATTTAGGGAGTGTAAACATGTATTCAATTTAAAATAAAATTTAGATCATTTTAATTAAAGATAAATAAAATTGAACACTCACACACGTAAGTCGATTTTTAATCGCCATCTCACATTTCTAAGGCTATCCCTCAATGTTGCCTAATCATAAGGTCAAGTGGGGTGTATAAAGCAAGTCCCTTAAAAGAAAAATCATCAAGTCCCTAATGGTTGCCTTTAAAGATCAAGTCCCTATTCGAATAATGATGATAGTCCCTCCTAAATGCTTAATACACCCCACAGTTGCCTTCATAAAACAGAATGTCCCTCATATGTCCCTTACATCCAAGGTAATGACTACCTATTCCTTAATAATAGGGATAGTCTTACCACTTAAAGGATAAAGAACAGAAAAGACTTAAATTTTAGGGTAGGTACCTCCTAGTTGCTTGCTCACTTCATTCCAAATCTTCAAACACTTAACAAATTTCAAACAAATTTTCAAACACAAGTTTTTACGCATCCGTACATGGATCATTATTAACTCATCTGAAAATTTTCTATTCACACACTTCACATTTTCAAAAACAATTCAAAAGTGAGCTAAGTAACTAAGAGCCCATGGATAACCATGGATGTAAAGGGTGCTAACACCTTCCCTTTACATAACCTACCCCCCGGACCCAAAAATCTTTTTAAAGGTCTTTCCTGTTCTTTTATGCCTTTCCTTTGGATAAAATAAAAGTCGGTGGCGACTCTTGCTATCCGCAACATTACTAAAGTCAGTTCTCCCACCGTGTTACAGAACTGGCGACTCTGCTGGGGATTTAATAAAAGAGGGGTACCCTTAGGAATTAGATCACTTTAAATTGTTTGCCTTGTTTGCTTTATATTATCTTGTTGGGGTGCTCTTATGTGTGAAAGGTCCTAACCCGAATCTAGTGTACCTTAGGTAAATGGCAATAGACCAAGGAAACTGTACGACGTATATCGATACGGTTGATCTGGTGGCCATAGTTAGTGCGACTTCTTGGTTGGTGCTTATGTTCCTTAAGTCAAGTTGAGGATAATATGAGGCTGCCATATGTTGTCAATGCACTAACTAACTTTTAGAACCCTAGTTAACTCATCTTGGCCTTTAGAAAGTAGTGAGGTAACCGGCTTTGGTGCAGACTGAAGTTGGTTGACACTCGATACTACGCTCATTGAGATCTTAAACTTGGAGGGTTTTGGTTGGCAAGTAAGTTGCCCACTGAACAACCACCCTTGTGAAGGATCAATGATATTGAGATCCCTTAGAACCTGGTTACTTTTGTAGGACAGGATGAACCATCTAACTTCAGGGGAGGGTACTTACCTTTGAACCTCATGCAAGCCTTTAAAACCTAGGGCTATTGTGTGACTTGCTTGTGTGTGCCACATGTTTGTGATTGAGCATAACATCATGACATCATCATGCATCATAAGCATAGCATTTTCACTAACCATTTCAAGGACCAAGGGATTTATCTTTGTTCTTTGTTGTAGGTCATGGCTTCTGCTCGTAGAAACACTATCCGGATCAGCTTTGTAGGCATACCTGCTAAGCTTAAAGAGTTGGTTTCTCAAGTATCTGATCATTTCCAGTTCATCAAGAGACATGGTAACTTACTGGATCTAGTCACTTCAGGGTTCAATGAAGACATGATGAGTGTCCTGTTTCAGTTCTTTGATCCTAAGCACCATTGCTTCACATTCCCCGACTACCAGCTGGTTCCAACCATGGAAGAGTTCTCTAAACTTCTGGGTATACCTGTTCTTGATCAGAAACCATTCACAGGCTTGGAGAAAGAACCTAAACCCGAGGTTATTGCTGCAGCTCTACATCTGAAAAAGTCTGATATTGTTCTAGAAACGAGAAGCGGAGTTAAGGGTATTCTTGCCAAGGTATTAATGGATAAAGCTCAAATGTTCTTGAAGGCCATGAGCTATGATGCTTTTGAGGAGATCTTAGCCTTGCTGATTTATGGCTTAGTGTTGTTCCCCAATCCAGATCAGTTCATAGACGTTCATGCCATCAACATTTTCCTGAGTCACAATCCAATACCTACATTGCTTGGAGACATCCTACATTCTCTTCATACCCGTACTACAAGGGCAAGAGGAACTTTGATGTGCTGCATACCTTTGCTTTCTAGGTGGTTTATTTCTCACCTTCCTCGCTCAGTAATGAAGAATGAGCAAGGGTTCAGATGGTCCAAGAGGATCATGTCACTTTCTCACTCAGATATCCATTGGTGCTCCAGATCTATGGAGAATGTCACCATCATTGACCGTTGTGGGGAGTTTCCTAATGTGCCACTTCTAGGCATAAAAGGAGGCATCACCTACAACCCCTCTCTAGATTTACGACAGTTTGGTTACGCTCGAAGTAATGGTCCACATGACATGTTGATTCAGGGCATTGTGTTTGATTACGACAACGATCTTCAGGGTTACCGTCAGAGATTCATACGAGCTTGGGGAAAAGTAAACAGGGTTGACAGCAAGACACTGGAGCCTAAGTACACTATTCCTATGGAAGCTTATCTCAAATGGGTACGATCTCGTGCTCAGACCCTCATGATGCCATATCCTGCTGTCCTACCAGTTATCATGGAACATGTTGCTGAAGGAGACACAACTTATACCATCCTTCACCCAGACATGCCTACTGATATGGAAGATTTGCAGAGATCATGGATCCAACTGAAGGAGCAAAGGGATACTTTCGAGGCTCATTACAAAGCAAGCCAAGAAAGAGTCCTAGAACTAACAAAGCAACTTCACGAGGAACGGAACCTCAACTCATACCTCAACACAAAGAGGAAACGTCCATGGGAGACTTAAAACCCCATCTTTTGTACTTATTTCATTTTCATTTTTGTAAGCCTAAGAGGCAAAACAAATTTATTACTAATAAAAAGTTACTTTCTTGTTTGTTTAAGCAAATTTAAATCCTGCGGTCCTTGAAAACATTGCATATGCATTCCCATATCATTTCATTGCATCACAGGTTTATAATTGTGCACAGGTTTCTCATCTTCTCGCTGTTTATTTCAGCAATGGCTCTTGAACAATCAGTTAAGGATCTCCAGACACAAAATGCACAGTTCCAAGAGCTGATCCTGAACCTATCCAAGGGGCAGGATGAATTGAAGGCACTGCTGGCCAAGAAGACTAAGAAGACTAGAAGGTCAGGTGGCCTGCTCAATATGGGAAGAAGGTTCAAAGGTCCTGTCAAGACCAAAGAGCAGGTTGAAGACTATGAATCTGAGGAATCTGAGAAAGAGGTAGGCAGTCTCCACAACACTATGGGGGACTCTGATTCTGAGGCTAATTACTACCATGAGCCTAATGAAGACAAATTCAAGATGCTGGTGGATAGGATGAATGCCATGGAGTTGCAGAAATCATCTGGGCTGGATTTTGAGGATTTGAGTCTGATATCTGGGGTTGTTATACCCATTGGTTTCAAGGTTCCTACCTTTGTTGTTTATGATGGGGTCTCTTGTCCCAAGCTGCATCTGAGGTCTTATGTCAGAAGGATCCAACCTCACACTGCTGACAAGAAGTTGTGGATCTACTTTTTTCAAGAGAGCTTATCAGGAGCTCAGTTGGAGTGGTATTATCAGTTAGAGAGTGCCAACATCAGAGACTGGAATGATCTTGCTGAAGCTTTCTATAAGCAGTATCAATACAATGCTGACTTAGCCCCCACTCGCATGCAGCTTCAGAGCATGTCTATGGGTGCCAAAGAAAGTTTTAAGGAGTATGCTCAGAAGTGGAGAGATTTAGCTGGAAGAGTTCAACCCCCTTTGACTGACAGGGAATTGGTTGATATGTTCATGTGTACGCTGAATGGTCCGTTCTACAGTCATCTCCTTGGAAGCTCATCATCTGGCTTCACTGAGTTGATCATGACAGGAGAGCGAGTAGAGAATGGTATAAAGAATGGCAAGATCCATGTGGGTACTTCTTCATCAGGTGCTGCAAAGAAGCCTCCCACTGGGAAGAAAGAATCTAATGCTGTTTATGGTCAACCTGATCGTAACAGAAGGCATCAGTCTGTTAGTGCAGTTCATATTTCAAATCCAACTCCTGCAACAACAGAGCAGCCTCAGGGCAACCAACAGAGGGCTAGAAGACAGTTCACGAAGATCAACATGTCAATGGCTCAGGCATTGCAACATTTGTTGAAAGCTGAACTCATTACTTTGAAGGAGGCTCCTCAGAATCCTAATGTTACCTCACCCAGGTACAATCCCAATGCACGATGTGCATATCATTCAAACTGTCAGGGACATGATACTAATAACTGCTGGGTCTTGAAGAACAAAATTCAAGATATGATCGAGGCTGGAGAGATTGAGTTTGACCCTCCGGGTACTCCCAATGTGATTACCGCTCCAATGCCAAATCACGAGAAGACTGTCAATGCCATTGATGAAGATCTACATGTCTATTCAGTTATGGAATTGACCACACCATTGTCTGTTATCAAAAAGAGGTTAGTACAAGCTGGGATCTTTCCAGGTTGTCGTGAAGATTGTTTGTATTGTACCTATAAGCCGGATAGTTGCTTCATATTAAGAGATGGAATTCAACGTCTCATGGATAAGTATACTATAGTGTTTGAGAGGACTCCTTCGTCTGTAGAAAGTATGGTGGATCATCTGACTCAAGGTAGGAAGATTAAAGAGGTTGATATGGTTGACAAAGTACCAGTAAGAATCACTTCAAAGAGACCTATTAAAATCACTCATCAGGGTCCAATCAAGATTACTACTGAAGGTCCTGTGAAAGTTGTTGCTGAAGCCAGAGTGGCCCCTCTGATCATTACTACTCCTGGTCCTATTCCTTATATATCTGATAAAGTTGTGCCTTGGCACTATGGGTCTGATGTTTACATCCATGGTGTTAAGCAGGAGCCTTTAGCTGATGTGCCTGTTGACATTGATAATATTGCTGGATCTAGCAAGATCACTCGTAGTGGAAGAGTCTTCTCTCCTCCAGTTGCTTCTAAAAATGCAGTTACTCCCACTGCTACTTCCACCACTGATGCCCGGGGTAAAGGTCCCGTTATTGAGCCTGTATCTACTGATGTGCCAGCTGCTGATGATCTCTCTAAGCAGATGGAAGAAGTATTGAAAATCATTCGCAAGAGTGATTATGACATTTTTGATCAATTGGGGCATACTCCCTCAAAGATTTCTATGTTGTCCTTGTTGCTGTGTTCTGAGGCTCATGCCAAGTCCTTGATCAAGTTTCTGAAGACGGCTCATGTGCCCAATGCCATTTCTGTTGACCAATTTGAGAATTGTGTTGCCCACCTGACCTATGACAATGGGTTAGGATTTTCTGATGCTGATTTGACCCCTGCCAAGAGGGATCATAACAGGGCCTTGCATATTTCAATTGAATGCAGGGGCACTACCCTGTCACATGTACTGATAGACAATGGTTCCTCTCTGAATGTGTTGCCCAAGGAAGTCCTGAACAAGCTGAGTCCCGAAGATGCTGTGCTAAAGCCCAGTAATATTGTGGTAAAGGCTTTTGATGGTTCTAGAAGAGTAGTGCATGGGGAAATTGATCTTCCAATTAAAGTTGGTTCCCAGGTTTTTACTGCTACATTTTATGTGATGGATATTCGTCCTTCGTACTCTTGTCTGCTTGGTCGTCCCTGGATCCATGGGGCAGGTGCTGTAACCTCTACATTACACCAAAAGTTGAGATATCCGGTGAATGGAAAGGTTGTTACTGTCTATGGAGAAGAAGAATACTTTGTCAGCCATGTGAATACCTTCAAGTATCTGGAAATGGAAGGTGAATACATTGAAACTCCGTGTCAGACATTTGAAGTGGTTCCCTGGGTTGTTAATGATTTTGTAGCTCCTCCTGTTGCGAAGAAAGTTCCTGTGGTAACCAGAAAACCTCCAACAATGGCAATGACCTCCCTCAATGATGCTAGAGCTGTGGTGGATGAAGAGTCCCAGAAAGCTGTTCGTCGTGCTCGTGCTGTTCGTATCACCAATCAAGGGGTTATGAAAGATCAGATCAATGCTGTGGGAGACTATGATGAAGACTACAATCTGGATGCTTGGATTTTTCCTACTGTGGGTGCTGGACTCAATAATTGGAAAGCTGAAGATGTTATCCCTATCTCCTTTAGTCAGGAGTAAATACTATTACTGTGTTGTTGCTTTTTAAATTTGTAATTTCTTGAACAATAAAACTTTCAAGCCTGTGCCTTACCCGGGGCACAATGGTGTGCTTGTTACGGGCTGTCATTTCATTTGCATACTTCATTCAATAAAATCAGTGGACGTTTCGTTTTCGTAAATATTGTGTTCCTTGTCTTTCTTTTTCTTTTATTTTTGTTTTATCAGCTATGTGTTCTTACACGCACCCACATCGCTAAAATGCAGATCCTCATCCACTCTGGATCCTGTTGATAACAGTTCTACTATTGCCAATTATAATTTCGAGAATCCGATCTATCAAACTGAAGACGGAAATGAGGACGATTGTGAAATACCTGTAGAGCTTGCTAGGTTGTTACAACAAGAAGAGAAAGCTATACAGCCACATGAAGAGCCAGTCGAAGTTGTGAATTTGGGAACTGAAGAAAACAGAAAAGAGGTCAAGATAGGGGCTGATTTAGAGGACAGTGTCAAGAGCAGGTTGATTCAGATGTTACGTGACTATGTGGAGATCTTTGCTTGGTCTTATGAAGATATGCCAGGGTTGGATACAGACATTGTGGTTCACCGTTTACCAGTGAAAGAAGATTGTCGTCCAAAGAAGCAGAAGGTTCGTCGTATGCGTCCTGAAATGTCAGAGAAGATCAAAGCAGAAGTAATGAAACAGTTCAATGCAGGGTTCTTAGCAGTGACTTCTTATCCTCAGTGGGTTGCAAATGTGGTACCGGTTCCTAAGAAAGATGGTAAGGTACGTATGTGTGTAGACTACAGAGATTTGAACAAAGCTAGCCCCAAAGATGACTTTCCACTTCCTCACATTGATATTCTGGTAGACAACACTGCTCAGCATAAGGTGTTCTCTTTTATGGATGGTTTCTCTGGTTACAATCAAATCAAGATGGCTCCTGAAGACATGGAGAAGACAACATTTGTGACACAGTGGGGCACTTTTTGCTATAAGGTGATGCCATTTGGTTTGAAGAATGCAGGGGCAACATATCAGCGTGCTATGGTGGCTTTGTTTCATGATATGATTCATCATGAGATAGAGGTATATGTAGATGATATGATAGCCAGGTCTCAGAATGAAGAGCAACATCTTGATCATCTGCACAAGTTGTTTGAGAGGTTGAAGAAATACAAGTTGAGATTGAACCCAAACAAGTGTACTTTTGGAGTTAGATCTGGTAAACTCCTGGGTTTTATTGTCAGTGGAAAAGGTATTGAAGTGGATCCTGCAAAAGTGAAAGCTATACGAGAGATGCCAGCTCCCCGTACTGAGAAGGAGGTTAGAGGTTTCTTGGGACGGTTGAATTACATTGCAAGATTTATTTCCCAGTTAACTGCCATCTGTGAGCCAATCTTCAAGTTGTTGAAGAAAGATCAGGTGATGGAATGGAATGATGAGTGCCAGACTGCCTTTGACGAAATCAAGAGATATCTGCTAGAACCTCCAATTTTGATGCCACCAGTTGATGGAAGACCCTTGATCATGTACTTAACAGTGTTAGACAACTCAATGGGGTGTGTGTTGGGGCAACATGACGAGTCTGGTCGAAAAGAGCAGGCAATATACTACCTTAGCAAAAAGTTTACCGACTGTGAAACAAGATACTCACTGCTCGAGAAAACTTGTTGCGCTTTGGCATGGGCTGCTCGTCGACTAAGACAGTATATGTTGACTCATACTACCTTATTGATTTCAAAGATGGATCCAATCAAGTACATATTTGAGAAACCTGCTCTCTCCGGAAGAATTGCAAGATGGCAAATGATCTTGACAGAATATGATATACAGTATACTACTCAGAAGGCCATTAAGGGAAGTGTTGTTGCTGATCATTTGGCTCATCAAGCAGTGGATGATTATCAGTCAATGAGTTTTGAGTTTCCTGATGAAGACATTATGATTATTACCAAAGAACCTGGACAATATGACGGACCTGAACAAGGATCCCGATGGACTATGGTTTTTGATGGTGCCTCTAATGCACTTGGTAATGGTGTTGGTGTTGTGATTAGTTCCCCTGAAGGTTGTCATACCCCGATTACTGCCAGACTTTGTTTCTATTGTACCAATAACATGGCTGAGTATGAGGCATGTATCCTGGGTATTAAAGCCGCTATTGATATGAAGATACAGTTCCTTGATGTGTATGGAGATTCAGCCCTGGTAGTAAGTCAGATTAAAGGAGATTGGGATACCAAGCATGATAACCTCATTCCTTACAGAGAGCATGTGTTGTCTTTGATCCCACATTTCAAAGAGATTACCTTTGGACATATTCCACGAAGAGAGAATCAGTTGGCAGATGCATTAGCCACCATGGCATCTATGTTTGAGATCAGTTGGGATGATGAAGCTCCCAAGATTACTATTGATAGATTTGAAAAGCCTGCATACTGCAATGAGATTGATACTGAAGGGGCAAAGGAGAAGCCTTGGTTCTATGAAGTAAAAAGATATCTTGAAGCTCAGGAGTTCCCTGAAGGGGCATCTGTCAAAGATAAGAAGTTTCTGAGAAGGTTTTCTGCTAAGTTCTTCTTGAGTAATGGCATTCTGTATAAGCGCAATCATGATTCAACATTGCTTCGTTGTGTGGATAAGAAGGAAGCAACTGAGATTATGGAAGATATGCATGATGGGATCTTTGGCACTCATTCTAGTGGACATACCATGGCAAAGAAGATTTTGAGAGCAGGTTACTATTGGTCTACCATGGAAGCTGATTGCTATCAACACTCCAGAACTTGTCACAAATGTCAAATTTATGCTGATAAAGTCCATGTACCTCCATCACCATTGAATGTGTTGACTTCTCCTTGGCCCTTTGCCATGTGGGGCATTGATATGATTGGTGAGATCAAGCCTACTGCTTCTAATGGGCATCGTTTCATCCTGGTTGCTATTGATTACTTCACGAAGTGGGTGGAAGCAGCTTCATTTGCATCTGTTACCAAGAATGTTGTGGCTCGATTCATTAAGAATAATCTCATATGTAGGTATGGCATCCCTAAAAGGATTATCACTGACAATGGCTCTAATCTGAACAACACTATGATTACTGATCTCTGCACGCAGTTCAAGATTAAGCATCACAACTCTTCTCCGTATCGTCCAAAGATGAATGGGGCAGTTGAAGCTGCTAATAAGAACATCAAGAAGATTGTAAAGAAGATGACTGTTACTTACAAGGATTGGCATGAGATGTTACCATTTGCTCTTCATGGTTATCGTACTACAATACGTACTTCAACAGGGGCAACCCCATTCTCCTTAGTTTATGGTATGGAAGCAGTTTTGCCCATTGAAGTTCAGATTCCCTCCTTAAGAATTATGAAGGATGCAGGCTTGGATGAAGATGAGTGGATTCAGACTCGACTTGACCAGATAAATTTGATTGATGAGAAGAGGCTAGCAGCAGTTTGTCATGGCCAGATGTACCAGAAACGAATGATCAAAGCTTTTAACAAGAAGGTTAAGCCGAAGGTATATCAGGCTGGTGATTTGGTAATCAAGCGTATCATATTACCACAAGGTGATCCTAGGGGCAAGTGGACTCCAACATATGAAGGACCATTTGTAGTCAAGACAGTGTTCTCAGGAGGTGCCATGATACTTACTACAATGGATGGTGAGGACTTCCCACAGCATGTAAACGTAGACATAGTTAAAAAATACTACGCATAAAAAGAGACCCGCTAGGTTGACATGCCTAGGCAAAAATAAGGGCATCCCGGCAAACCAAAAGGGTTTGGGCAAAAATTAGGGATATATATAAAAAGATGTACACCCGGCAAGTCGAAAACCTGAAAAGGCGGCTTGGGAAAAAAAGGGTATCCCGGTGGATTGAAAACCTGAAAGGGCAATCCAGGCAAAAGTTAGGGATTAAAGCGTATGACTATGTCTCGTTTGGATCACCCATGAAACTGCAACCAGTTGTGTTACTTACTCAAGCTCGAACAGATAAAGCTCAATTCAATCGTTTCCGTCTCAACAGCAGAAGATGAGATACTTGAAGATAACGGCAATAGTAGAATTGAAACTCAATAGGATTGTTTCCCACATAGCTGATTTTCTTCACTTTATAAAATTTTTATGACAAAATCCTCTTACTAGGGTTTATGTCTCCTTGTACAAACTTACCCGTGTATGGGTCACTTTTTGATATAAATAAATTCCATCTTTTGAATCCAGATTTACTTTTACCCTATTTACATAGGCGAAACGTCCATTGGTTATGTTTGAATGTATGTATGCTTTTGAATATGATTAATGTTTACCAAAAATGCATGTATGCTTTTAATATGATTGATGTTTACCAGAAATGCATGAAAATGCAGTAATAGTATTTACTAAGGACGAACGAGGGAAGGATTTCAACGAAGCTTCGCCGGTTCATCTCTAACAAGACAGCTACAAATCCCTCAGTAGGACAAATCCATCTTCATAAAGTCTCATCTCCCCTGGAATTTATATCCATCTCTTTTATCCTCATACGGATATACGGGAAATTACTTTCCAATAAGAGTACGACGAACGAAGACGGGATGTTGTATCTACTCTACTATCAAACGAAGACGAAGGTTATATATACTTTACTATCCCCAGCATACGGGAGGTTATATATACCTTACTATCCCCAGCAGACGGGAGGTTATATATACCTTACTATCCCCAGCAGACGGGAGGTTATATCTATCCTTACTATCCCCAGCATACGGGAGGTTATATATACCTTACTATCCCCAGCAGACGGGAGGTTATATATACCTTACTATCCCCAGCAGACGGGAGGTTATATCTATCCTTATTATCCCCAGCATACGGAAGGTTATGTATATCTCATCATCAAACAAGACGGGGACGAGTTCCTCATATTCTTCAGCAACGAATCGGGATTTATTTTCCCTGGCCAGCAGTTGTTATATGAAGATATCCAGACGCTTCCGGCAGCATCATATCATACATACATCATTTACATCATACCATACCATACATATCCATAGATACATAATACATTACTTAAGTGCATCATATCATACATGCATACATAATACATAAACTAATATTATTATACAAATGCTACCTTGTTTCAGGTTATTTATCCAGCAAACCAACTTATGATTATCAGGACTGCTTTATCCTCCTGAAAACTTATCATCTCTCAAGACTGCTTCATCCTCTTGGGAACATATTACTACCTCAGGACTGCTTCATCCTCCTGACAGCTTCTCATACATCAGGGCTGCTTTATCCTCCTGAAAACTCCTATTACATCAGGACTGCTTCATCCTCCTGAAAACTCCTATTACATCAGGATTGCTTCATCCTCCTGAAAGCATATTATCAAATACCTCAGGACTGCTCCACCCTCCTGACAGCTATTATCATTATTTCAGGACTGCTTTATCCTCCTAAAAACTCCTATTACATTAGGATTGCTTCATCCTCCTGAAAGCATACTATCAAATACATCAGGATTGCTCTATCCTCCTGAAATCACATTACCACCTCAGGATTGCTTCATCCTCCTGACAGCTTTTTTATTCCATCAGGATTGCTTCATCCTCCTGAAAGCATATTATCAAATACCTCAGGGTTGCTCTATCCCCCTGACAGCTTCTTTACCTCAGGGTTGCTTTATCCCCCTGACAGCTTCTTACTACATCAGGATTGCTTCATCCTCCTGAAAACACATTACTACATCAGGAATGCTTCATCCTCCTGACAGCTATCATTATACCTCCATATTTTGGACTGCTTTATCCTCCGAGATATGTGTCTGAAGAACTTTCCTCCAAGTGGCATCTTTAAGCCCACTCAATCATATTCAACTAGCCATCTGTACCACTTTATGCACTGGTGAGTGCAAATTTTTGGGCTTTTGTGTTCAATCCCCTTCAACCTTCCAGGTCACGACTGGCAAACATACCAATCTAACCCCTCAGGTTTCATAAAATTGAACAGGGGAAGCTGTTGCACCCCAAAATTTGCCCTCACAATACAAGACTTTGTGTTCTATGAAGGTTCACAAGGTTCACAAGTTTCCCAACACTTACAAGACCTTTCATGAGGTTCATGAAGTCTACAAGTCACTTTATGAAGGTTCACAAGGTTCACAAGTTCCACAATGCTTTCAAGACCTTTCATGAGGTTCATGAAGTCTACAAGTCACTTTATGAAGGTTCACAAGGTTCACAAGCTTCTCAAACATTTACAAGACCTTTCATGAGGTTCATGAAGTCTACAAGTCACTTCTTGAAGGTTCACAAGGTTCACAAGATTCACAATGTTTACATAACCTTTCATGAGGTTCATGAAGTCTACAAGTCACTTCATGAAGGTTCACAAGGTTCACAATTGGCCATAAGAGTTGACAATTCCCTCAGACAATGCACCTCCTAAGCAGTGCATCCAAAACTAGGGTTTTGACTTTAATCAGGCTAAATGGACTTCCAAGACTTCAAGTGAGCTTCATAACATCTTATATGTGTGTAAGAACCCCCATGTCAAGTTTCAAGACTTTTCTCAAAAGTTTTCTCAGTCAGATGATCAGATAAGTCAAAATCAGTCAAAGCAGTTAAAAAGTCAAACTGAGGTCAACTGTGGTCAAACCAAAGTCAAACTTCATGATTTTTTGCCAACATCAAGTATATGAAGTAAAATTCATCATTTTATCAAGGGTTGATCATGATTCATCAAGGAGATTTCAGATCATCAAGAATCAGGAGTTTCTAAATTAGGGTTTCCTCAGGAAAAGTCAACTGAACTTTGACCAGCCATAACTTTCACATGCTTCATCACCAAGTTTCCATCCAAAGCTCATTTTGAAGGAAATTGAATTCTATATAACTTTGTGTCTCACAAGCCAAGCCCAAAAATGCTTCATTTGAAAGGTATGAGCTAAGACATTATAGGTCCTTTTGAAAGTCAACAAAAAGTCAACAACTTCAAAAGGGCATAACTTGAGATTGGTAAATGGTATGGACATGAAACCAATGGGGTTGTTTAGAGGAATCTTCAAGCTTTCCAAAATGTCCAAGAACACCCTCATAGCATTAAAATTTAAGGATATGTGCCCTTGCAAAGTTGGGAAATTTTGTGATGGTTTATGATGAAAATGGAGGTCTAAACCCAATTCTTTCCAAATGGGCTTGTCAAATTATGATCCAATCCATACACTATCATCATGCACGACCCAAATGATTAAAAATCAGAATTTTTATTATTTTATTTTTATTTATTTTGATTTAATTCATAAAAAATCATTTTAAATAGAAATAAAATATGAAAATGTGATATTTGATGGAGATTTGGTTTCTAGAATGTCTTCAATGCTGATTGGAGTTGAAAAGGAATGAGATCATGAGATTTGTCCAAAGATAGCAAGCCTTAATATATGAATATTTGGATTTTAAAGCATGATCATTGTGAATCTTTTTGAATCAAATCTTGAACACAACCAATCAATTTTTTAACCTAAATTCAATCACTTATATATACAAAACACAACCCTATTGCCCAGCCACAAATTCTCTGCCTCTAAGTGTAAGTTCCATTGTTCAAAAAACCATCCAAAAACTCACATTCGGTTTTGGATTTCCAGGGCTCTAGAAGGTAAAATAAGAACATAGACATGTTCCTTGGGCATCCATGAAGCTAAACCAATACTCATTTGCATCAAGAACTCCCCCATTGGCATAATCCGATTCAAATTGTTCATCATGTTTCAATTTTTCGATTCTGTTTATTTGTGTATTGTTAATGATTTCTAACCTCATATTGTTGATTGTGATGATGTATAGAGTGATTCTGGGCAAGAAAATCAAAGAAACCATGGCCGAATCGTGATTCACCATGTTTAGGGTTTGCGGCTTCAATTAGGGTTTTGTTATCCAGCCAATATAAATGGATTACAAGGACATAGAATGATTGGAAATCTTGTTAGGAACTTAATGACATAACCAATTTCATAAAATCTTGTTGTTTTGTCCATGTTTGTATTTCGTAGGTTTTGCTGGGATTTGTGTTTCGCAGGAAAACTTGTATCTAAATTCGCAGGAAAATTCAAAGGTTATGAGGAAGAAGATGAAGCCAGTTCGCGCCTGTTCTGGAAATTCAAATTTCGTTTTAAAATATTATGTATTAATCCTGTTCATATTTCACAAACGCGCGTTTGTCCCAGTGGAAAGTTAGGCAGGTGTATTGTGAAAAGGCCAGGGTTCGAATCCTGCCTTGTACCATTATTTTTCTATTTTTTCAGGTTACAAAGGAAACTTAATATATTATGTTAGGTTGCCATTCAAATATCAGATGGGCTCTTCCAGCCAGGTGGTGATGCGTGCGCTTGTGTGTGTAAAGGTCCTGGGTTCAACACCACCCCAGGCCTTTTGTTTCTTTTATTTTTCCTGGATTTTTGTGACAAGAGATAAAACCAATAGGACTCATTTCCTTGCTGCCTGCGTGCTGATGGCCAAGTGGTATGCTTTGTTGATGGTAAACCTGGTGACCTGGGTTCAAATCCCAGCCAGGTATGTTTTGCTTTTTATTTTTTTTTATTTGTTTCTTCTTATTTTTTGATTTATATTTTATTAATAAACATATATGTAATTAAATTATAAATATTTGTATATTATATTATAAACCCTAAAAATATTTTCTAAATGAATTTTAATTTTGTAAAACCTAATTTTATTTTCTAAATAATTTTTTATTTTCTAATTCTTAATATAATTATTATGTATATATTTATTTAATATAACTTTTGTAAATATAATACTTAATATAAAATTTTGTAAATATGATATTTAAAACTTATTTTCTCCTTATAATATGTAAATATTTTTTAATATATAAATAATTGTTAATATATGTTTAGAAATAATTAAATTAGTAATGATTAAAATTTATGATTATATTATGTTTAAAAATTTGTACATAAATTAAAATGTTACAATAATTATTTAATTATTCTTACTTCTAAATAAATGTTTATATATTAAAAATTTAATTTTGTGTTTATTATTCTCATCATGTTATTATAATATTTTTGCTAATTCTATTTATTTTAATTATTGTTATTATTACTAACCATATTATTATTTATTATTTTTGCTTATTATTATTTCACTAATCTTATATATTTTTATTATTATTTCTCTAACCTTGTTTATTTTTATTACTAATCCTATTATTTCTAATTTCATTTATTTTATTATTATTATTTCACTAATCCTATTTATTTTTAATTTTTATTATCACTAACCCTATTTATTATTGCCTATTTATTTATTTTTTGCTTATTATTTATTTATTTGCTATTTATTATGTAATTGCTCCTTGGTGTAAATTTTGTAAATATGTAATTTATTTAATTTTTATGCTATGGTTAGTAATTTAGGGAGTGTAAACATGTATTCAATTTAAAATAAAATTTAGATCATTTTAATTAAAGATAAATAAAATTGAACACTCACACACGTAAGTCGATTTTTAATCGCCATCTCACATTTCTAAGGCTATCCCTCAATGTTGCCTAATCATAAGGTCAAGTGGGGTGTATAAAGCAAGTCCCTTAAAAGAAAAATCATCAAGTCCCTAATGGTTGCCTTTAAAGATCAAGTCCCTATTCGAATAATGATGATAGTCCCTCCTAAATGCTTAATACACCCCACAGTTGCCTTCATAAAACAGAATGTCCCTCATATGTCCCTTACATCCAAGGTAATGACTACCTATTCCTTAATAATAGGGATAGTCTTACCACTTAAAGGATAAAGAACAGAAAAGACTTAAATTTTAGGGTAGGTACCTCCTAGTTGCTTGCTCACTTCATTCCAAATCTTCAAACACTTAACAAATTTCAAACAAATTTTCAAACACAAGTTTTTACGCATCCGTACATGGATCATTATTAACTCATCTGAAAATTTTCTATTCACACACTTCACATTTTCAAAAACAATTCAAAAGTGAGCTAAGTAACTAAGAGCCCATGGATAACCATGGATGTAAAGGGTGCTAACATCTTCCCTTTACATAACCTACCCCCCGGACCCAAAAATCTTTTTAAAGGTCTTTCCTGTTCTTTTATGCCTTTCCTTTGGATAAAATAAAAGTCGGTGGCGACTCTTGCTATCCGCAACATTACTAAAGTCAGTTCTCCCACCGTGTTACAGTGTGACCTGGAGCGCCTTTGTGATACTCACAGCGAGCATTGGCATCATAGTTCCGGGCATTACCAGCTTGAGGTGGCATATCTTTCAACACAAGAGTTCCTTTTGCCATTAGCCCCTTAAATATTTCGGTATACGTCATAGGCAGGGGATCAATGTGCCTATCATATCCTCTTTGCTGATATGGTGGACGCTGTTGAGGAGCGCGTTGTTGTTGTTGACCAGGCCGTGGTTGATAAGCCTGTTGCTGGTATGAATTGGGCGCATACTGTGCAACTGCAACCATTGGAAGTGGACGTGGTTGATGAGCCATCTGAGGCGGAAGTAGAGCTTGAAAGGCCTGCTGATAAGGCATTGGAGGAGCTGGCTGATATGGCATAGGAGCATATTGCGCAGCAGCAACATAGGGATACTGATAGTAAGGAACTGGTGCAGGTGCACTCTGTTGAAAATTCCCACTTGTAGCGGAGACGGCGTTTGTTTCGCCCTTTTTGTATCCGTTGAAAGGTTTCTTGGCATTAGTTTGGTTGCTAGAACCTCCTTGAATCTTTCCGCTTTTCAAACCTTCTTCAATTCTTTCTCCAACCATCACCATGTCTGAAAATCCAGAAGATACGCTGCTGATCAGCTTCTTGTAGTATTGCCCCTGTAGGGTACCCATGAAGATATCGATCAATTCACGGTCAACCAATGTAGGATGTACTCTGGCGGATAGCTCTCTCCAGCGTTGGGCGTACTCCTTAAAGGATTCGCTTTCCTTTTGAGACATACTCTGAAGTTGAGTACGGTTAGGAGCTAAGTCAGTGTTGTACTTGTACTGCTTTTTGAATGCGTCAGATAATTCAAGCCAGGTACAGACATTGTTGCGTTCGAGCTGCATGTACCATTCTAGAGACGCTCCAGACAGGCTGTCTTGGAAGCAATGGATCATGAGCTTGTCATCTTTAGCATGAGCGGCCATTTTTCTGCAGTACATTCTCAAATGAAGCTCAGGACAGCTGAGGCCTTTGTATTTTTCAAATTCTGGAAGTTTGAATTTAGCAGGGATCGCAACATCTGGAACTAAGCACATGTCTGAGGCACTCAGAGAGGTTGAATTGTGTCCTTCCATGATCCGGAGTTTTTCAGCTAACTCGCGACACATCTTCATAGCTTCAGACTCTTGAACAACATGAGGATTGGTGATTGGAACAGCAGTATGCATCTCATACTCAACTTGATGGTTCTCTTCCGTTTGAGGAAACTGGACTTGAATTGGAATAGGTTGAGCTTGAGGAATAGCACCAACAGTAACGCCAGAAGCAGGTATTGGTTGAGAAGTGACCTCGTCAACAGCAGGAGTGAATCCTGGAGGCAAACCATAGACCAAAGGATTTGGAACTGGAACTGAAGGCATTGTTCGTGAGGTAGATCCTTGCACTTGAGCATTGTTCAATGCGGCAGCAGCTTCGCGACGTTCTTCCATTCTTGCCAAAGATTGCAAAGTCTCATAAATCTGGTCAATCTTGCTCTTGACCGAGTCAATCTCTTCCCTCATAGCAGCTTGTTCTTCTTGAATCACGTCCATCAGTCTTCTAGTGTTGGCTCTAGTTAGATACGGTCGTCTAGCTCGATACGGGCGTCGGGAAACCAGCTTGATTTACTGAAGATGGAGGAACATGAAATAAGTTTACGGCTTTTGGAATGAAATGCAAGATGAATAAATGATGCAAATGTAATGATATGCAATGTCAGAATCCAGGATCACAAGATCAAGGTCTCATGAGTCCAAGGCACAGATGGAGGATACTCTGATCAAGAACTCACTGGGTAGACTCTAAAGTTTTAGGGATCCCAAAGTTATCAATTCATATGGCTGTTCATCACACGCGCCATAAGCATGACGGTTGATTGACTCCGCCATATGAATCTATTTTGGGTGAGATCTTCGTATCGACAACCCACGAGAGCAAGTTTTCTCGGGAGTCCATACTACGTGATCATCGACACAAGGTTTAAAACAAAGTCCTGGAGTTATGGAACTTTCTCAACTGTTTGATGCACGTGTCAATTTCATACATTCTTGACAGTCAATCAACTCCATTGAGTAAGTCTATTCCAAGTGAGGTTTTCGTATCGAGCCACGCGAGGGCGAACCCTGGTGCCCAATACTACGCAACCATCAACCGATGTTTTAACCAAAAGGTTCTAAAGGTCCCCAGAGTCGACGACTTTAATGAAAACAACTGAGCACACACGCCAAAAGCTTGACGGTTGTCAGTATTTCCATTAAAATCTACTCCGAGTGAGGTTTTCGTATCGACAACCCACGAGAGAGGTTCTCTCGGGAGCCCATACTACATAACCTCGCTAACTTATGTTTGTACTCGAAAGCCCGGGTATAGAGCTTTTCCCTCAAGTTTCTTTTGCAAAGCATCGATCCAAATTATAGTACCAAGGAGCCACAAGATATATAAAATGGAATGCGATAAAGAAAGCGATAAAAATAAACAAGCAAGGCATAAAAGCAAACATTCAAACAAACGCGGGAACCTAGACTAGGCTTGACTCGCATAGGGGTGAACCAGTCCCCAGCAGAGTCGCCAGCTGTCGTACCCCGAAAAATACGACCTCACGCGATCCGAAAGGAACGGAGCCGCGCGCCGGACGGACTGAAGAGTCGCCACCTAATTCTATTTATTCCCGAAGAGGGAAAGGGGAGATATAGATACAACCCGGGAGGAAAAGGATGAGGACAAAGGTCAACGGAACCATTGCCTGGGTTCGGGAGTCGGTTATGCAGGGGGGAGGTATTAGCACCCCCTACATCCATCGTACTCGATGGGAACCATCTAAGTTAACGCGCGAGAAAGGATGTTTATGCTTAAACGAATTGCTTTCTAGAGGGAAATGAGTTGAATTATAAGTTAGATTGAACCTAGGTGCTCGGCAAGGATGGAGATCCTCGTGCCTACGTACTCCCGTGTGCAATGGGAAAGTCAGAGCCTCGTAGTTCGGCCTACTAAGGGTAATGGTTGTTGATTTTATTACCTTTCGTCGATGAAAGGGTTTAGGAGTCGAATGTACTAAAGACTATGGATAGTTTATCTCGCCCAACAAGACGAGTGTCCTGCGTCGAAATAATCGGAGCGAGTAACGAAAGCTCGTTATCCCCCTTTCTACCGCTTAAGGCTCGTGGCGTACAGATCTTCTCGTATTATTAAAGTGTTTTATTTCCTAAAGCCGCTTGACGTTGGATCAAGGGTTTGGATCTAATCGAAACGTTTTGGTTTTTTGAGGTTAAAAGGGTAAATGCAATTGGAGGTTATTTTTGTGGTTTTTTAGCGAGGCACGAAGCGCTCGGCTCGCAAGGATAGGAGGATCCTAATAAACGAAATAATAACTGAAAAATAAAGTGCAAGTGTGCAAAGTGCAATCGCTTGGCGTTGGACCAAGGATTCAGAAATAAAATGCGAGGAATAAAAGTGCGTACAAAGTAATGGGAGAGGGGTACAAAATAAATACAGGGGATTGCGAGAAATAAAGGGTATCATTGTATTTTGCCCAAGAGGAAGCGTGTGTGCAATGTGTTTGAACTATTCGAAGGCGTTTAGCCTGTTTGATCGGGACACAACTATTTGAAGGCGTTGGACCTTTTAATCGAGCGCAACTATTCGAAGGCGTTGGACCTTTTTGGGACGCGACGAAATTTGGTTCGTTTACTGCCTTAGAGCCGATTTAATGAAATCGTTCTATGAGGAGTCGAATCGTAATTTTTTAATGCGAATTAAATGAATAAATTGAATTTGCTAGAATTTAAAAATAAAATAATGAATAATGAATTAAATAATATTAAGAATAATAAAATAAAATAAATTGATTTACATGTTTGTTTTGTCGGAATGAAAAATTAAATACAAAGGGGGCCTCATATTGACCGCTCATCACCGATTAAATGTAATCGGGCGAAAACGGCCTTTTATAATATCATCGGCCCTAATATGAATAGAACAATAAATGAATAAAAAGTAACTAATAAAACACAAATACCAAAAGAACAACAAATTATAAAATAAAAAAATTTAAGATTTTCTCAATGTGAGGAAAACAAACGATGACCAAAGATTTCTTCTTCAAAATAAAACCGAAATATATATACATATATATACAAGAAGTAAAAGAAATTTATAGAAATTATGAATCAAAGAATAGTAATTATGAAATAAAGAAAAAAGAAGGGTCACAAAAGGGGACATGCTGGTTTTGATGGTGTGCATAAAGTGAATATGAATGCAGTGGGAAATAACAAATTCATGGGTCATGAAAGCCCAACAGCACCACATAACTAAAAGAAAATAAATAAACCTAATAATAATAATAATAATAATAATAATAATAATAATAAACTAAATCTTTAAAATCAGAATATGAAAAAAGAAATGCAGCCAACATCCTTACATTAAAACGCAAACAGGGGAGGTCCAAACGCAGATTCCGAGTCTTGCTCTCTCTCACCGCGATCTTACTTGGTCTCTCTCAGCGGTGGTTTGAAAACGCGGCGTTCTCACGGTGGTGCAGGTTTCGCTCATCCAAACGCTTCCATCCTCTGCGCCTTGGACTTTACGCGATGGTGAAGTTTACGGATCACAGTGGTTTTGTTGTTTCCGAGGAGGGTTTAAGGTGACGGTTTGCGTTCGATTGTTTGAAGGGAAACGGTGGATTCAGCTTGGGTTTCGGTGAGCGGCGGTTGGGCCTGTTGTTTGCACGGACGGTCGGCGGCGAGTCTCGCTCGGTTGATTTTGTTCAACTCACGGTGAGTACTGCGATTTGACGGGATGGTCAAGGTTGAGTTTGCTGTTGTGTTTTTGCGTTTCGCGGTTGTGGCTTTCGCGGATGGGGTTTCAGTGATGGATGAGGGCTTCAAGCGGTTCAGGGTTTTGGTGTTTATGGCGAGGGCGACATTTCTGGGCCTTCTGGGTTGTGAGTTTGTACAGAGGTGGTGGTCTGACGGAAGGGGTAGCTCGACGGAGGTTTTTTTTGATGACGAGTTTGAGGAGGTTGAAGCGGCTGGCTAAGGGTTTGAAGGTGAGTCTTGTGAATGGTTTATTCTGTCTCAAGCTTTTCCTGTGTTTTTCGGTTTCAGATGGATTTGGGTGATGAAACGTTTGTGACGGTTCTGAGTAAAAAAATAAAATGAAAGTGGAAATAAATTGGAAGGTTTATTTGAGGTGAATGGTATCAGTGAAGGCCTTGGGATATTGTTGTAACATGAAGATGAGTAAAAGATTTTGAGTGAAGGTGATGATGATATTAATGAGGATTACGATGATAATGAAGCATAGAGAAAATAACAAGAGAATGAGGTTGGTTTTGGACTTGTGGTTTGAAAGTTTAAGGAAGATGAAGGTTTGCAGTGAGGGATGGTTGTGTTCTTGGTTTTCGGTCACGGTAAGATGGTTTTGAAGGGGGTGATAAAGATTGTACTGTGTGATGAAAAAAAATTGCAGTAATGGTTTTTTTTGTGAGCTTTTTGAGAGAAAAAGAAAAATTGAAGAGATTATGATAAAACAGAGGTGGTTGGTCAGTGGTTTTGCAGGTTCAAAAACAAAATGAATGATTTTCTTTTTCAGACCCTTTTTTTTTGCGTTTATGCTTTTTTTGATTTTTTTTTGAGTGAAGGCAGACTATATGCTATATAGATAGATTGGAAAGGGTAGAAATGGAATCTGAGAAACTTGGATAAGATTGTTTGTGAAAATTTTGAGGATATGGATGCAAATGTGCAGCTGGAATTTGTTGTGAGTGGAGGAGTTGTAGGTTGTTATGAGGGAAACAAAAAGTTTGTGCGTGTTGCTGTTAATTTGTGATTCTGTGCTTTTTTTGGAATATTTTTCTTGGGGTCAAGAGATGCTGAATATAAACGCAACAATAATAGAAACTAATCATCAATGAAGATTACTAGAGATTATAATAAGACTAAAAAAAACAAATAATAATAATAATAAAAGAAATTATGAAATGAATTTATAAAAATAAAAATAATAATGGTGATAATGGTAATAACAATAAGAGAATAATAATGATAAAAAAAAACACTAATGGTAAAAGTAAAAATAATAGTGATACAAAAAATAAATAATAATAATAATAGTAATAATAATAGTAGTAGAAATAAAGATGAAAATAATAATAATAATGATAAGAATACTAACGAAAAATAATAGTAATTTTTTTAGAAATAATAATAGTGATGAAAATAATAACAAAAATAGTAATATTAACAATAGTAGAATAAGGATGGTAATAATAATAGAAATGATAAAATAATGAGATTTTTACTTTGTATTAGAGAAAAAAAAAAGTAAATGGGCTAATAATAATGGGCTTAGAAAATAACTATTTTGAAACAAAAAGTTTATGAAAATGATGGAAATAATCGGATGAAATGCCTCCACACGACATACCAACTTGTTGCATAAAAGGAAATGACTTAATTTTAGATTTTTTTTTTATATACGATTATACAGAAAATAAAATGGTGCATATTTTTGGATTTTTAAATATCGGTTAAAATGGTATGGGTAGGACAAATTTGGGGTATGACACCACCAAGTAGAGCACTCTCTTCCTCCATTTCTCTCATCCTGTATCTATTTGACAAAGCCCGAAACCACAACTCTTCCCTCTCATTTTTAATTTTCCAACCCCATTTGCCTATTAAATCATGATTAAAAGACTTTAGATTTCTAATGCCTAAACCCCCTTCCTCAATTGGATTACAAATAATCACTACGGGAAAACAGGACTTAGAGAGCGCTTTAAAGCGCTGTAAAAGGTTGCGCTGTCTTAGATAAAGACAACGTTTTTTTAAAGGAAAAAGTGCTTTAAAAGGCCCCAAATGGAGAGTGCTTTTTAAGAAAAAACGCTTTCTAAAGTAGGCCTTATAAAGCGTTTTTTCCCTTAAAAAGTGCTCTCTAAGCTATGCCATTAGACAGCGCTTTCTATTGTATACGTTTAAAATTTTAATAATTATTTTTACATTACTTTAGAGAGTGCTTTTATGAAAAAAGCTCTTTCTTTGGTCCCTCATTAGAGAGCGCTTTTGAAAAGCGCTTTCTAAAGTCTACCTATCATTTTTATTTTATTTTTTGTAACACTTTAGAGTGCGCTTTTAGAAGAAAGCGCTTTCTATTGTGGACCTTAGAGAGCGCTTTTAAGAGAAAGCGTTCTCTAAAGTGTACCTATAATTTTAATGATTTTTTTAAAAACATCCCATTTCTTCCATTTTTATATGCATAACCTGTAAATGCTTGTTTTAGGCCGTATACCAGTATAAACCAATTCTAAAGTGTACCAGTATAATTCACATTATTATAAACCATTCCAAACCATTTTTTCAAACCATTTCATCATTTATATAAACCAATTCATTTCTATCCATTTCAAACCAATATAAACAATCTCAATATTATCGATATTTATCACCAGAAACTATATATATACCTTAAACCAATTCATTTCTATCCATTCCAAACCAATTCATTTACACCACAAGTCATGTACATATATACCACAATATAAACCTATATATACCTTAAATTATTCTTTTTTCTATAATAAATTCACTCAATTCCTCCATAATTTCACCAACTTTTGCGGCCGTGTAATGAGGATACACGAATTCTTCAAAGTACTACATAACAAAACAAAATATGCACTAATTAGTTAATATCCGATAATATGCATAATATACGATATTAAAATAAATCCTAAGTTATAAATCTATGCATACCTGATTAGGAATCTCTAATTGATCCAATTGAATGATTTCTCTCATGAACCTCAAAACGTAGTACCCGCAGTCTATGTCATTTTTCTGTCGAGGATACTACACATAGACAAACAAATTTGTGTTATCAAGTAGCATCACTAATAAGTAACATTTTGAAAATTAAATTAATTACCTGCACATGGATCCATGGAATAGTGTTTGCTTTAGCCCGTGCAACTCGATAATCTCTTTGTGCTCGGTACACTAGTATAGATCTATAAAAGTTTAGATGGATAACTTATACGCAAAATAAAAAGATTAGAATGAAATTAGAATGTCAATCTTACTTGTGTCCAGTATTATACGGTAAAAAAAACAAAGTTTTTGTTGGATGCCATGTATCTGTCAACTAAGTATTGTCTTACTGTATTCGCATTCAAACCAATTGTCGTACAGTTGAAACTAGTGGAAGCAAGGAAACGGAATCATGTTTATCATCTACTTACTCGTGTTTGCCTTGCATGATCCTTTAGGATTCATAACTTGGATTTAATTCTCGATCAAAGCCAAGGTGTGATAGATTTTAGGTTAGCTATCCATGTATGCTCACTTAGGTAGATTTCTCCTTTAAGTCCTGAACCTTAGGATCAACATTTGCATGCTAACATTAGGGTTAGATTCTAGTCTCCCCGTAGATTTTCTTACCTTTGAGTCTCTCTTCTCATCTTCAAAGAAAAGTAAAAAACATTTAATAACAAGAGTGTGCATAGTATGCCACGATCCTTAAGCTATATAGGAAATGATTTGTGAAAGTCTCATTAACTCTTCTAGAATGCTTTGCAAATGTTCCATTGGGGGCGACCTTGTAAAGTATTCACTCATGTATCATAGTCTGTAGTGCTACACATACGACAAACACATAATTAATCCACTTCTTCTAAAAAACACTAAACAAACAACATGTCTTCTCTTCTCATCTCCCCTCCTTTGCAGACGTTTCTGACTTGTCTCGATAGTTCAATAAACTAGAAGGTAACACACTCGATTCAGCGAGCCTGCAACACCTGAGTTAGAACTATGGCAACGTCACCATAAAAAACACAAACAAATAAATTTCATCCCTAGTTAAGGGAACTACGTCGACTCTGATTCTCATTCCCGATGAGATACGTAGGCAGTGGGGTAGAGCCCATTCGAGCACACTTCTTTCTTTTCCCTGCATTTTTCCCATTATTTTTCTTTCCAGTAGCAGTTCAACAGCAGATGAAGCAGATTACAATACCCTTTGAAGCAATACAAGCAAGTGTGGACCCCGTCGAGTACGATGGACATGAAGGGGTGCTAATACCTTCCCTTCGTGTAACCGGCTCCCGAACGCAAACTTGGTTGTGATGACCTCGTCTTTTCCCTTTTCCCCAGGTTTTCTTCGATTGTTCTCCTTTCCCTCGTCGGGATAAAAACTGTATCGATGACGACTTTTCTATTTTTCCGCTGGTTGTGTTTCGCGTTGCGACACCGGGGATAGGCCTTTCAAACACAACTCTATGCTCTTCGAACACCCAACTATTCATGACGTAGTAACATAGAGGCTTGTCCTCTGGAGTTTCAATTGGCACAAAGTCTTCCTCTGTCTCTGAAAATTCTGACACAATATCGTACTCAGTTGGTAGTACTGATATTATGCCACAATTCACGACAAAATCCTCCCCATAGGTATCGTCGTTGGTATCGTCTTACATGTCTTCGTCGAAGTCATCCTCTGGTGATGGAGTGTAATCTTCATCAGACTAGGGATAATATATAGGCTCATCTTCATCAGATTAAGTAGTATATTTCGGCACCTTCTTAGTGTCACCAGTTGACATGCACTTTGCATTTTGGATTGATACTACCCCTTTTTCTCCATAAGTTTGAACAGTCATGGTTTGATCTACCACAATCATTCCTTTTTCGAACCATATGACTTTTGGATATTGTCTCTTTTGTCCTGATGTTCCCATAGGTTTCAACTGGTATGTCAAAGCTTATTTCCCAACCTTCTTATTCCTTTGGTAGCATTTCCACTGAGTTCTGGTCATGAGGTTTTTTCCTTTATAATTGGGTGAAACCACATAGCCTCTAGGTTCGACCTCTTTTCTTCCATGTTGACCTTTTTTTCTAAATCCAACACTTTCCACTTTGGCCTTTTGCTATTTTTCTAATTGATCGGTTCCACCCATTTCTCTATTGGAGTGTCCAATGGTGGCAAGAAAGTCTTGGGTATGGCTTGTTGGAAATGTTTCCTGTACTCATTTCGATAGGGAGCACCCTTTTGATCGAACACAGATCTTGGGACTGGAGGCCTGTCAATAGGTAAATCCTCCTTTCTACCAGCTTCGTATCTTTCAGCTGCCTTTACATCAAAAACAACATTTCATTTTGGGCACAATACTGCCTTCGATCCGCCCACTTTGCATTTATCCTGGAAATCAGTCAGACTCCCACCAGCATGAGGGTATATTGTCTCCATGTCTTCCTCATCCTTTTTGTTGGAACCATCAATAGTTTCGACCATCATGCATTCGACATTCTCAACAAGGAGTTCATTGGGGAAACCTTCAGTAGCCTCCACCATATCATGCATTCTCCCAGCTCAGAGTATAAAGCTTTTTCCACCTTCAAAGGGTCTGTGTTGACCTGTATCTTCGGCCCCACACCAAATTGGATCCTACCATCTTTAAAAGCCTTTGCACCAAATCCTTGAAAAGAACACATTAAGAAGTCTTATGACCAAGGAAGTTATGATATTTGCAAAATCCCTTTTTTTCTTTTGTTCTAATGAGGGATCTTTTAAACCAGGCGGAGTAATAATTTGCCTGTCTTTTACAAATAATTGAATATCCCATCGTACTTTGATATGTCAAAGGTATAAGTTCTTGCGAGATATTTTTCTGGTTATTTTGTTTCGATAGGATTTTTACCGTTCGACAACTTTAACAATTTACACTTATAAAGAGGCTTTGGCTTGAGTTACGCCACGTGAACCTCACATTCGTCGACAAATTCTTCTTTGTCAGAAGAGAATTCGTCTGCTTCTATGTAAGCAACTTTCTTATGATATCGACTAGTCTTTGATTTTTCAGACTTTAAACTTTTGACTTGGCGAACTCTATCAACTAGTTGGGCCATATCCCTGAGATATTGTGTGTCCAACTTCTTTCTGATCGAATAATCGAAACCACCTGCCACTATCTCGACTAACTCATGTTCAGGGACTTGAGTAAAGCACCTAGCTTTCATAAGTCTAAACTTGTTTTGATATTGGTCGATTGACTCGCTAGTCTTTCGTTTCACGCAAGCCATTTTTTTAGGCTGATTTTGGACTTCCCCATGTATAATTGTTCGTGGAACAATCTCTCTAATTATATCCAAGTGTGAATGGACTGTGGGGGAAGTGTGGTATACCAAGTGAATGTGTTCTTTGTGAAGGAACTAGGAAAATATTTCATTTTCAGATCCTCATTATTTTCTATATCCCCCGCTTCTGTCTAGTATCGTGCCACAAGTTCGACAATGGATTCCTCTGTTTCACCTGCGAACTTGGTGAATTTTGGAACCTTCCACCCCCTGGGTAGTTCTGCCTGCAACATATAATCTGATAACATGAATGTATATGATGGTCGTCGAAGACCTAGATTGGCCCCATCGTGGATCATAATCCTCTCGACTATAGCTTCCAAGTTTGGCCTCCTGCTAGGGAATCCTATCGGATCTTCCTGACCATATAATCAGGATCTTGATGTCGGTGAACCATTACGACAGGAGGCCTCTGGGACACCCCTGGCATATGTTCTGCTTCCTGATATGGAGGTTCTCGTGCCTCGTCATATTCTTCCTCGGGTCGAACTGGTGTTTCCGATTGAGGAGGTGGGGTCTGTCGATGTGGGGTCTTCGGTGCCCCAAGGAAGTCCCCTATTTGAGTCATCTGATTTGTCAATTGTTGGTAACTCTGCGTCGAATCTTGTATCAGTCTTCTCAAAATGGTTCCCATTTGTTGAGTCAACATGTGGACCATTTTGTGATTACTCTCGTCCATCTGCTGTCTCATTACTGCCACAAAATTTGGAGTAAATGTTGGGATGAACTGAGATAAAAACCTAAACCCTGGTGGTCGATTAAATGGATTCACTAAAGGTCCCATTCTCTGATGGGGGATAATAGGTCACTGACGAATTATTTTCGAACGTTGAACCACTATTATGAAAACTCGACATAAAGTCTGTTGGCATCCCCAACGTTCGAGGAATAGGCATGGTAAAACTAGGCACTTGTAGCCCAGTATTTCCATCTATCGTCGGTATGATCGGTTCAATTCGACGAGGCATGATAGTTGATAACGAGAAAACGTATCGATTATATTGCTAGACTTCATTAACGTTTTATCGCATATTCACCGTTTTAACACTCGATTTCTCGAGTTTTTCTTACCATTTTGCAGGTACATCATTATATGGAGCTAAATCATGAATTAAGAGAAAAAGGAACAAAATCAATCACAAAAAGATGAAGAAATGAAGAAGCCTGCAAAACTGCATACTTTGTTGCAGCCACGATCGTCACAAGGGTGTCACGACCGTGACACCCCAAAATGGGCCATCACGACCGTAAGAGAGTTGTCACGACCGTGACACTTAAAAGCCACATGACACGAACGTGAAGACCTTGTCACGACCGTGACAAGGATAAAATTAGGTTTTTGACTCAGACTACGTCAAAGCACTACGTGAAGATTGTTTCTCCTATTTTGTTGCCACGTACCTACATTTCCTCCACCAATTCAGCAAGGCCCAAGCAACAAAGGTCCAAAAATCCAGCCCATTTAGGATTCTATAAATAGTACAAGTTCTATGATCAATGTACAGAGCATTTATTATTCAATTTTCTGCGAAAGCTCTGCCGAACTGTTTTACGACCCTTTCTATTTCTGCATTATTTTTAGTTTTCTGTTTCGTTCTTATTGTATCCAAACCCGCCATATAACAATTTCCAACATCAGGAAATTGTTATACATTTATTTTTTTTTTCTAAACCTTCAGCCTTTGTTATTTTCGATTTCGCCAACTCCAAGCTTTCCGGTCTGTGGAAGAAGGAGTCTGCTCTAATATTGTTAACCAGGTTTTTCATTATATTGCAATTTAATTATTTATAATGTTTATTTATTTTTCTGCCAGGAGTATTTTATTATTTAATTTTCTGTCTCTGTCTGGTTCAACATCGATGAGTAGCTAAACACCTTAGGGCGGTATGTAGTTAGAACAAACTTAACCGGTAAAATATAACCATAGGCTAAAAATAATTAATCACTTAACATTCTGGCTGATACTTTTTAATTGAAATAGACCTTTTCGTTACGAGAGTAAGAAAAGAGTATTAGGTTAGGTCAAGACCACGAGAGTGTGAGGTTTTAACCAGATAGCTAAAGTTAGGCATTTAAATTAAACACAGCGAGAGCGCTTTAAAATAAATTAGAATTACTTAGTTTCCAAAAATTACCTCTAAACACTTATGGGCTAGCGAGAGCAGGCATAGGGCTTTAGGGATAAGATCTGATATAAGACCACGAGAGTGTGAGTTGAGGGTATTTAAACTGGTAATCTCTACCGAATAGATTAAGTAAACATCTTTATAAGCCTAGGTTAGATTGACCCACCTAAGTTAGTATAATTACATACCGACCGCCTTAGTATTACTTTATTAAAACTTAAATTTAATTCCGCCTTTAATAGTCTTAAAAATCAACAAAAAATCGTGACAACCATTAGCCTTAGCTAAACTAGAAGTTCATCTAGCACTAAGTAACCATAGAATCCCTGTGGATCGATAATCTTAAATATTACTTCGATAGGCTGTGCACTTGCAGTTAAGATACCGCTAGACGCATAATTAGACACGTCTTTAGCCCATCAAGTTTTTGGCGCCGTTGCCGGGGATTCCTTAATTTAGTTACTAGTGCATTTAGGTAGCATTGTCTAGACTAAGGTATCAACTATTTAATTTAATTTAATTTCCGAGTGTATGCCAAGTACTCGCTCTAAAAGCGAAGACTTGCAACCTCTAATCCCTGAATCGGAACGCTTCTTACACGTAAGAAGACGTATATTCGATTACGAAAATAATTACAATATTCCAGATCTTCAATTAGATCCGCCTAAACCAGTCGTAACATCAAAGGACGCAGAGATGGCTGAAGAACAGAATCATCCACTCAAGTATTACGCCAGTCCTTCGCAAGCTGAACCGCATTCAAGCATTGCCGCGCCGGCTATCAACCGAAACGATTTCGAACTAAAACCTTCGTTGATATCAGCCGTGCAACAAAATCAATTCGCCGGTAATTCTACCGAGGATCCGAATCTTCATCTTTCGATCTTTGTGCAATATGCAGATACCGTAAAAGCCAATGGAGTTACCCAAGAAGCTATTAGATTACGTTTATTTCCTTTTTCGCTTCGAGACAGAGCAAGAGCTTGGCTTCAATCTCTGCCTTCGAACTCAGTAACTACGTGGGAGGAACTTAAGAGAGTTTTCTTGAACAGATATTTTCCACCTAGCAAGACAGCTATGCTGAGAGCTCAGATCAACGGATTTAAGCAAAGAGAAAGTGAATCATTATTCGAAGCTTGGGAACGCTATAAGGATCTGCTGAGACTTTGTCCACATCACGGATTAATAGAATGGATGGTCATCCATACCTTCTATAATGGACTCTTGTACAATACAAGAATGACAATTGACGCTGCCGCGGGCGGTGCATTGATGGACAAAGAATATAATGATGCCTATGCACTCATCGAAAGTATGGCTCAAAATCATTACCTTTGGGGAAGCGAGAGAGTCGCAACTGAGAAACCAACAAAGGGAGGTATGTACGAAGTAAGTAGTATGGACCAAGTCAATGCGAAGTTTGACCAACTAAGCCAAAAGATTGACAACTTGGCCATAACACCAACAGCCAACGTGGCTGCAGTAACACCTAACTGTGAGTTATGTGGAGTTTCAGGACACGAAGTTTCTGATTGTCAACTATTGACAGGAACTCCCACTGATCAAGTGAATTATGCTCAAGGAAACCCTTACTCAAACACATATAACCCAGGTTGGAAGAATCATCCGAACTTCTCCTATAAGAATAACAATGCTTTATACGCACCAGGTCAAGCACCAGCTACATCACCAGGATATCAAAAGACTGCTCCTAATGTCCCTAGAAAATCGAACCTTGAGTTGATGATGGAGAACTTTATAGCTAACCAATCTCATACAAACAAGGACTTCTTAAACCAAAACATTCACACTAGTGAGCAGATTAAACAATTAGTGAGCAAAGTAGATGCATTAGCTACACATAACAAAATGCTTGAAACTCAGATTTCACAAGTAGCTCAACAACAAGCACCTACTGCTGCACCAGCTGGAGTATTCCCTGGACAACCTCAACCTAATCCGAAAGGACATGCTAACGCTGTAATATTAAGAAGTGGCAAGGAACTTGACGGACCTACCGATCCAAGACTTGACAATCCAGCCATGTACCAAAAACCGGATAAACCGACTGAAGTGGTGAATGATCCAGAAGAAAAGGAAGATGACAATCAAGAGGTAGTGGAGAAAGAACAACCTTATGTGCCTCCACCACCCTATAAACCACCAATTCCGTACCCCCAAAGATTAATAAATTCCAAGACGACGGGTCAATTTAAGAAATTTGTCGAACTTCTGAAACAGTTGAATATTACTATTCCGTTTACAGAAGCAATTACCCAAATACCCTTGTATGCTAAGTTTTTAAAAGAAATCTTATCCAATAAGAAAAAGATAGAGGATAACGGAACAGTTACACTTACTGCCGAGTGTAGCGCCATAATTCAGAATAAAATGCCTCCTAAGCTAAAAGATCCAGGAAGTTTCTCTATACCCTGTGTAATAGGAAAATTCGTCATTGACAAAGCTCTATGCGATTTAGGAGCCAGTATCAGTGTTATGCCCTTAACGATTTGCAAAAGGCTAGACATGGGAGACCTAAGACCAACTAAAATGTCTGTTCAACTAGCCGATCGCTCTGTTAAATATCCTGTAGGCATACTAGAAAACGTCCCAGTACGTATAAGACAATTCTACATCCCTACTGTTTTATAATCATGGACATCTCTGAGGACTCCACTACACCTATCATACTAGGAAGACCATTCTTAGCTACCGCCGGAGCTATAATAGACGTAAAAAGAGGAAAGCTAACCTTTGAAGTAGGTGAAGAGAAAGTTGAATTTATTTTAACACAATTCTTACAATCACCAGCTATAGAGGATACATGCTATCTATTGGACGTAATTGACGAATGTGTAAGAGAAATGGAATTAAAAGAGACCACTTATTCTGAAATAATGAAAATTCAAATCCCTCCGATTTTCGAAGATGATAATTGGCGTAAACCGTATCAGGATGATAGTCTAAGCGAAAGTTTAGCACTTACACCGGATCCTATGCCAAGTAAAGATAAACCTACATTAGGATTAAAAACTTTACCTCATAACCTAAGGTACGAATTCTTAGACGTTGAATGTAAAAGACCAGTTATAATAAATTCCAGTTTAGGAACTATAGAAACAAAGAAACTTTTAGATGTTTTGAAGAAATATCCAACTGCATTAGGATATAACATATCTGATCTCAAAGTAATATGTCCTTCAGTCTGTATGCATCGTATTCTGCTAGAAGAAGATTGCAGAACCTCCAGAGAATCTCTAAGAAGAATTAACCCAACCCTTAGCACTGTAGTAAAAGAAGAAGTTAAAAAATTACTAGATGCCGGAATAATATATCCAATCTCTGATAGTGAATGGGTTAGTCCAATACATGTAGTGCCAAAGAAAGGAGGTATCACTGTTGTGAAAAACGCTCAAGGCGAATCGATATCGCAAAGAGTAGTGACGGGATATAGAGTATGCATAGATTATCGTAAACTAAACAAAGCCACTCGAAAAGATCATTTCCCACTACCTTTTATAGATCAAATGTTAGAACGATTAGCCAAGCATTCTTACTTCTGTTATCTTGACGGTTACTCAGGATTTTTCCAAATCCCTATCCATCCAGATGATCAAGAGAAGACTACATTCACATGCCCTTATGGAACGTTCGCCTATAGACGAATGCCCTTTGGATTATGCAACGCTCCTGCAACCTTTCAAAGATGTATGATGTCAATCTTCGCAGATTTTATAGACAACATCATGGAAGTGTTCATGGACGACTTCTCTGTATGCGGGCAAAGTTTTGAAGGATGCTTATCGAACTTAGAAATGGTGTTAGAAAGATGTGTAAAAGTAAACCTCGTGCTTAACTGGGAGAAATGTCATTTTATGGTCAACGAAGGAATCGTATTAGGTCATGTAATATCCGACAAGGGAATTGAGGTTGATAAAGCTAAGATTGAAGTAATAAAAGATCTTCAACCCCCTAAAACCGTTCGAGAAATACGAAGCTTTTTAGGACACGCCGGTTTTTACCGACGATTCATCAAAGATTTCTCGAAAATTACTAAACCTCTTACTGGTTTATTAATGAAAGACGCTGAGTTCATATTCAATGAAGATTGTCTTAAAGCATTCGAAACTCTAAAAACAGCCCTCATCACCGCACCAATCATGCAACCCCCTGACTGGAGATTACCTTTTGAAATCATGTGCGATGCGAGTGACTATGCTGTAGGCGCAGTTCTAGGCCAGAGGAAGGAAAAGAAACTTCATGCGATTTACTATGCCAGTAGAACCTTAGATTCTGCCCAGATGAACTACGCCACTACCGAAAAAGAATTGTTAGCAGTTGTCTTTGCGCTTGACAAATTCCGTTCTTACCTAGTTGGAGCGAAAATAATCATTTACACAGACCATGCTGCTATCCGATATTTATTAACTAAGAAAGATGCTAAACCAAGACTCTTAAGATGGATTTTACTCTTACAAGAGTTTGATCTAGAAATAAAAGATAAGAAGGGTACTGAGAACGTCGTAGCGGACCATTTATCTAGAATAGAAGGTATTAAACCCGAACAAGTGCCGATTAACGATGATTTTCCGTATGAACAGCTGATAGCACAATTAGGAAGCGACCTAGCTCAGTTAGACATAAATGAACCAGAATCCGTGGAAACAATCCAGACAACTGTAGGACTGCCATGGTACGCTGACATTGTCAACTACCTAGCCGCAGGAGCTCTTCCACCCGATCTAACCTATCAGCAGAAAAAGAAATTCTTTCACAATCTGAAACATTACTATTGGGATGAACCATTATTGTTCAAAAGAGGACCAGATGGAATCTTTCGCCGATGTATTCCCGAAGAAGAAATAGAAGATGCCATTGCTCAATGCCATTCATCTCCTTATGGTGGACATGCAAGTACTTCCAAGACTTGTGCAAAAATCTTGCAAGCCGGCTTATTCTGGCCTAATCTATGGAAGGATGTCCACATCGCTGTTATAAATTGCGATCGGTGTCAACGCACTGGCAATATTTCAAGAAGAGATGAAATGCCTCAAAAAGGAATATTAGAAGTAGAAATCTTTGACGTCTGGGGAATAGATTTCATGGGACCATTCCCATCATCTTTCGGTAATAATTACATACTCGTAGCTGTTGATTATGTTTCGAAATGGATTGAAGCTATAGCTTCTCCTACAAACGATACATGAGTAGTAATAAAGCTTTTCAAAAATATAATCTTTCCCAGATTTGGTGTGCCAAGACTCGTCATAAGTGACGGTGGCTCGCACTTCATCTCAAAAATCTTTGACAAATTACTATCTAAGTACGGAGTAAGACACCGTGTGGCTACACCATATCATCCACAAACGAGTGGACAAGTCGAAGTCTCAAACAGAGAAATTAAACAAATCTTAGAAAAGACTGTCGCCATATCTCGGAAAGATTGGTCATCTAAACTTAATGAAGCTTTATGGGCTTATAGGACCGCTTACAAGACACCCATAGGTACTACACCTTTCAAACTAGTTTATGGAAAATCTTGTCACCTCCCAGTAGAACTAGAACACAAAGCTTATTGGGCGATTAGAACTCTCAATATAAACTATAATGCTGCAGGAGAAAAGCGAATCCTAGACATTAACGAATTAGAAGAATTAAGGCTAGATGCTTATGAGAATGCTAAGATATATAAAGAAAGAACTAAGCGATGGCATGATAAACGCCTATCTAGGAAAGAATTTAGTGTGGGAGACGTTGTACTCCTCTTTAATTCAAGACTTAGGCTCTTTCCTGGAAAATTAAAATCTAGATGGTCAGGACCCTTTGAAATAATTAAAGTATTCCCGAGTGGGGCAATAGAAATTAAGGGTAGGAATAGTGAACCATTCATAGTAAACGGACAACGTTTAAAACATTATCATAAAGTTGAAAATAGAGATTATGCGAATAATCTAAAGCTTTTAGAGTTGTCCACTAATTCCCCTGATTAATCTAAACCTAAGCATTACGTCAGGCTTTTGACGATAAAAACAGCGCTTAGTGGGAGGCAACCCATTTACTTATTTAATTATTTAAGCTATTCTTTTTTAGCATGTTGTTATTTATCGTTTACTATTTGTTTATTTGTTTTGTCATTTTATAGTTTTATTTTATATTACTATTATTGCCATTACATTATGCATTTCATTTTCTTATTTTTATCTTAAATCACTTTTTACAGATTTTCTAAAAGTCTTTTCCACTTTCCTTCTTCCCCCGATTTGTTTCCTCCATATTTGCACTGACCATGGCTAACCAACCAATTAACCATATGGAAACCAAATTTAGAGGTAGGAACCAAAGAATGAAATTTGAAGAGTTATCACAGAGGCAAATGGATTTGACCCTGTACCCGGATGATCGGACTATGGAAACCTTAGGAATACATGATAGCATCATGTACTTGTTTAACCGACTCGGATGGGAGAATGCATTGATCCAACATAAGTTTGTGACTTACCGCGAGCTCACCCTTGAGTTCCTTAGCTCCTTAATTTACCTACCTGAGCGCGGTTTTGGATTTAGGAAAGGATTTATTAGTTTCCGCCTATTTGGAATAGAATATGACTTTAACCATAAAGAACTAGCTGACTTGTTAGGATTCCCTAGTGGACCATTTGCTTTTACTACCACACAGGTAGAATTGATGGATATTGAGCTAGATTTCTTTTGGGGAACTTTAACCGGAAACTACCACCCTGAACCAAATAGCATGAATAATGATGAGATCCATAATCCTGCTCTCCGTTACTTCCATAAAATCCTTGCCCATACCTTCTTTGGAAAAGAAGAAAACATTACCGGAGTTTCTAAGGATGAAATATTTATTATGTCATGTTTCACTAATGGACAGCCTGTTAATGGTGTACCTTTCATGATGCAAACCTTCACCCGTATCCAAGAAGAACCTGAATTACCTATCTTAGTAGGAGGTCTTGTAACCATGATTGCTGATGCTTTAGGACTTAGGTACCAATTGCACAGGTGAAACCGTTTAGGTAACATCCGTCCTATGAATCTTAACTTCTGCTTTAATAGACATATCATAAGGAATTTAGGACATCCACCTTTTGAGTACCTAATCCGGAATGAGGTAGTAACCCTGTTCACATTGCCTAACCATGCTAGAGTAAGTGTTCACAATAAGGATAACTGGCTTTATGAGTTAAACCCACCTGATTATCCACCCACTCCTGAAACACCTCAGTCTTACAAGATAAAAGATGATACAATGACCGATGTCGAAACTGACCCTGAGACACCTCCTGGTTACCATGACATTGACCACACTGAAGAAGTACATGAAACCCCTGAAGTGAATCAAGGAGATTATGCTAACAACTTACAAAACATCATGAACACTCTCAATGCTTACCAAACTGACATTAATTTATTTAAAGAAGACATTAAGAGCATGCGATTGGATATTATAGGGTTGACTGACATAACCTGCGAACAATTCTATCACTTGAACTCCGCCATCGAAGACTTGAAGAAACGCTTTTGATAATGTTATAAGTGATTTAGTTTATTTTTCCCATTGTTTTCGTTTCTAGTTAGATTTATTTTTCGCAACAATTTCATACCGCATTTCCGTTTATGTAACTTCATTTTCAATTACTTTATGCAATGCACCTTTAATTCCAAAATTTCTCCATTTTTAGCAATTTATATATTTTTCATTCTATGTACTGTTATGCTTGCATTTATTCATATTATATACAATCTCTCATGCTATGCAAGTTATTGAAGTACTGTGTTGAAATATTATACTATATGGTGTTTTTAAATTAATATGAGTGTTAGTAAAGAAAATACATTATTATAAAATATGTGAAATAAGTGAGAAAGTGTTTTCTGGAAATTATTCAACGAAGCAAGCCCTCACGGTCGTCACTCCCCCATAACGATCGTGACGTGCTCATTTAGCGTGTCACGACCGTCGTACCCCTGTCACGACCGTGACGACCCCTATTACAGGAATCGTGAGAAACAGAACTGTTTCTCTTCGTGCCTCTTCTTCTTCTTCCTCCATAACTTCCAAAAAAACTACCCATCTTCTCCATAACCTCCGTAACCCCCCCATTACCAACTTTAAACTCCGTAACCCCCCCATTACCAACTTTAAACTCATTAACCCCCCATTATCACAACCTATCACATTCTCACTCTCCATTATTTATCCCGAATCAATATTTCTTTCATTTTACCATTTTTTTTCACAAAACATCAAAAATCTTCATTCTTCACTCTAAGCTCTTGCATGCAATGGATACTATTACTTTTAGAGAAGGTGATGCTGGAGAAACTCAGAGAGAACGATTTCTCCGATTCCAAAACCGCGGTGTGCAACCTACACGTTACATCGACACTGTCTGTTTGAGGGAACTCGGAATGCTTGCCAGTGTTACAAGCCTGCTTCAAAAAGTCGGTCTGTGGGATCTTTGCAGTCAACCTCAGCCCACATTCGAGCTTCTGACACTGGAGTTCTTAAGCTCGTTCAGTTACATCACCGGTACCGGTTCTCAGAGTCAGCTCACCGGTTTCGCAAAATTCAGATTGCATGGCCAAGAGTTCAACCTTTCGTAAGACAGGATAGCCGAGTTGCTAGGCTTCGATCACGGAACTGAAGCTCACCGCCGCGTGCCCGATAATTTTAGTGAACCAGCTTTCACTCTATGGCACGACTTAACCAACACCCGTGCCTCAGCCTTCCAAAGCCTCAACGCTACGCACATTCACAACCCGGCCATCCGCTATTTCCACCGAGTCATTTGCAACACCATCTTCGCTCGAGAAAGCAACCATAAGCTCAACTCCAAGGAGCTTCTATTCTTACACTGCGCTCTTAATGACGAGCCGATCAACGCTGCCCCTTTCATGCTTTATCATATCCAGGCTATAGCACACAGAGGATCCACCCCGTTCTTCATAGGCGGCATTGTCACCACCCTCGCCATTCAGTTGGGGCTTGGTGACTTGGTCGCAGATCAGCCTCACCTAGCCGCAGAATTCCTCACCAAGAGTTATTGCAGGTCCGCTCACCTGATTGCGCAGCGAGAGGATGGCAGGTATAGCCCTGTTGTCCATGGCACCATATTTCACCATATCATTCTGCCATCCCGCGACCGCATCGACCCATCCAGCCGAGCCAACTGGCTCTTTGTTCTACCTGATGCTGCCGAACACGCTCCTATCCATGATGATCAGGCAGATCTCCCTGCGGATGAGATGCAGGACGCTATGGATGCAGCTGAGCCTGTCCAGGATATACCAGAGTCATCTACCCGACAGCCTCCTGCACCGGAAGTCACACTTGAGGAAGTCCTCTGTGCGATTCATCAGCAGAACCAGATGAACGCCGCACTGGAGCGCAGGCAGAAGGAGCAGTACGATGTTTTACTCGGCACTATTGCAGCAAACCAGGCAGCTACTAATGAGAGGTTTGGCGAGATTTTCAGCGAGTTAGAAGCCTTGCGTATCGACATCACTGGGACCACCAGCACCGGTTCTGATCCTGAAGCGACTCCTTCCAGACGTCGCTCCCGCACCAGAAGCCGACCCCGCGGTCCTCAGCAGCCATAGATCTAGTTTTACTTATGTTTGTTTTTCGTTTTTGTCGTTTGTACTGTACTTTTACCGCATTTATATCACAACATTGAGGACAATGTCTGATATAGTGTGGGAGAGGTACCTTTCATTTCTGCATTTTTCCTTTTCGCATTTTTCCATTTCGTTGTATTTTCAATTCCGTTGTATTTCCTTTTAGTAAGTTAATGAAGCGAGCAAAATCTTTATGATATTTTCTTTAGTTTCGAATTTTCCCCGTTTATTTAGCCATAACCGAAAAAAAAAATCTTTAATTATTCGCATTACCCGACTTACCTGCGAAATCGTAAATAGGAAGCTGAGAACGATTAAACAAGACCAATACAATCTTGACACCTTTGACTTCCTACTTAAGCGATTCCATTCCGATCACCATTACGAGTACACTTCTAGTTTCAGTTCAAAAGTAACCCCTAGTAGTTTATACTAGCAGTCAGCACCGTCTGAACACAAACCACGTGGGGAGCCGATGAATATAAGCGTTTGATGCCTAAATCAATAATGATCCTTCATATCTCGATGCAAAATGAAAAGAAATTGCACCAAAGTACACGGTCGCATATAAGAAACGAGAAATATGAGAAGGAGTCCATTGCGGGTTGGTTCAGAGGTACTGGTTCTGAACTCGGTAGGGCGTGCTACGGCTCGATCCCCCACAACCTCCAAATCGGATAATATATGTAGGGTTACCACACTCGTGTACCAGACCCCGTGCTCAAAAAGGATCAAAGTCGCTAACCGGCTACTCCACTACGTGCGTGCTAAGGCAAAGGGCTTAATGTGATTGCGCTAGAATGAAACCGGGCGAAATAAGATCGAAATACTCTAGGTGAAATCGTAAAGTAATTGCCGATTGTTTCGTTTAACGGGAAGTCGACGACATAGCTTGTTGCTTGTGTCATTAGTGTATCGGTAGTGTTCTATCAAAGTACCGGATTATCCGACAAAAACGATCCCTCGTATGATTTGTTATGAGTATGCGTGAATAAAATCTTGTCCGCCGATTTTCAACCGACTATTTGCTTGAGGACAAGCAAAGATTTAAGTTTGGGGAAGTTTGATAACGAGAAAACGTATCGATTATATTGCTAGACTTCATTAACGTTTTATCGCATATTCACCGTTTTAACACTCGATTTCTCGAGTTTTTCTTACCATTTTGCAGGTACATCATTATATGGAGCTAAATCATGAATTAAGAGAAAAAGGAACAAAATCAATCACAAAAAGATGAAGAAATGAAGAAGCCTGCAAAACTGCATACTTTGTTGCAGCCACGATCGTCACAAGGGTGTCACGACCGTGACACCCCAAAATGGGCCATCACGACCGTAAGAGAGTTGTCACGACCGTGACACTTAAAAGCCACATGACACGAACGTGAAGACCTTGTCACGACCGTGACAAGGATAAAATTAGGTTTTTGACTCAGACTACGTCAAAGCACTACGTGAAGATTGTTTCTCCTATTTTGTTGCCATGTACCTACATTTCCTCCACCAATTCAGCAAGGCCCAAGCAACAAAGGTCCAAAAATCCAGCCCATTTAGGATTCTATAAATAGTACAAGTTCTATGAACAATGTACAGAGCATTTATTATTCAATTTTCTGCGGAAGCTCTGCCGAACTGTTTTACGACCCTTTCTATTTCTGCATTATTTTTAGTTTTCTGTTTCGTTCTTATTGTATCCAAACCCGCCATATAACAATTTCCAACATCAGGAAATTGTTATACATTTTTTTTTTCTAAACCTTCAGCCTTTGTTATTTTCGATTTCGCCAACTCCAAGCTTTCCGGTCTGTGGAAGAAGGAGTCTGCTCTAATATTGTTAACCAGGTTTTTCATTATATTGCAATTTAATTATTTATAATGTTTATTTATTTTTCTGCCAGGAGTATTTTATTATTTAATTTTCTGTCTCTGTCTGGTTCAACATCGATGAGTAGCTAAACACCTTAGGGCGGTATGTAGTTAGAACAAACTTAACCGGTAAAATATAACCATAGGCTAAAAATAATTAATCACTTAACATTCTGGCTGATACTTTTTAATTGAAATAGACCTTTTCGTTACGAGAGTAAGAAAAAAGTATTAGGTTAGGTCAAGACCACGAGAGTGTGAGGTTTTAACCAAATAGCTAAAGTTAGGCATTTAAATTAAACACAGCGAGAGCGCTTTAAAATAAATTAGAATTACTTAGTTTCCAAAAATTACCTCTAAACACTTATGGGCTAGCGAGAGCAGGCATAGGGCTTTAGGGATAAGATCTGATATAAGACCACGAGAGTGTGAGTTGAGGGTATTTAAACTGGTAATATCTACCGAATAGATTAAGTAAACATCTTTATAAGCCTAGGTTAGATTGACCCACCTAAGTTAGTATACTTACATACCGACCGCCTTAGTATTACTTTATTAAAACTTAAATTTAATTCCGCCTTTAATAGTCTTAAAAATCAACAAAAAATCGTGACAACCATTAGCCTTAGCTAAACTAGAAGTTCATCTAGCACTAAGTAACCATAGAATCCCTGTGGATCGATAATCTTAAATATTACTTCGATAGGCTGTGCACTTGCAGTTAAGATACCGCTAGACGCATAATTAGACACGTCTTTAGCCCATCAGTAGTCCATCCGCTGTATGCGATCAACACCGCTGAAGTAATCTGCTTAGTTTCTTTAGTTGTGTTTGTAATAACTCAAACTCCCTCCGAAGATGGTTCTTCATTTGGACGTGGCGTAACCATCTTGCCACTACAAAAGTCCATATATTCAACACAACGGGTCCCACCAGGTGTGCCAATTTGTCCGCACGTGATTTTCGCGCAAACAATCGCTGGCGTCCTGTCGAAGGTTTACTTGCGGGACCAACCACACTAATCACATGACTGCTTTTGTTGTTTAAATTTGCATGGTCGTTTGTAATGTAAGACAATCATACGATGTTTGTTTGGATAAAAGCGGTAAAATACTTGGTAATATAAAGAGGAAAACATGTAAAGAAACAAATAAAGGAAAACACAAGATATTCAATAAAATGTCTTAGTATTGAAATAACTTGAATGAATAAAGTGTTGGACGCTATCATACATTTTGCTCATGGGGTTAACTCTTTTCTCTTAACGCTTAGTACTCTGAGTGTGTCCATTGTACAATGTAAAAAAATGCGCCTTTTATTTATGAGAAAGAACAATGCTTAAATAGGAAATAGAAAAGTAACCTTTGGACCCTTATGTCCATTTTGATCATGCCATGTGTCCTCTCACTACTCTTAATAACCAACTCCCACGCTCTTCCACTTTCCCTGTTGGGTGGTTTCTTCATGAGATCAAACGACGTGTCGAACCCTTTTGACTATTGAGCTTCATTATTATACTATTGGAATCCTTCCAACGACCCATTCTCCTCGACCAATACTGCTTCAAACAAACCTCTTGTGTCGACCAAGGATATATCCATGGATGTGGTGTCGACCAAACATATCTCCTCTAATGTTATGTCGATCGAAACCGTGTTTCCTCTTCTCTTTCATAGTCAAAATCTTTTCCAGCTAACACAAACCTGCTCCACAAAATCTCTGATATAGAAGAATCATCATCAACTTTATACTTGTTATCAACGATATTATTCAACGCAATGCGAAAAGGGCTATTACGAGTATTATCGTCCACACAGATGTAAGATCCCACTGTCTTTGCCAAGGTCTCAAAGAAAGAGAAATTCCAAGCAAGGAAATGAATTCCATGACATCTAAGCCAAGTCAACATTTCGATATCCACAACCGTATCTTTCCATTCGCGAATCTCCTTGAACCATTTCTTCCACCAAGTATTAGCTTCCCTGATCAAATCATGGAATTCACCTTCTTCGCTTTCCTCCAGCAGACACAAGTTTTCTCCAAGAGGAGTGACTTTGATAGAAAAATATCCTTCAATCTCAAAGTTATTCTATATGTTATACGACATACCAAGAACCAACACAACACCTACAAATGCACTCTTGAATCTTACTAACTCTGAATCTTCTACCTGGTACTTTAAGCGAGGTTGAGGTTTTGAAGAACTAGGAGTAAAAGTATGTTTCTCTACCACCACATCTACAAAAAATATTATTCCCACTCGACTCTCGATCCAACCTCTTCTCTTACCTTCCCCTCTAACATTTTCCTTCAAGTTGATCCTGCCTTTAAAGCCTTCATCGGCCTTACCTTTCGGTTTCTCCATCCTATTAAACCTTGGGACATTGACATGAATCTTAACATTGTCTATAAAAATATTATCCAGTTTAATTGTCAAGATTCTTAAATCCTCCACCTCCATGAATCTAGCAAAACCGAACCGTTTTCCAAATTTATTCCTCTTAGGAGGAATCACCACCACTTTTACTTCGCCACGTTCCTTGGATAATTTGAAAACATCAACATCCCTGATCCAATCAGGAATTTCTAAAGAGAAAAAAAAATAGATTGACAGATCATTTCTTCAATATTGATAGAACATTCTCCTCAGAGAAAGACATCTTATTTCATTGAGTGCACCTTCTTAGCTCCCTTGTGTTCAATCATATTTAACAATTAAAAAACTAGTGTCCATAATGATATGATTATTCTAATAAATTAAAGATGTTCAAGATGATAAAATGGTAACTCAGACACTAACATATTAATAGAAAAACATGATATAGAAATTATAATTAAAAAAATAGTAACTCAGACACTAACATATTAATAATTTTTAGAATTAAATATGGTTTTTGATGTTTTCTTTACTTTCCACGTTTATTATTCCAATTAAAAATTAAATATTTAACTTTAACCACTCCAAACTCCAAAAAAATTAAAAGATCTAAAAAAAATAGTCAAACCCCATATTATTTTCTTTCGACCACAAAGATTTCACCCGTAAATAGCAATGATCTTTGTCGCTATATCTTCACGTTGTTGGATTAGTCCACAACTCCGATGATGAAAGGGTATGATTTTCTACCTCTGCATCCGAATTTAAGGAGATTTTTTATGCTATAAATTAATTTCTAGGTTTTTGAGTTTTGAATAATCCACCCTGATGATTCAACTGTAGGTTTGAATTTGATTGTTATGGAATTTATGGTTTTTTTTTAGATTTTTAATCATGGATTTTTTCAATTTGTAAAGTGTAAAAAATAGTGTCCTTAATTGATCTTGTAAGAATCAATTGACATTGTAAGAATACAATTTAAAATAATAACTCTCAATTTTTTCAATTTAAACTATACTCAGTTAAAAATTTTAAACTTGTAATTTTATTCTTTGATTTAATCCAATTCAAACGATAAGTCAAAGATAAATTTGAATTGAATAAACTATAACAAAATAATAATAATAAACAAATAAAAAAGAAAATATAAGCGAAAAATAGAAACAAACAAATAGAAGTAAGAAATTACTAATTAAACCACATAATGATTTTTCGTACTTTATTCCAAATCAAATCAAATCAAACTAAACAAAAATCAAACCAAACTAAACAACAAAAATAAAGTGAATGAAGGATTTTCTCATTCTTTATTCTACTTAAATAAACACATCTTATCTAATTTTGGTTTAATTTATATGGTTTTACGTTTACGCCTAACATATATACATTGATAAATGGAGGTTTACAATCAATGCAATCCATTCCTGCTGTTGGTAAAAAGTTTTTCTCATAATATACTTGAGAATTAAGTTGACATTTTTTACCATATAAACAAGAACCAAAAAATCAAGTAGTTCCCCAAAACTTTAACATTACAATTATATATATATATATATATATATATATATATATATATATATATATATATATATATATATATATATATATATATATATATATATATATATATATATATAAATCAATATGAAATGTAGAAAGTTTTACGATTACAAAATAGTATTAACAATATATATAATTTTTTTTATATATAGATAGATATATAAAAAGATATAAAATAAATTTTGAGATGTAAATGAAAAATGAAAAATAGTCATTACTTGAAAACAATTAAACGGTATAATAGAAAATCTAAATTATTGAATTTTGATTTTCATAACCTATTCCACTGAACTAATTGATTATTGTACTCTACTGAATTAAACATATATTCGAAAATTTCAATCGAAGAAATTTCAATTTTAAACTATTGAATATGTGGTAAGGAAACAATTCTACAGTGTCATGTAGTTCGAACATACCAACCTTTAAAGCGGGTCTTGCACATGACGAAATCATAGATCGAGATAGCCGAGTTCGATATCTCATATTAGCCTAGAACAACTCTTAGAACTCAAATCATCGCAAATCTGACTACAAAAATGATGCCAATTACTTAAGAACCGTGCTCAAAGTGAATCGTTTTCATAGACAAATCGTGAAACAGTAGAGCAATTGTCATGGAACTCATCATTGAGAATAGTGAATGATTGAAGTATCTTTGTGTTTCAAATTTCCTAGCATTATGATTGTTTTTAATCATGTTTCTCCTTTTGGATTAACTACATTTTAGAAAAACAACTTAGAGAAGTGTCCAAGTGTTCAAGACTCGTCTAGCTTGCCAAAGTTGAATGTGTTAGACGATAGACTTCGATCTAGAGTGGTGAATAGATCACAAGTTAAAACTTTTGGCAAAAAACTATTTTGAAACGTTTTATGGTACGACAAAAACAACCTGAATTGAAACGTCTAACCGAACCTCTATCAAAAATCTCGAATATGCGTAAAAGTACACAAACGTACGATAATGAACACAAATTGTTCAACAACTATCAATCACAAACAATTGAATGCAAAGCTAAATGTAGAGCTTATTTCCAATGATCAAAATGCACAAAAACATAATAAAACAATTTATCAAACACCTTGTGTTCAATCAATATCGTTTGGAAATTCACTTTGTTTTGCTGATCTTAAAAACCAATCACAATCAAATGGATTATGATTATATCAACAAAACTTATTTCGAAATTTAAAAAATAATTCCCAAATAAAATGATCAAACGAACTATGAATTTAATGATTTGCAAAAAGAAAATTAAAAGAGAGAGAGAGAGAGAGAGAGAGAGAGTTCATAAGGTTTTGTTTAGGAAGTTCCCCAAACGGCCTCGCTATGGATACGTTTGTCCTCAATTTGAATTTGAATTGAGATATTATATTATATCTTACTTTGCAAATGTGTGTATACAAGAGATGAAGAACTATAACCCTACAAACCTTAGGTTTGTTGTTGATTATACCACCTCCAAAACCCTTAATCAAATATTGATCAAGTAACAAACAATGTCGTTTCAATTCACCAGTCCTTGTTACTACCTTGTAAGACACTCCTTGTCTCAAGGTTTTCACTTTGTCGAATTAATCTTAATTGTACATTTGTTGAAACCCAAGATTTACCAGCACAGTCCATTATCTCACGCTACTCCATTGCAAGGCACCCCTTGTCCCAGGGCTTTCACTTGATCGAATCCAAATTGCATAATCTTGTCCAAAACCTTCAAATCCTCAACGATGTTGAAGGAAAACCCCAACCCAATTTTCTTATTTGAAATCCTCAAAGTTCTCAATCCAATTTTCTTGGTACAATAACCTAGTTGGACATTGAAACGCCCCATATAATATATATATCTAGAATAATATCATACAAAAGTTTATTTGGTACTGACACCATCATAAGTGCCTAATAGCATAATTCACATTCTTGACCAATACTAATACAATAAACAAACTATGGTACAAGACATCGAAATTATACTAAAATAAAAATACTAAGATCAATACAATATCCTTCATTGTATAAAAGATAAATACACAATGGAAAAACTAATACTGAGCTTCTCTTGAAATATCCAAGCATAACTCCACTTGTAAATCAAACCTGCAAACAAAACCTGAAAAGCAACAACAATAGTGGGGTGAGATAACAACATCTCAGTGAGTTCCATATCTTATGGATTCTCTCGGCTTTACAAGGTTCTACAAGAAAATCCTACTTAAGTCGGGGGAAAGCCTAGACCTTGAGTTCACAATCTCACACTCATATAGAAACATGCTTTGAGTTCACTAACTCGACAGTTATCACTAATCAAAAACTAACTAAGGCATCCCTTATTCCCGTCTTCTCCTACATCTAAGAGTCGACACGAGTCATGGATCCTTGTAATTTACTTGACATACAAAATGGATTCGGATCCTAGGCATGTTAACCTAGAATCGTGACTTCCCATGGCATGTTAATCAGCTCAAGTCTCTACCCGTAGGTTCCATTCGTACTAAACGCGGGAATCAAACCTGCCAAGTAATTATGCATATATTTCAGAGGAACCCCAGGTTCATGAAATGACATCTCATAGAAAATGGTTATGACTACATGATTTTAACACAAACGTGATTACACATACCAATCACAAGGCCACATTCTCCTTAACACAAAAGTGAATGCATATTAAGTTTATAAGGCCACATTCGCCTTTTAACAAATAAAACACCCAACAGGTTCATACACATGTTCCATATTGTGTTCCTCACCACTAGACCATTACTCGACTAAGATACACATTTATGTATCAAACTTCGGAATATAACCATCTAGTTTCTATCAAATTCGTAGTCACATACTAGGTTCTACTATTGATATGTGGTAAGGTTTCCTCACTCTACTTAACTCCTTTTTAATTAAGTAGTCTCATAATTATTAATAGTTAGCATGCATACATATAATATGGCATAACACAATTATAATCTTTATGTTTTCCAGTCTCATATCATTGGATAGTACGTTGTCATAGCTTTTCAATGATACCAAGAACGCTTCGTCCGGACACCCGAGTCGAAAGTTATGAATTTTAGAAAATATTTTTAGAGAACTTATAATGTTAACTGGTTAACCATTAGGCGGTAACCGCTTAACCACATTCCAATAGAGAATTTGGATTTTGAGATACAATTTGGTAACTAGTTAACCAATACCTGTTAACTGGTTAACCTTTACATTTTCACGTTAAAAACACTATTTTTCCACGCGTTAACCGGTTAACCATTAGGTGTTAACCGGTTAACACTGAACCAAAGTCACTTTTCCTTGCGTTTTTCAGCATTAAAACTAGTAAAAACTTATAATAACACAATGCAACATAGTACTTATTATCATAGGGTATTCTTACACCTATCTCGACTATACTACGCGATTTTCTCCGTACTTCAACCGTTAGAAATCATTGAATGTAAATTTTATCAATTTTCACGATTTCTAACCTAACTCTAGAAATCAAAGAAAACTAAAAGAAAAGTGTCTAACTAGAACCCACATTTCCATTAATGAGGAGTTTGATGAAGATTATGAGATAAATGGATGAAGAAATGATGATGATCCAAGGCTTGGATCTTCTAAGGCTTCACTTCTCCTTCTTTCTCTCTTTGCTCCAATTTTTATCTTCTTTCTCTCTCTCCCTCTCTCTCTCTCTCAAAGTTTCTATTTTTAGATTTTTGTAACAAACGAAATGTTATAACAAAATATCAATTAGGTTATCAAACAGATCCAAAAATTGAGAGTATCCAAAAATGTCTCTGATGCACAAATTAGTAAAACCTCAGGGTTGAATAATATTAATCAATTAAATATGAGTTCAACAATTGCTCTAATTATCTGAACATATAACTCTTACAGCACACCAAAATCCAATTGAGTTCACTTAATATTATTCAGAGCACTTAATTAAATGTGTGGTATTATAGACGTTATCAACTATAATCTAGATGGTCACCCAATCAAAAAATTATTATGTGTACTTTGATTGTGTGTATGCATAAAAGAGAGTTTGAAAATGATGAGAATGTTTTGAAATCCAGATTTCATGTAAGTTTAGTCTATAACCTTACTAGAAATGATGCATGTATCAAGTATGTATATATATATATATATATATATATATATATATATATATATATATATATATATATATATATATATATATATATATATATATATATATATATATATATGCAAGTATCAAATAAAAGAAGTGCAAAAGGAAATAAAAGCAAAACAAAAATTCAAGATTTTAAGTCTATAGGTAGACCTATTAAAGTCATGTGTCGACTTATAAAGGTCTTCAGTCGACCTATTGGAATCAACACATGGACAAAGCCTACATGCTTCAATATTGAAGTGTGTGTCGACCTAAGCATCATATGTGTCGACCTGAGCTGATAAAATTCAACTATAGGTTGACCTATAATTGTATGTGTCGACCTATAGGATGTTTTTCACACTCAAAACTTTGTTTTTTTATGCATGAAGTTGTTTCTTGATGCTTGAATCTTTTCTAAATCATTTCTAACATTTTGACATGCTTTCTAATGCAAAAATGCACAATCTACACCTAGAATCGATTGATATCGTCCAATGTACAAAAATGTTAAAGTTTCTCCTAGTTTTGATATCATACAAAACATATCTAAATGAAAAGATGCACTCACAGTATGAAGCTACATAAAGGACATGTGTTAGGTGTGATGCTCCAACATGTGAGTTCGACATATGGGTCTTGTGCAACAGGCACCAAATTGATGTGTTTTAACATAACATGTTAAGAATATTGAGTTATATTTTATTGTAATTTATTTTAGTAATATGATTTTATGATTTGTGGACAACTGGAAGATCAAATCAGATTTAAAAGAGCAATTTTAGCAATGTATTTTAACATATGATTTGTGGACAATAGCAATATTATGTGTTTTAACATAATATTCAAGGAAAAATCAAATATCCAACAGATTGTGCAAATATTCTAGACGAAAATATCTGAAGGTCCACAAGGAAAAAGCCCATAGTTATTTGCTATATAAGGAGATCAAAAGCTACATTGGAAAATAAGCACTCTCATTGAATATCTTAGAGTGTTAGGTTTTGTGCCTTGTATCCATGTTAATTCCCTAATAGGATTAGTGTAAGATCCTTATGTACACCTCTATGTTTCAATAACTTGGCATAAATGGTTTGTCTTGTCGAGTTGTAATCAACATTGTTTATGCACACCTTTATGTTTCAATAACTTGCCATATAAGGTTTGTCGAGTTGAGTTGTAATATTCAACATTCTTTATCTTATGAAGATTGAAATTAACCACTACGGTTTAGTGGTTGTTTTCCCCTGTCATTGGGATTGTGGCAGAGAAGAAAGTGGGTAGGTTCTCATATTTAGGGGAAGACTCTAAATAGAAATTCATTGGGTAGTGTTAGGAAGATGCATTGAATAACATATGCTTGTTGTTGCTTGTAAGTCTATATATACTAAAATACTAATAGTGAATTTCCTTTCTTTGGTTGTAGACTCAGTCTCCCAGACATAGGTGTAGTTTCACCAAACTGGGTAAATAATTGATTATGTTCTATATTGATATTTTGTTCCATCATTTAATACTAGTTAGCGTATTATTTTTTGTCTATCTTGTCGCACCTGTTGCTGGAGCATCGTGTTCGACATATGTCCCATAAAGAACAAAATTTCAATTGGTATCAGAGCAGGCACCCTAGCATGTTGGGTGATCTCCAAGGAAGATAAATTCAGCTCAAATGGAGACAATTAAAGATGGAAGATTAGTCAACAAACCACCCATTTTTTATGGAAAAAAAATTATGATTATTGGAAGGTGATGATGGTGATTTTTCTCAAATCTTTGGGAAACAAAGGATAGCAAGATGTGATCAAGTGATAGAAACATTCAATGATTACCTCTGAAGATGGTACAACCAGCCTAAAACTAGAGGTTGGTTGTACAAATGATGAAGCCTTTGGGAACTCCAAGGCATTTAATGTGATTTTCAATGGTGTGGACAAGAACCTATTCATGTTGATCAACACATGCTCAAAAGATAAACAAGCATGGGAGATTCTGGAAAAAGCTTCACATAAAGGCACGCCAAAGGTTCGTATGTCAAGGTTGCAGCTTGTAACAACAAAATTTGAGAAATGAGGATGAATGAAGATGAAATTGTGAGTGAGTTTCACATCATATTGCATGATATTGACAACACATAATTTGTATTATGTAAAAATATGTCTAAAGAAAAGCTTTCCAAAAATATTCTCAAATCATTGCTTAATAGGTTTGATATGAAAGTTACTGCCATTGAAGAAGCTCAAAACTTAAGCAAAATCAAGGTTGATGAACTCATTGGCTCTTTAAAAACATTTGAGATGCATATAAGTGATTGATAAGAAAAGAAGAACAAAAGTATTGCTTTTGTATCCAACACTGATAAAGATGAAAATCAAGGTGAGAAGGATATTGAAGAAAACTTTTCAGATGCCATAGCTCTTGTTGGAAGAAAATTAAATAATACTCTGAAAGATCTAGATAGAAAGTGCAGGATAAATGTCCTAGATAAGGTGTCAGACATCAGTTCCCAGAGCAAGAACCGAGATTAAGACAAACCTAATAGAGGAAAAGGAACACGTTGCTATGAATGTGAAGGGTTTGATCACACTAAAGTTGAATGTCCTACTTTTCTAAAGAAACAGAAAAGGGATTGCTAATCATATGGTTTGAATGTGATGATGATGAAGAAATAAACAATAAAATGATGGCCTTCGCTAGAAATTATGACTCGTGGAGTGAGTCTAGTGTTGAAGAAATCCTAGCAAAAGAATTTTGCTGAAACATATAGAGAGGTGTTCACTGAATGGAAGTAATCTTTCTTGAGAGAATAAAAACAGGAGAAGACCAAAAGTGTTGTATTCCTGGAAAAAGAGAAGCTTGGCTCAACCATTACATGTCTGGAAGAAGAAGTCTCATTGTTGAAGTCCAAACTTGAAAATATGCCAGAATCTATACATGTGAAGAACAATAGTTTAGATATGTTGAATGATGTCTTGAAAGGGAATATGAAGGTTGTAGGGTTTGACTATAGTTCCATGAACAAAAAGATCAAAGTCCCACCTAAGAAGAAGATTGAGTTTCAGATGGTGGACCACATGTCTCCACATCATGCTCGACATGTGTACCCTCATCATAAGGGCCACAAGAAACGTGTCAGAAGATGTCATCATTGTGGAAAATATGGTCATATAAGACCCTTTTGATATAAACTCTATGGATATCCTTAGTATTATAATTACTTATTAAGAAAATTTCAAAGGAAAGAAAGGGAAGAAAACTCAAGCTAAGAAAGTGTGGAAACCCAAAAAAACTGACAAATGTCTCTTAGCTAATGTTCCTCTTAGAGTTTCTTCTAGAAAAGATTGGTATTTTGATAATAGATGTTCACAACATATGACTGGTGAAAGGAGCTATATTTAAGAGTTAAAGCCTTATTCTAATAGTTATGTCACATTTGGTGATAGAACTAGAGGAATAATAAAGCATATAAGCAAGCTGGTGAGTCCATATTTACTATGTCTTGATAACATGTTGCTAGTAGAATGATTAACTGCTAACTTGATCAACATAAACCAATTACGTGATCAAGGTCTGAATGTTAGTTATAGCAAGTCAAGATGTATTGTCTCTAGCAAAGATCAAGTTGTGTTAATGAAGGGTTCAAGATCCAAAGACAATTATTATATGTGGATTTCTCATCCCCCATCCAAGGTTAAGAACATGAAGGAGAACATATCTTATGATGGTGTCAAGGAGTTGCTAAAACTCAAAATCGAAAAAGGTAAAATTCATGACATGTGTCAAGATGAGAAGCGAACCAATATCTCATTCAAGATGGTCCAATATATTACTCATACTTCAGATTTACCACATATGGGCTTTATAAGACTCGAGCAAGGAATTGTCATTGAAGGGAATGGTGATGGTCAGGATGGAGGTCCTCCCAGAATTAAACAAACAATAATGGTTAAGAAGAAATATTTGAATAAAAATATGAATTATGTTGTAACACCCCGGAATTTCATCCAAGACATGACTCATAAATTATTAAAATACTTGTCTTAAACAGAACTTAAACTGTTTAAAATTTTAATCAATTCAACATCAAACTAATTTCCTAAGCGGAAATCACCATTTTTCTAATTTAATAAAAAAATGATAAATAATTAATTTCAAAATATAGTGTGGTCAATTTATTTCTACATAGTGTTATTTTAAAAACCATTCTTCCCTGCGAGTACACATCAAACAAGAATCAATCACTTTGAGAACTCCATATTTGTACCTAGAAGTTTGTTGTAAGGGTCAGTTTCCATCAACCACAATCAATGCCAAAAATAAACTAAGCGAGAGTTAAAAATCAGACAAATATAAATATGCATAGCGTGTCCAAGAGAAATATAAAAGTACTCACCAAAATTATTAATAATTGAATTGTAAACTTAAGTCGAATACACATAAGAGTTAATCAAATCAGCCTGACACTATTAAAATCATACACAATAATATGCAATAATGTGCATGTTCTTAAAACTATATGATCTATATATAATCAGTCCGTCACTAAGGCACCACACAAAAGTCATCTCAAATCAATGAGGAAAATAATGTGCGACTAAGGCATCACACAGAAATACATATGCTATGTCATGATAATAAAAGGGCAATTTCCGACACTAAGGCAAATCCCGCCACTTAGACAATCATAAAGTTAAAATAATATTCATCTCACATGATTTCAAGATCATAATTTACTCACTCTTAATTCATAGACACAATACCTTAATTTAAATAAATTTTCATTTTACTTATACTTTAAGAAGTACAATATATATATATATATATATATATATATATATATATATATATATATATATATATATATATATATATATATATATATATATATATATATATATATATATATATATATATATATATATATATATATATATATATATATATATATATATCAATTGCATATACTAGTGTATGATGCACAACATTTCTACTTATCCATGTTAAAAATCCACCTTATTTCTGTAAATTGTTAGTTCCCTCAAATACAAATATTATATATATATATATATATATATATATATATATATATATATATATATATATATATATATATATATATATATATCAATTGCATATACTAGTGTATGATGCACAACATTTCTACTTATCCATGTTAAAAATCCACCTTGCTTTTATGCAAAAACAAGTAATTATGAATGATTTTCTTTCTTGCTCTTTTTTTCATTTCAGCTGCGTTTTTTTAGTATTCTTTTTTGCACTGTAAATTTTTTATCATGCGCAAAAAATTATGCCAGAATGAATGAAATACCAAACCAAAACACTACGCTACCATTCCGATAAAACAAAAAGCTCTTATCAAAACCTAATTACATAATAATGAAATAAATAAGTAAAAAATATATATATATTAATTTAAAAAAATTTACACACCACCACAAGGCACACAGCACCACTTTGCAAGTTGATCAAAAAACCACTCAACATGACCTAAGTGGTCCTCCTCAACAGGAGATGGAGCTGGCAGAGGTAGCTCGTCGGGCAGCTGGCGATGAAACGCATCAACTGCAGCAGCAACACCGTCTTCATTCTCTATCAACTTAGCAACTTCCATCGCCCGAGACTTCACCTGAAACACGTTAACAGTCAAAGTTATGATTGGTCTCGCGATGAGAAAGGTCTTGATGATTATACATTTACCTCTGGCTGGAGCATGAACTTTATAGCATTTGATAAATTCTCAACATTGAGCTCATATATTGGAATTGGTTCTGGTCCCAATTCTTTCTGATGTATTCTATCTCCCCAAAAGAATTGATCTCCAAAGAATGGAACTATTGTTGTTGGACACTGCAAATTAACAGTTAACGACATTTAGAGATCACGTCATTGCTACATCATCATAACAAAGAAAAACATCTCGGGGAAGATGTATTGAATAATAATTACCCCGGCTTTTAATCCTGTAGCGGTGGTTCCGGCTCCACCATGATGCACCTGCAATCACACACCTAGATTTGAGTGAACTTTCGACCAGAACCATGGTGACCCCTCCTAAGCATTTTTTTTCTTTACCGAATAATCACACAAGAAAGCATAAATTGAAACTAACCACAGCAGAGCATTGAGGAAACAGCCAATCATGAGGGCATTCCTCCAGAAGGAAAATGTCGTCAGAAATTTCTGCCACTGCATAGTTGAAAACAAGTGCAAGTGAAACTAATGTCAATCTCTTAAATGCACATAACAAACTGTAAAATCATCTCAATGTGTATCATAAGTCAAATCATGAAATATGTTTATCAATTCTTAAACTTAAGACCATCAAAATGATGAAAATTTAACAATAGTTCTCACTTAATCCAGAGTTAATGGCAAAAAAACAGGTAGAATTTACTTTTGAAATAGAATACTTACAATTTCCTAGATTACCCCAACCTCGGTCAATAATTCCTCGTTGTTCTGTCTCTTTTAGTGCCTCCAATATAACATCTGTTGTTAGTTTAGGATCTTCAAGAGGCTGACATAAGTAAACAAAATTTCTTTAAGATGACATTAAAAAAAAACATTTTAAAATGTTCTTAATTTTCTCATGACAACAACTTTATATTCACTATCTTACGAGTATACCCGAAACATATATTCAAGACAATATATATCATTGCACTGTTTGTATTACCATACCATGCTCCCAAATCCAAAATATAAAGGAGGTGGTCCTTTCTCAATCCATTTGACAAAATCTTCCCGCGGTTGATACTTCGACCCAAGCCTCAAGAAACAGTAACCGACAACATCAACTAAAGAGCCCCAGTCTGCAAGTTGATAAAAATGTCATTATCTTCAAGGATCAACTCTTCTAAGGTTAAGCTGCTTAACGGAGGCCCGTGATTGATTTTATATCTTATCATTTTTAAAAAGCCATATTATCGCCACAAATAAGCTTATGGGAGGATATCGTACGATGCAATTAATAACTGCGTCCTTGTCCATACCATTTGGTTTTGGAACAAGATGAGGACTCCACATATAAGCCGTTGGTAAATGAGATATTGATCCACGATACATGCTGAAGTATGCAATAGGAGGAAGCTTCAACGTTCTTTTCCTGAAGTCATTAATGATTCCTCGCATTCCCCACCATATCAGTAGATCCACAATTATATATGACAGCTAGAAATGGAAAGGAAATATCGGTATGTTGATAAGGAAGTCCAGCAAGCATTCATAAAAATAGAAAAATCAGATTACGAAATATTGGTTCTGCAAAGAACATACCCAATAGCCAGCGCCTTGGGGAACACGTGCCAAAGGGTGGGGAAACGCATAGGTTGGCCTGCGTATTTAATAATAAAATATGTAACAGATCTCAGTTTGTAGTTTTAACTAAAACATTTTAGTACTATATGAATACTATTCAAGAGTATGAAAATAACTTATATCTTGTTATTGAAATTTATCTTGCTAATATATAAATGTGAATAAGCTATTATAACAGATTGAACTCACGTCCATGGCATAGTGAAGAAGATGTGAATAGGCACCCCAAGGGCTTCAGCAACATGTACATGTCCTGCAAGCCGGAATCAACGATATAATTCTCTCTAAAAAACCATGCGCTTGGCAAACTTGCAAAGCATGACAATATGCTACAATAAAACAACTATTGGCAATTTGGCACTTAATCCTTGAAAGAAAAATCAATTATAAGAAGATATGGAATTGAGAAATATGAATACGCAATAGGGGTGGCAAATGGGCATGCTTGCCCACCAAAAATGGGACTGGGCGGATGGGCATTGTTGATGGCACGGGCATAAAACCTTGGCCCGCCCTGCAAAAAAATGAGGGCGGGCCCGCGGGCACTGCACCTTTAAAGCCTAAAACTGTAAAAATTTATGTTAATGCCTTCGCCTGCAAATAAACAAACGGAGCAGGCAGGCATATTAGAGGGTCCCGGACGCAAAATATTGGCCTGCCCCACGAAAAAGTGCATTGGCCTGCCCCACGAAAAAGTGTGGGCAAAACGGGCATGCCCAGCGGGCCAGGTCCGTTTTGCCACCCATAAATACAATAATCTTGTAATCACTCACCATATGCAGGAGGGTTGGCAATAATAGCCTGAGCTGTAAAGGGAATGCCAGTTTCTGAATCAGGTGCTGTGCAAGCTGGAAGAAGAGAATCAATTATGGCCTTCAGCTGCTTTCTTTGGATCGATATTTCAGTCGTACCAGAAGGGATCAAACCTTTATTCCTTGCCATATCTATCATTTAAACAACTCATTTAGTCTATCAGAAGATGCAACCGAAATATAAATTCACAGATACTAACAAAATTATTAAAAGGAACCTCTTACATCCTGCCAATACCCGAGGATCACCACCCAGAGGGTGGAAGTTTACACCAGCGGATCTTACAAATGTCTTGAAATTAGCATGAGTTGCTATCCTAACACGATGACCATACTCCTGCAAGTACAAACTCAAAATTCACATAACTGATTTTTATTAGTAAGGAAAAACTATCTCAAGCACAGAAACATAATTTTTAGCTGTTGGGAAAGTACGCAATAACAAAAAGCATAACCATTTATCACACTTTTCTCATGCGGATTAATATGAACTGAAATGAAATACACAAACATGCCTGAAGTCTCTTTGCAATGGCAACAAAAGGTTGTACATCTCCTCTAGTTCCAACCACAAGTATGACAATTTGTAACCGCGGAACTGATTTTTTTGAATCGGAAATAATAAAACTCCCACTTATTGTTGACTCTTCATAAGACTGAAACTCTAACAACTCCGAAGCAACACTAGCACTCCTTTCTAAATCAACTTCAACAGTCCCATCTTTTTGTATCTTCACTAGGTTAGCAATCAGTTTTTCCTAAGAAGCAAAACAATAAAGTGTCACCAACATGCAAACAATTTGAAAATTCAAATACATAGATCGAAATACCGGCCACAATAGGAAGTTATAGCTTACTCCAATCAGAACAAACATACACAAGCACAACTCTGAAATTTCAGATCATCGACAACCAATAAAACTTGCATAGACCTACCTTCTCATGCTCTGACAGTCTGTCCAACATTAGGTCATGCCTTCGAAGCGCTCTCTTTTCTGTCATTGACCTAGAAATCATAATCTCATCTTCAGCCATTAGTAAATTTCTCTCAGTTCCACTAGTTGCTGTGATGCAATGTTCCAAACCTTCGTGAATATAATATAATAAAACCAAACATATTGAATCAATCTCTTAACAAAGGTAAGTTAGAAACAACAGCCCTTAAGGACAAAACCAAAAGCAATTAACCAAAGAAGGAAGTAAGCACACGCGCAATTCACTTCACCGAAACTAGACAATACATCGTATTTCACAATCATCAATTACCTAAAAGCATGAAAGAATATTAGCACAAACCTATGTTTGGCAAAGAGATAGCTTTTGATTCAGATGATTGGTGTCCGAAATTCACCTTCGAATCCTCTTCCATCTTAGAAGAAGCTGAATCAACAACTTGTTGAGACACAACTTGCTCTCTAACACCAACCAACTCATCATCATTCATTTGTCTGAAACCCTTTTTTTCATCTAACACATGATTGCACAAATATTCAACCCCATTACAACCCATATCCAAAATCAGTATTCTCAATTCTCAGCTTCAGAATCATTTAAAAAACATATATAGCAGAAAGCTCAATCTGTCCAGAACCTCAGAAAGAAAAGAAAAAAAACAAAAACACAAGTTTCTTGAAATTGGAATCTGATTCTAAACAGTAGCAATTCCCTTAAACACAAATAGTCCTAACTCCTAATAACATGGCAACCAAAACAAACCAATTTACTGATCCACACAGTGAAGAAAAAAGTACAACTAACTATCCAACAGTCATTCAAAACACAAAGAATGTTTGGTGAACTGAAAATTCAAACCTTGTTAAAATTTTCAACTCTAACCTTACAGCACAATTGAAGTATGAAGATGTAATAGTAGTTATTGTTGAAATCAATAGCAGAAAAATAAAAGAAAAAATAAAATTGACTTGATTATGGTTTATGTCGACAATAACATATGAATTTGGCGAGTTCGGAATGGTAGTTGATTGCTTCCGACAAAACAGTGTCTAAAATGAGTTAACACTTAAACCACAAATTCAACTATAGAATCACCTACGCCTACGGTGCAAATATTTCACAATTTTATTCATCATTTTTAATAAATAAATATTTATAAATGAAGTAAGTGGTATTGAATTTTGTTTTTAAGAGAATCGATTTAGTCTTTAATTTATTTTTGTTATTAGTTGATAGGTGTCTAATAAAGTCAATGATTATTGTGTGTGTTGTACATTTATTGCTGTTAGGGTTTCAATAAAAAGAAAGTAGAATGCTTGGCAATTTTTTAAGAAAATTAATAGAAATAAAAACATTGATTATAAATCAATGGATTAGATTTAGTGGTTGAAATTAAGATTCAATTTTTTTTTTGCGATTGAGGTATTTTTTAATATTCGATGGGAATTGGACATTCTCGATATCTCAAATTTTGTTTAAATATTTTATTTTAAAAAATTATTTAGACACATTATGTACAGTATGTGACGACTCTTATGTGTTACAGGTCGACACATGGCTTCAAATTTTACAAATGTTTCATTTATGTTCAATATGTGATGGCGCCTAACTTGTATAAGTCGACACATGACCCAAAAAATTTCAATTTTTTATATATCAGACATTTCATGTCGACTCATTAATTGTACAAGTCAACGCATACAACAAGTATTTTTCTGTTTTTTTTATTTTCACTTTTTTTATCCACGTCATTCTTCATTTATATCACCCTAGAAAAACTTTTCCTCTTTTAGAAAACCTAAAAAATCTTTTTCCTCTCCTAAAAACATATTATTCCCTTATTCAACTCTATTACAACATATTTACATCATCCTTAACAAAACCCCATCATCTCTCATTATGAATTTGCACTTTTTTCTTCTATTCCTTCATTCTTTGTGTGTTTAGAAACAAACTATTATAGTTTAGGTTAATAGGTATCTCACATATCACTGAAACGCATAACCTTCTCTTTCATACATTTCACCAAACACCGATTTGCATATATTTTGTGTACGAATTTCACATGGCTCCTAAGACAAACAAGGGAAAAAGTGTTATGGGTGCATCCTCTTCTGTACCGATTAGTGCCCTTTCACTCATACACCCTACATGTGTTAATGAATTTGAGATGAATCATAAAAGAAAGATTGCCATGAAACAGCATGTGTATGACCCTAAAGTTGTTGCTCGGTTAAACATCCCGGAAATTGTAAGTCTTATGGAACATCAATAAATTAACTCTTTTTTGAAACTTTCCACCAACTACAATGAAGATTTGGTAAGAGTATTATATTATGAATTGGAATCAAAGAATGGATCTACATTTAAATTCAAGATGGGAAAGAGTACATATAAGTTTACGAAGGACTTATGGAAGAAATTATTTGATATTAATGTGGTTTGTCGTGACTCAACATTGAATAATCATGTGCTTCATAAGAATTTTGATCGAAAGATTCATTTGAATTCAATTCTAAAGGCACTAAGGATGGATGACAACTTGGACAAGTTGTCAACGGGCTACTTGAAAAAGGATCCTCGAATTTTTCATTGGATTGCCACTCATGTATTACATCCGAAGAAAGGTGCTCATTCACGAATAGACCATGGTGAGGTACATATTATCTATATTCTCCAAAATAAAATTAAGATAAATTGGTCACACTATATTGTAGCAAGAATGTTTGCTATTAAGGATTGTAACAAAGGGTCATCTTTCAATTACGTTTCCATGATCACAACAATTTTAAAACATCCTGGTATTGGTGTGTCCAATCTACAATATATCTCACTGGTTCGGCTCAAGAATTCAACAAAAACACCATGAAAAGTATGGGTTATCATTGGGACAATGTCAACAAGGTTTACTTCTATCAAGTGAATGGTTCCGGTAAGATCATTTATAATTATGATGATCTGAATGAATTTGCTCCAGTTAATGTTGCAGAGCAACCAATCGATGACCATGATCACCATGTTGATGCGGAGATAGTGGATACTAACCACGAGGAATATAAGGTGTGGATACATGATGAAACATATCAACAACATGAAGACTCGCAAGGGTGGGATCAATGGCAACAAAATTCTTGGACTTGTCATGGCACGACATAAAGGAACGACACTAGTATTGGATCGAGTGCTGACGAATATACGATTATCACCATGTTACAAGACATGTTTGTGCAACAATAGGAGCACCAACGGGAGGAGTCACGTAGGCATGACGTATTTAAAGTGGCGTAAGAGGAACGCTTCATAATGGTTCAAGATCACGTGAATGCACATAACATCAACTTCAATAACTTTGCAACGTATGTCACTGATAAGTTTGCTCGTATTTTCCAAGACATGACATTTAACCATGGTTCCAATTCAATCGGAAACAATAATATGATTGCTAATGAAAACAAAAATCATCATCCATCATACACACATACACATCTTTTTCAAACTCATGAAATCAAAGAATTTACAAAGAATATTCCATTATCTTCAACATTTCTCTATGCATACACACAATAAATACATATAAAAGTTTTAGTTAGGATTCAAATTAAAAATCTTGAGACACTTGATCTTGCTTAAGATCAAGGGAAAAGGAGAAGGTAGAATACATCAAATTTGGGATTTGGGGTTTGCATTTCTATTTGTTTCTTGCATTCAACATTTTGCAAAGATTATTGAATATCTCAATTCCTTTTGGAGTTGAGACAGACATACACATAATAAGGACAATTTGAAAACCTAAACAAATTTGTGTGTTTTCTCTCTCACTCTCTCTCTCTCTCTCTCTCTCTTCCACATTTTCTTTATATATATATATATATATATATATATATATATATATATATATATATATATATATATATAAAGAAAATATGGAAAAGAGAGAGAGGGTGTGGAGATATTCTTACTCCAAAAGTAAGTTTTTAACTCTTACTCCATATCTTGATCATTAATTATTTTTAATATAATGGCTAAACATAATAAGCAATTAAATGTAGGGAGAGAAAATCATTACTTATTTCCTTAGCCATTGGATTAAAAAGAATTAATGGTCAAGATGTAGAGTAATTATTAAAAACTTACTCTTGGAGTAAGAGTATCCTCTCTCTCTCTCTCTCTCTCTCTCTCTCTCTCTCTCTCTCTCTCTCTCTCTCTCTCTCTCTCTCTCTCTCTCTCTCTCTCTCTCTCTCTCTCTCTCTCTCTCTCTCTCTCTCTCTCTCTCTCTCTCTCTCTCTCTCTCTCTCTCTCTCTCTCTCTCTCTCTCTCTCTCTCTCTCTCTCTCTCTCTCTCTCTCTCTCTCTCTCTCTCTCTCTCTCTCTCTCTCTCTCTCTCTCTCTCTCTCTCTCTCTCTCTCTCTCTCTCTCTCTCTCTCTCTCTCTCTCTCTCTCTCTCTCTCTCTCTCTCTCTCTCTCTCTCTCTCTCTCTCTCTCTCTCTCTCTCTCTCTCTATATATATATATATATATATATATATATATATATATATATATATATATATATATATATATATATATATATATATATATATAATTTATTCATGTACTAAAGTGGGAGAATTTTTATGCATTAAAGAAGAAATTTTTTCACATTTTCTTTACAATTTGTGAACTCATTTGGTGTGCAAATTTCCACATATTGATAATTCATTTGGTGTTGAAATATTTCAAATCGTGTTTTTTAAGATAATTGCAATCTATAAACTTGCAATTGGATTATCACATTAACAACACAAAGAAAAAATCAGTTTGGTGTTTATTGCACACCAAGTGTTTGACAAATCGTCATAGTCAATTTTTGTTTCTTAATTTCATTGGAAATTGATTATCGAAGTGTAAAACTATTCAGACGTAATTCAAAAAAACTTACTCATTTGTTTTCTCATCATCGTGGTACGTCAATTTCATTTTTTTTTTGGTTTAATACACATATTTGGTTCTTCCTATAACCGTTTGAGATAGACGAGTTTCGATTCGTACGCTGGCCATATGAAATATTTTTAAAATAAATATTTGATCAAAGAAAATTTATTAACGAAGAAATTTTTCCACATTTTCTTTACAATTTGTGAACTCATTTGGTGTGCAAATTTCCACATATTGATAATTCATTTGGTGTTGAAATATTTCAAATCGTGTTTTTTAAGATAATTGCAATCTATAAACTTGCAATTGGATTATCACATTAACAACACAAAGAAAAAATCAGCTTGGTGTTTATTACACACCAAGTGTTTGACAAATCGTCATATTCAATTTTTGTTTCTTAATTTCATTGGAAATTGATTATCGAAGTGTAAAACTATTCAGACGTAATTCAAAAAAACTTATTCATTTGTTTTCTCATCATCGTGGTACGTCAATTTCATTTTTTTGTGGTTTAATACACATATTTGGTTCTTCCTATAACCGTTTGAGATAGACGAGTGTCGATTCGTAACCACGTACGCTGGCCATATGAAATATTTTTAAAATAAATATTTGATCAAAGAAAGGAAGATGAATTGGCTGACGTGGGATAGATCGGTTGTGTCGAAGAGTGTTGGCGGATTGGGGTTCAAAGGATTCAATGAGTTCAATACTAGATTTCTTAGCGCATGTTAGTTGGGGAACAATCTCTCTTTGAAATAATTTTCAAAAGAAAATATTTTCCTATGTGTTATATTCTTGAGGCTAGAACAAGTTTCTCCCCTAAGTTATGTTTTTAGAAGTTTCCTCATTGCGAGTGAAGTAGTTGAAAAACTGTTACAGATAGAAGATTGGAGACGGTGCCAAAGTAAGAGTGTGAAATGACAATCGATTAATGGGACAGTCTATACTATGCATAAAAAGCTTTGTGTAAACTATTGGCATTGATGCTCTGGTCAGGAAGTTCATTGATCAAGACCTGCATATTTGGAATAGAGGGCTGGTTGAAAATTGTTTTGATCCCTCTGAAGTTGTAGATTGTAGTTTCATTCTGTCCTTTAGGAAGCCTGAAGACAAAATCATTTGGCACTGTGAAGAAAATGGAGAGTACTCAGTGTGTAATGCTTATAGGTGCCTCGGTAGGAAAATATTAAACTTGTTATCGGGTATATCAGGAGGTGCAAAGAACATTCTATGGCATAGCATCTGAAAAGCACCTGTTCAAAACATGATAAAAGAATTTCTTCGAAGGATGGCATGTAAGATTTTTCCCATTAAATGCAATTTGAGTAAGAAAGGACTTAAGATTGATGTTACATGCGACTTTTGCAACAGGGCTCCTAAAACTGGCCATCGCAAATTCTTGCACTACGAGTTCACAAAACAGGTTTGGTTCTCCTCTCCCCTTGGTTGTCGTATTCTGACACATCTAAATATTTTTGACTAGTTGGATAACTGCCTAAAGTGCAACAACTTTTTTGGTATTCAATTGAGTTGCTTTATCCCCTATAAAAGTTGACATGATCAAAATAAATTGTAGGCCATACATATGGATATAGGCCTGCGTGTGGTGGCAGGGGAGGCTCATGAGGAGTTGGAGGAGTTCAGTTAAGCAAATTCTCATCTCGGGACCAAGAACATGATCGTTGCACGCTAGTTGCTTTCAAGAGGGGTACTTTACTCTTGATTGCGTAATTAAAAACTATAACAAAACAATGATATCTCCTTGGCTACGAGTAAGAAAGAACAAGGACATCTGAAATTAGGTCTGACGGAAATCCTTTCTATTCGATGGGGACTCCAGGTTGCGAAGACTCTGAACCTTGACAAGATCTTTCTTCAACCCAATGTGCTTTTTGATGTTGACTATATAAATCAGGTCAATTTTTCTACTACTCTAATGTTTATCGGAAGAAGTTTTAATAGAGATGTTCGTCATATAGTTTGCATAGGTAAGAAAGTCGGATCTAGATCTTGAATATAATGTACTCCTAATGCTGATTTGGTTTCCATATCTTATAACCCCGTTGGTTTTATTCTTTCAAATTAGTTATTTGTGCGTAGCTAAATCAGGGGAATTGTGATCTGAGACAAAGATAACGAAACAAACAGAAAACTCAAATTCAAGACAGGATGGCCATAAGTAGTCAAATTCTATAGGAAATAAAATATCAAATGACTTTTACGAATTCAGTATCAAAGCCAAAAAATCTAAATTTTGTGAATACCTTGATTAGTCAAATATAAAAATTACACACTAATAAATTAGAAAGAAGAAAAATTGATTTATGACCCTACAATTTCAAGTAGCAAATTGACATAATAGGGAAAATTATGGCCAACATCATAAAATATACTTAAAAACAAATTCAATTACATATCATAAGAGAATAAAATTTAAAACTATAACTAAAATGATTGAGTTTGAGTCATTAACTCTAATAAACAATGAGATGTTTAGAATAACTCAAATTTTTTTTTGTAAGTTGAATGACACACAATGGCTGAAATTCCAGAATTTTCTTTCGTCGTTCTCGTTGAAGAATTGGGAAGGGGACAGATTCGAGTTGAAGTCTGATTCGGCAGGTTTTTTTTCCAGTGCACTCTTGCTATATGGGCTTGCGATTGCTGCAAACAAATTCGATCACCGAAGCGGTAGTGCTACATTAGACTCAGAGACTTTGGAAAGTGAAGGTTCAATAAAAAATTCTCACATTTTTTGTTGGAGATTATTTATCAATAGACTCCCATCGAAAAATCAAATTAGAGAATACGGGAGTGATTCACAATCCTATTGAAGTTGTGTATTTCTTGTTTTTCCCCGATAGAAGATATTTTTCATCTTTTTATTTCTTGTCTGTTCGCGAGTCGAGTGTGGGAGTTTGTTTGTCACTGGTTGGAGATGGAGATTATTGAAGATTCATTAATTAGTCATGCAGAGAAATTTGATGTATTGATGCAGAATAAAGCAGCCTTTTTATTTCTTGTCCATTCGCGAGTCGAGCATAGGAGTTTGTTTGTCATTGGTTGGAGATGGAGATTATTGAAGATTCATTAATTAGTCATGCAGAGAATTTTGATGTGTTGATGCGGAATAAAGCGGCCTTTTTATTTTTTGTTCGTTCGCGAGTCGAGTATGGGAATTTGTTTGTCATTGGTTGAAGATGGAGATTATTGAAGATTCATTAATTAGTCATGCAGAGAAATTCGATGTGTTGATGCGGAATAAAGCGGCCTTTTTATTTCTTGTCCATTCGCGAGTCGAGTGTGGGAGTTTGTTTGTCATTGGTTGGAGATGGAGATTATTGAAGATTTATTAATTAGTCATGCAGAGAAATTTGATGTGTTGATGCGGAATAAAGCGGGAGGAATAAAATGATATTGATTTGGTTGGCGACTTGATGGTGTTTGTGGAATAACGTGATTTTCAACAATGCACATTATCGAAGAAACATGTTACCACATCAAATTAATTTCTTGAAATTTAATTGAAAAGTAGTTTGCTTTTGTTTTTCTACAATTGTTTGAGAAACCCAGTAGAAAATTGTTTGAGCACTTTTTGTGCTCTTCTTCAATCAACTAGCTTATTGGAAGAAAAAAAAACTACTTAAATAGGTATTATACCTTGTTAAATGACAAAATAATAAGTCACTATCTAATTTTTAATTTAAAATGAACTGCAAGGTGAAGTATATACCCAAAAAAAAAAAATACTGCAAAGTGATATGGTGATCCAAAAATGTATGCAGAACTAATTGGGGGACAGTCTAAGACAAAGACTTTATGTAGTAAATTATTTTCATAAATTCACGTTATTCCAGAAAACTAAAGTCCCACCTGTGTGAACCTGAAAGTTCAGAAAGGAGGGAGGGAGGCAGCGTGAACCAGGGTAATGGATGGAAGAGACAGCCCATCATCATAAGCAAGTCTTTTTTTCCTACGCCTACACTTCCTACAATTGGGTTCTCGACATACAGGACAAACTAATTGGGATAGTACTAAATGGAGGAGCAATGTTGGAAGCTGGCTGACTGACTCAGATTATACCATGAAAGGATCATTTCTCAAGCATTGTAAAAACAAGAGATCTATCTATACAAACAATCATCCAAGCATCGTGAAATTATCACAAAAACATCACACATGCATTTACGTTTTATGCTAGTGAAAACTTAGCAAGCTGATAAATGGCCCAACAATTAAAAAACAGAAACATATTCGATATTCAAATAGGCAGGCATATAGCTGCTTATAAAATCCATGTGTTCACACAAGACACAATATTAAAACATGAAAATGAAAAGGAAATAGCCCTGCCACCGTCGATCTAGAACCCAGTTCTGTGAACAAAAGCTGTGAGATGACGGAGCAGATTTCACACTTAATCCAAAAAACAATTTAACTAGACCAGAAATAGAAATCCTAGGAACCATGAACCATTTATTATTGTAACCATGAAAATAGACTCCCCTGGCTAGATCATCCTGCACGGTTCACTTCTTCTTCAATGCTGACTTGGTGGACTTAGGTCCTCCACTGGGTTCCTTCTTCTCCACAGCCTTGATGACTCCAACAGCCACAGTTTGACGCATGTCTCTCACCGCAAAACGGCCAAGTGGAGGATATTCAGAGAAGGTCTCAACCACCATGGGCTTGGTAGGAATCATCTTAATGATACCAGCATCACCATTCTTCAGGAACTTGGGCTCCTTTTCAATTTCTTTACCTGAACGCCTGTCAATCTTTGTAAGAAGCTCAGCAAACTTTACAGCAATGTGGGAAGTATGGCAATCAAGAACAGGGGCATAGCCATTCCCAATCTGACCAGGGTGATTCATGATGATCACTTGAGATGTAAAGTTAGCAGACTCCTTGGCTGGGTCATCCTTGGAGTTTGAGGCAACATAACCACGCTTAAGATCCTTAACAGCAACATTCTTAACATTAAACCCAACATTGTCACCAGGAAGGGCCTCAGTGAGTGCTTCATGGTGCATCTCTACAGATTTGACTTCAGTTTGCAGTCCAGTAGGAGCAAAAGCCACCACCATTCCAGGCTTAATGACACCAGTCTCAACACGTCCCACAGGCACAGTTCCAATTCCTCCAATCTTGTAGACGTCCTGAAGTGGTAAACGGAGGGGCTTGTCTGATGGCCTCTTAGGCTCGTTGATATTGTCAAGAGCCTCAAGAAGGGTTGGACCCTTGTACCAGTCAAGATTTGTAGAACGCTCAATCATGTTATCTCCCTCAAAACCAGAGATGGGAACAAATGGAACTTTGTCAGGGTTATAGCCAACCTTCTTCAAATATGATGAAACCTCCTTCACAATTTCATCATACCTAGCCTTCGAGTACTTGGGAGTAGTGGCATCCATCTGTTCAATACAGAAAATAATGAACAATTAAACAATTGAGTTACAAAAATATCATATGTAAAAGAAACTCAAATCTCAATTACCTTGTTACAGCAGCAGATCATCTGCTTCACACCAAGAGTGAAAGCAAGGAGAGCATGTTCACGGGTCTGTCCATCCTTTGAAATACCAGCCTCAAAACCACCAGTAGTGGAATCAATGATAAGAACAGCACAATCCGCTTGGGAAGTACCAGTAATCATGTTCTTAATGAAATCCCTATGTCCAGGTGCATCAATGACAGTGCAGTAGTATTTGGTTGTCTCAAACTTCCACAGAGCAATATCAATGGTGATACCTCTTTCACGCTCAGCCTTGAGCTTGTCAAGCACCCAGGCATACTTGAATGAACGCTTGTTCATCTCAGCAGCTTCTTTCTCAAACCTCTCAATCACACGCTTGTCAATACCTCCAAGCTTGTAGATCAAGTGACCAGTGGTAGTTGATTTTCCAGAATCGACATGGCCAATGACCACAATGTTGATATGAACCTTTTCCTTACCCATTTGATCTAAAGCTTAAAACCACAGAAAATCTACAAATCCAAAGCAGAAAACAACACACGTAAAATAAACACCGGCATTAAAAAAGAAAATTGAATACAACAACATTCTGACAAATCAAATATGAAAATTCATTTCAACAATACAATATTAATTAGACAATACACCACAACATATCAGCAGATCAAGAACACAATCATGATCGGAAAACAAACAAAATCCAAAGCAACAAATCTACAAATCCAAAGCAGAAAACAACACACGTAGAGTAAACACCAGCATTAAAAAAGAAAATTGAATAAAACAGCAACAACATTCTGACAAATAAAATATCCACAATTTACGTCAACAATACATTATTAAACAGAAAATACACCACAATATAACTCAGCAGATCAAGAACAAAATATGATCAGAAAACAGACACGATCATATCTAGCATTATATAAATCCGTAGATTCCGTCTATTATGAGTACATGCATCGAGTATCACAACAGAAAACTCGCTATTTGGATTAAAAAGCATAAACGAATAACACGCTATTTGGATCAGAATAACAGATAAACAGGCACGTAAACCCTAGGTAGATTTTGAAATCGAATAACAAATCGGAAAGCAAATCAAGAATAAATAACATGCAAATATCAAATGATCGTACGTAATAACATACATATACACTAAAATGTGAGAAAAACCTATGAATCAAGATGGTAACGATGATAACGATACACGATTAAGAAACGAAATCGGAGAATGATTTAAGGAGAAAAATGCCCTAATGCACAGCCGCAAGGAGGAGAATGAGAAGAGAGTGTATTGTTATGAAAAGAAGGGTTGGAGGGTTTATAAAGGACGGGAGCATAATTTTCGTGAATTACCGAATCAAATATAATTTTTATATTTATTATTTATTTATGTTTTACAGAAAAATCAAATCTTTTACGATAAACTTTATTTTATTCAAATTAAAATATTAATTAATTAATTAATTTTTATTATTATCATTATTATCAGGGATAATTATATGTTAGGCCCTATTAATATAACCTGTTTTGATTTTTAATGATCAGAAGTATTTTTATAACCAAGACGGCTTTGCTGACTGTATTATCTATTGTCACGTAATATATTTTTTTAAACAAAACTTAAAATTACATGTCGTTTGTATTTACCCCCGTGAAAAACCTAGGGTTCAGATTTGGGAAATTTTCAACGTGAATAGCAAGCTGTGAAAAACGACGACACTGATCAGAGAAGAAGAAGCTTGATGGAGAACGACCAAGTTGGAGATGAACAAGAAGCGGTAACTTTGTTTTTGACCTTGTCCTTACCTCTATCATGGAAGAAATTTATTAATGTTGTCTTTTTTTGTTTTTACTTAGAACAGACAACTTTTTAATGTTGTCTTAAATCATGAAGGATAGTTTGTAAGATTGTCTAATGATGAAACGGTCTATAAGGATGGTGTTTCAGCCCTAGTTTATGGATTACACGTTGAGAAGTGGTCATTGGGTATCATTCTCGAGTTAGTTAATGAATGGGGTTACTTAGAAGATAGTTACCATATTTGGACCAAAATACTTGATATAGATGAAGATTTTTTCCAGATTAGAAATAACGACATTGCATATGATTTCACTGCGTATTGTGACATGGAAGTAGATGGGGGAAATGTTAGTGGAACATGATGTTTTATGTAATGAACTGTCATTTAGGAACCCTATGTGTGTGAATGAAAAAGTTGAGTTATATGGAAGTGATAGAAAGGAAGTAGAAGTTTTGAATGATAGTGAAGATGAAAGAACCACTACTATTGCAGATGGTTTTGAAGAAATTGATGTCATTATGCCCATAAGTAAGGGTCCAATAGTGGATGGTTTGTTAACTAGTTATAATAAGAGAAAATGGGAAGATGATGAATATGTTAGTGAAGAGCTAGATAGCTCTGACCTAAATGACTCTGAAAATGAGAAAGAGCATAAGTATGAGAAATATAGGAAATTACAACTTAATAAGAGTTTTAAGTTTAAGTGGGGTATGTAATTCAATGCTCTGGATGACTTTAGAGAGGCAATCCGTGAGTGGTCAGTTTTGAATGATAAGAAAATTACATTTGTGAAAAATGAGAGCTACGGGGTGAGGGTGGAATGTATGGTTAAATGTGGTTTTGTAATGTTATGTTCTAAAGTGGGCCATACATATACTTTTGCCATTAAGACTATAAAAGACAAACACACTTGTGTTAGGGTTTTGGAAAACAGATTTGCAAATTCAAGATGGATGGCCAAACTAGTGGTGAAAAAGATGCAAACCTCTGAGACGGTTAAGATTAATGATATTATTCAAGACTTGAGGCAAAATTATTTTGTGGGTATTACTGTTTCTCATGCTTGGAAAGCAAAGTTGATGGTAAAGAAGATCATTGAAGGAGATTCAGACAAGCAATATGCATTATTATGGAGGTATGTTGCTGAGTACATCGGGTAAATGTTGGGAATACTGTTAAGATAAACATTCATAGACCAAGTGCAATAATTCAACCAAGGTTTTGATCCTTTTACTTTTGTTTTGATAGGTGCAAAAAAGGTTCCATTAATGGATGCAGGCCTTTTATGTGGGTTGATGGATGTCATTTAAAAACCAAGTATGGTGGTCAACTGTTAATAGTTGTGGGTAGGGACCCAGATGACCAGTATTTTCCTTTGGCCTTTGGTGTGGTGGAAATAGAAACAAAGGATAGTTGGAGGTGGTTTATACAACTGTTAATGGAGGGTGTTTGAATGGGAAAAAGATATGTCTTCATATCAGATCAACAAAAGGATGGTTATTTGAACTTACTGTTAAGTTTACTCATATTTTCCATTATGTTTACTTATTATCCATGTACATTGTAAGGTTTGGTTATAGTGTTTGAAGAGATGGAATAAAGAATAGAACATAGGCTCTATTTGAAGCATTTGTATATAAACTTCAAAAAAAAGTTTGGTGGTGGTTCATTGATGAGAGATCTCATGATGGGAGAAGCCATAACAACTCACTATCAAGGATGGACGTTGAAGATGAATGAGTTGAAGCAAGTGGATCCAAAGGATTGGGCATGGCTTGTGGGAATCCCTACAAAATATTGGTGTAAGCATGCATTCAGTTTTTATCCTAGAACTGATGTTCTAATGAACAACATTGTTGAGTCTTTTAATGTTACCATCTTAGTGTCTAGGGACAAACCTATACTAACCATGAGTGAGTGGATTAGAAAATAATTGTTGAATAGGTGTAGTACTTCTACAATGAAGATTGAAAAATGGTCACACAATATTATGTGAATCCCTAGAAAAAGATTAGATACAGAGGTGTTTATGAGTGGTCATTGGTTGCCAACCTGGGCTATGGGTGAGAAGTTTCAAGTCACTCATTCCTATAACTAACAAGAATTCATAGTACATATTTTCAAAAGGTCTTGCACGTGTAATTTCTAGGAATTAACTAGTATTCCTTACAGGCATGTTGTAGCAGCATTACGATATAGGCAACAATATCCAGAAAAGTTTGTTGATGAATGTTATTCTGGGGATAAATATGCCCTTTGTTGTCAACCCCATTAATGGGCATGAAATGTGGCCTGAGGTAGAAACTGAAGAACTACTACTTCCCAAGTTTAAAAAAGGATCTGGTAGGCCAAGGAAATTCAGGATAAGGGAGACTGGTGAAGAATGTGCTAGAAGAATGTTACCTGGTGTATCTTATAGGTGCACTGAGTGTGATAAAATTGGACACAGTTTTCAGTCATGCAAGAGCAAGGAACAAGATCCAAATGCCTTAAAAAGAAAGGTAGTTGTGTATAATGATTGTACTTGGGCTATTTTATATTATATCATCATGTAATTTGTTGATATTGTTCATTACTTGGCCTGTCTATGCAGGAAAAAAATGAAGGTTGATGCAAGAACTAATGCAGACCAAAATAATGCAGTGCACACTAATGAAGGCTCAATTGCAGACCAAACCAATGCAGGGAAGACTAATGAAGGCTCTAGTGCATACCAAACTAATACATAAAAAACTAATGAAGGCTCTAGTGCGGTCATGTAGGCTCAAGTGCAGTCCAACCAGAGCAAGGAGTTTTTGGTGATATTTCTGGTGAGATGATGTCAACCCTACCTGGCATCAACACATTAATTCCAAATTCTAGCAAAGGTTCACCAATCAACAAAGGGAAAGAAAGGTTTGAGGTCAAGAAGGAATCCAAACTAGTTAGAAATAGGTCTAGTGAAAGAATTAAGCTTAAAAAATTTCAAAAACCAATCATAGGTCCTGGTTCAAAACCAGACCGACCAATGTATTTGACATAAGAATAGGATGGTGTAATACCCCTTATTTAATTAAATTCTCTGGATAATATTAATTAAGGGTAATAGGGTTCTGGTGTGCTCTGAGAGTTTCAATTTAAAATAATTAGAGTAACTGACGAACTTAAATTAATTAATTAGTATTATTTTACTCAGAGGTTTTATTAAACAGTTGACTCAGAGATATTTTTGGATACACTCAATTTGGACCCGTTAGAGTACTAACTATTGTATATTAGTATAATATGCTTTGTTTGTTATAAAGAAAGAAAAGAAATAAAGTTGGTAAGAAGAAGAGGAAAGGAAAGAAAAATAAGAGAAGAGAAAAGAAGAGAAGGGAGAAAAAGAAAACCTAGAAGCTAGAGAGCTTGGATCATCGCCATTATTTTCCCAATGTTTGTTGTGCGATTTTCGTATACTCCAAATCGTACAGCGTTAACCGGTTAACGCATATGGTTAACCGGTTAACCAACATTCAGAAGCCTAAAAACCTGCGTTTTTCACCATAGAAACCATGTTTTCTCACCCAAAACACCTAGTAACCTCAACATACTTATTGTTGATTATTTCCACACATAAAATGATCATTCACAAGCATTTAATCGACACTTTATCCGTTCAAAATCTTAATTTAACCGATTAATCATTTTATCACACATTCTAACCTAACTCTTAGAACTCCAAAATCTAAAACAAAAGCGTCTAACTAGTGGTTATTTCCCAAAATCCATAAGAGTATCCCCACAGAATGCCAAGTTCATTTCCCAATGTGGTTATTTCTACCAAGTCTTGTTTGTTTGTCATCCCTAGTTGAGTCTTGTTTCAGTACAACAGTCTCATTTCTTCGCGTTTCCGTTTAAGTACAACAGTCGTGTCTCGGGCTCTCGTTTAAGTACATCGATCCCGTTCCTTTTGAGTCTCCATTTAAGTACAATGGTCTCATTTCCTCGTTTCCTTTTAAGTACAACGGTCTCGTTTTTCTTGATTTCATCTCAGTACGATGGTCTCATGTTCCTGGTTATGGATCGTTCGATACCATTTCCATGTCAGATCGCTTGATCTTGTTTGAGTTGTAAATCGCTTGATGTTACTCCTCTTTGTTCGAGTCGTAAATCGTTTGATATTACGTTTTCATGTTCCTGGTTATGGATCGCTCGATACCATTTCCATGTCAGATCGCTTGGTCTTGTTTGAGTAGTAAATCGCTTGATGTTACTCCTCTTTGTTCGAGTCGTAAATCCCTTGATATTACGTTCTCATATTCCTAGTTATGGATCGGTCGATACCATTTCCATGTCAGATCGCTTGATCTTGTTTGAGTTGTAAATCTCTTGATGTTACTCCTCTTTTTTCGAGTCGTAAATCGCTTGATATTACGTTCTTATGTTCCTGGTTATAGATCACTCGATACTATTTCCATGTCAGATCGCTTGATCTTGTTTGAGTTGTAAATCGCTTGATGTTACTCCTCTTTGTTCGAGTCGTAAATCGCTTGATATTACGTTCTCATGTTCTTGGTTATGGATCGCTCGGTACCATTTCCTTGTCAGATCGCTTGATCTTGCATGAGTCGTCATCCGCGTTATGATGGTCTCTTTTCAAGTTTTATTTCCCGCGTGGGATAAATTCTTGTTGATTCCGCCACGTTCGGTCTCATTTGTTCGAGCTATCATTCGCGTTATGATGGTCTCTTTTTCAAGTTTTATCCCCTCAAGTGGGATAAATTCTTGTTGAACGCCAAGTTCGTATCTTCGAGTCGCCATCCAATTTATGATGGTCTCTTTTTCAAGTTTTATCTCCTCAAGTGGGATAAATTCTTGTCGAACGTCAAGTTTGTATCTCCGAGTCGTCATCCAAGTTATGATGGTCTCTTTTTCAAGTTTTATCTCCTCAAGTGGGATAAATTCTTGTCGAACGCCAAGTTCGTATCTTCGAGTCGTCATCCAAGTTATGATGGTCTCTTTTTCAAGTTCTATCTCCTCGAGTGGGATAAATTCTTGTCGAACGCCAAGTTCGTCTCTTCGAGTCGTCATCCAAGTTATGATGGTCTCTTTTTCAAGTTTTATCTCCTCAAGTGGGATAAATTCTTGTTGAACGCCAAGTTCGTATCTTCGAGTCGTCATCCAAGTTATGATGGTCTCTTTTTCAAGTTTTATCTCCTCAAGTGGGATAAATTCTTGTCGAACACCAAGTTCGTATCTTCGAGTCGTCATCCAAATTATGATGGTCTCTTTTCAAGTCTTTATCTCCCGAGTGGGATAATTTCTTGTTGGTTTTGCCGCGTTCGATTCTGTTTGTTCGATTTATCATCTGTGTTATGATAATCGTTCCCCACCTCATATCTCCCGCGTGGGATAGGAACCTTTTGATTCCGCCAAGTTCGGTTTCGTGTCCTGGAGCTTTCATCTAAGTCATGATGGTTTCTTTCCTGACCCACTCACGGTGTATCTTGTCATCCAAGAATGGCATTCTTCTCAATACATTCCATTCCTCACAGAGTACAAATTTTCAGGATTATTCGAGTATTCAATTACTTCATACCTTGAATATCTAAAAGTAGCTGCTATTATTCATTCAGGTCTGCAGATGATTGAATAGGGGCAGCTGTAATACCCTAAAATTTTCCCTCATATTTATAACCCAAACTGGCTTATGTTCACATTTATATGCATCTCACATTAGGTCATAACATTCATAATCAGGCATTGCATTGGCTCATAAGGCATGGGATCAAAACAATTTTCTTGTGATCTGAATTCTCTTGTTCAGAGGTTGTTTATCTAGCTATCGCACTTGAGTGTGAGGCAAAGTTTGGGCTCACGTTATCACAAACATATTCTTATTTTGAAGTTCATCAAGTATAAGGGTTGTCTTCTTTAATTTTTCAAAAGAGTCAGATGCTTAAGGCTTTATTTATATCTAACATCTCAAGTTGCTTCCTTCATCAGTGTGCATCTCAAGGATTGTGGTTTCGTCAAGGCTATAACTGAGTTCGCTATGAATTGTGGTTTTGTTGATTTTCAGGGTACCAAGCCATGTTTGCCATTCAAAGTGATTTGGTTTGTTTCGATTACAAGTTAATTTAGATTTGCGGATTAAGTTCCATACCTAAGTGTTGTACCCCAAAATTTTCCCTCCCACAATCAAAGCAATGTGTTTCAAGAGTTCTCAATAGTCGCAAGGTTCACAATTGGTCAAAAGGATTGAAGGTTTCATCAGACAAAGCATCCTCATAAACAATGGATCTAAAACTAGGGTTTTGAATTTCTCCAAGCTAAATGGACTTCCAAGGCCTCAAGTGAGCTTCATAACATCCCACATGCCCTAAAGAACCCTCATGTCAAGTTTCAGAGCTTTCCCAATAAGTTTGACCAATCAAAGGCTCGGATATCCAAAAATCAATTAACTTGGTAAAAAGTCAATTGTGGTCAACTTAAAGTAAAACTTCAAGATTTTTTGTCAACATCAAGATTATGAGGTAAAATTCATCATTTGATCAAATTTTTATCATGATTCATCAAGGAAATCTCAGATCATCAAGAATCAAGAAGTTTCTAAATTAGGGTTTTTATAGTAAAAGTCAACTAAACTTTTACCAGCCATAACTTTCACATACTTCATCAAAAATTTCCTACCCAAAGCTCATTTTGAAGGAAATCCAATTCTCTAAGACTTTGTCTTTCACAAGTCAATCCTAAAAATGCTTCATTTGGAAGGTATGAGCTAAAACATTATAGGTCCTTTTGAAAGTCAACAAAAAGTCAACTTTTTCCAAAGCTCATAATTTGAAAATGGTAAAAGATATAGACATGGGACCAAAAAGTTTGGTTATAGGATATTCTAAGCTTACTAAAAAGTCCAAAAACACTTTCATAACCTTAAAATTGAGGGAATTATAAATTGGGAAATGTGGGAAATTTTCAAGGGATGTATGAAGCAAAAAAGGCCTTAACTTCAAATTTTTCCAAATGGGCCTATAAAATTGCAACCCAATCTTGAAGATAAAGTCATGCAAGACCCAATGACCATTTATTCTGATTTTATAATTTTATTTTATATTATTTTGGATTTTATTTGTTAAAATTCAATTTTAATGAAAATACAATATGAAAAATCAAATAATGGATCAAATCTTTGTTCTAGAATGATTTATATAACATTTAAAGATGATTGAAGCCATCCAATTTCGTGCAAGCTTGTTATGGTAATGATATATTTGATTTTTTTGACAAAAATAGAAGTGAGATTTCTCATGATCAAGTAACATCAAATTGCACCCAAAAGCCCAAATTTTTTTGACCTAATCATTCAACTATATGTATACAACAATACCAAATACAAGAGGACGAATTCAGAGGCCAAAGCACATCATCCTAACTTCAATTTTTTTCCAAGTAAACTCAATTTTGATTTCACACATTTAAGCACTTTCTAAGCTATTTAAAGGTTGAGACAGTTTCTCTGAGGCATATAGAACGTGACTGGATCATTACATTCATCAGAAACCTCATAAATCATGGAATCCAAATTCTTTTTTTCTTGAATTTTTAATTTTTCGATTCCTTTAATTCGTGCATTATAAACTGTTTTTGGTTATTGATATTCGTTTGTTATCATGTATAGAAGGTTTTTGTATGCTTGGTTAGAATTTTCGTTGTAGATTTGAGAAGATGCCATAGTTCGGGTTTTAGGTTCAAATTTGGGGTTTTTCGATTCAGGGACTTTCAAAGGCTTTCAAAGGGATTTTTGAACCCTACAGGACCTGGGCTTTGATCCTCTGTATTTATTTTGAATTAATTGTGCATATCATGTGTTGTATGAAAATCGCATGTTTAGCTGCGAAAAAATTCGCAGGAAAGATCATGGCAGAATTCGCAGGAAGAAACGTAGCGTCCAAGGTTGAAGATAATAGGTGGCATGACGTTATTGGTTGGTCTGGAATAAAAGAAATTTGAAGCAAGAAAATGAATTGGTGATGGATTGATATCACTAAGATGCTTGTGATCCAGTGGTCGCGCGTTATGACTGGTAAAAGGGAGGTCCTGGGTTCGAATTCAGGCCTCCCCCATTTATTTTAAGCGTTTGTTTTATTGTTTTTACTGTTTTATTATTTTGTGAATTATATTATAATTAATTAATTGATTAAGTGATAATTAACCATTAACCAAACTAAATTAATTAACAAACTAATAATCCTTAATAATCTTATTTTCTGAAAATTAATATTAAGTTTCACTAATTATTTTATAAAGGAATATATTTGATTTATATTTTTAATTAAAAAATGTTAATAGTTTCTTATATAAATTAATAATCCTAATTTTTCTTAAAATCTCATTTTCTTTTCTTTAATTTCACTATTTTTTTTATATGTAAATTCTTTTATGTAAATTAATCAATAATTAGTAATTAGTTTTTTTTTATAAATTTTAATTTTCTTAAAAAAACCTTTTTCATTAAAAATCCTAATTCTAAATTAACCATAATTTTATCCTAACCCTAATTTTAAATAAAAGACTTAATTGTTTTGTTTTTTGCTTTATTTAATTATTTATTTAGAATAATATTCTTTGCTTATTTATTTACTTTTGCCTTATTTAAATTACTTAGAAAAATTGTATAGGTTTTTTTTTATGTAATTTATTTTTTCCGCTTGATTATTATGTAACTGCCCCGAAGTCGTGTAATAGCGTAGGTTTTTTTTTTATGTTTTTCGCATTTTATTTATTTATTTATTTTATGGTTAGTAAAAATAGGGAGTGCAAAACCTAATTGAAATAATTGGACTTAGATAATTAAAAATAAGATAAATATCTTAATATTATCACTCACACACGTAAGTCGATCGTCTTACGATCGCTATCTGCACCTCCTAGGGTTACCCTCATTGGTTGCCTTCTTAAAATATGGTCAAGTCCCTCGAAAATGGGGGTGTCTTAAGCAAAGTCCCTCCATAAACAAATCATATAGTCCCTCCCAGATTTAAAAGATCAAGTCCATACGAGGTTGCTTACGATAATGATCTTGTCCCTTCGGTAAAAGATAATAGTCCCTCCCAGGATTGCTAAAGACACCCCTCCAGTTGCCTTTATTGACCATACGATGACCCTACGCCTGTCCCTTAACAAAATTCAAGGTAATGACTACCTACTCCTTAATAGTAGGGACAGTCTTATCCTTGAAAGAAAATAAATGAACATGAAAGACTAGTCTAGGGTAGGTACCTCTTAGTTACTTGCTCACATTTCAAAAATACTTTTCACACCTCACTATTTTCAAACATCTTAAAAAACAAAGCTTTGTATACATCCATACGAGTATCATTACAAAGTACTTAGACAAATTTCTAAACACACACTACACTTTCCTTTTTCAAACGAATCAGTGAGTTAAGTAACTAAGAGCCCATGGATAACCATGTATATAAAGGGTGCTTACACCTTCCTTTTATATAACCTACCCCCCGAACTCAAGTCTTTAAAAATCGGTTTTTCCTGTTCTTTTATGCCCTTTCCGTATAAATAAAATAAAAGTCGATGGCGACTCTTGTTATCCGCAACATTTATAGAAAGTCAGTTCTCCCACCGTGTTACAGAACTGGCGACTCTGCTGGGGAGTACTTAAAGAGGGGTTACCTTAGGAATTAGGATCACTTAATGTTTGACTTGTTTGCTTTATATTTATCTGTTGGGCTTATGTGTGAAAGATCCTAACCCGGATCTAGTGTACCTAGGTAAATGGCAATAGACCAAGGAAATTGTACGGCGTATACCGATATGGTTGATCTGGTGGCCATAGTTAGTGTGACTTCTTGGTTGGTGCTTATGTTCCTTAAGTAAGTTGAGGATAATATGCGGCTGCCATACATTGTCATTAACATTAACTACCCTTTAGAACCTTAATTGACCCATATTGGCCTTTAGAAAGTAGTGAGATAACCGGCTTTGGAGAAGTCTAAAGTTGGTTGATACTTGATGCTACGCTCATTGAGATCCTAATCTTGGGGGGTTTTGGTTAGCAAGTAAGTTGTCTTTTGAACAACAACCCTTGGGAAAGATCAGTGATATTGAGATCCCTTGGAACCCGGTTACTTTTGTAGGACAGGATGAACCAACTAAACTTCAGGGGGGAGGGTACATTCCTTTAAACCTCATGCAAGCCTTTAAACATAGGACTATTGTGTGACTTACTTGTGTGTGCCACATGTTTGTGATTGAACATAACATCATAACATCATAACATCATGACATCATAAGCATATCATTTTCACTAACCATTTCAAGGACCAGAGGATTTATCTTTGTTCTTTGTTGCAGGTTATGGCTTCCAATCGTAGGAACACTATTCGGATCAACTTTGTAGGGATATCTCTCAAGCTTAAGGATTTGGTCTCAAAACTTCCTGAAAGCTCCCAGTTCATCAAGAAGCATGGCTATCTACTTGACTTGGTTACCTCAGGGTTTGATGAAGATATGATGAGTGTCCTACTCCAGTTCTTTGATCCTAAACATCACTGTTTCACATTCCTTGATTATCAGCTGGTACCTACAATGGAAGAATTCTACAAGATACTTGAGGTACATATCCTTGATCAGAAACCCTTCACAAGATTAGAGAAGGAGCCTAAACCTGAAGTCATTATTGTTGCCCTACATTTGAAGAAATCATACATTGTCCTAGAAACAAGAAGTGAAGTTAAGGGTATCCTTGCCAGAGTATTGATAGAGAAAGCTCAGGTGTTCTTGGATGCTATGAGTTACGATGCTTTTGAGGAGATCCTAGCTTTACTGATTTATGGGTTGGTATTATTCCCTAATCCAGAACAATTCATAGATGTACACGCTATCAACATATTTCTGAATCACAATCCAGTGCCTACATTACTTGGAGATATCTTACACTCTCTTCACACTCGTACTACGAAAGCGAGAGGAACTCTGATGTGTTGCATACCTCTACTATCTAGGTGGTTTATTTCTCACCTTCCTAGATTTGTGATGAAGAATAAACAAGAGTTGAGGTGGTCTAAGAGGATGATGTCACTCTCTCATTCAGATATTCACTGGTGTTCCCGATCTATGGAAAATATCACTATCATTGACCGTTGTGGGGAATTCCCTAATGCGCCACTCCTTGGCATAAGAAGGGGCATTACTTATAACCCTTCTTTAGCTCTATGCCAGTTTGGTTATGCTCAGAGTAATGGTCCTCATGACATGCTTATTCGAGATATTGTGTTTGACTACGGCAATGATCTTCAAGGTTAACGTCAAAGGTTTATACGAGCTTGGAATAAGGTAAATAAGGTTGATAGCAAGACTTTGGAACCAAAGTACTTCATTCCTATGGAACCTTACCTCAAATGGGTATGGTCTCGTGCTCAGACCCTTATGATGCCATATCATGTTGTTCTACCGGTTACCATGGAGCCTGTTGCTGAAGGAGATGTTCCTTATACCATCCTTCATCCAGGTATGCCCACTGATTTGGAAGAGCTGCAAAAGTCCTAGATCCAACTGAAGGAGCAAAGAGATACCTTTGAAGCCCAATTCAGGATTAACCAAAAAAGAGTGTTGGAGCTGACAAAGCAACCTCACAAGGAAAGGAATCTCAACACCTACCTCAACACAAAGAGGAAGCGTCCATAGGAGACTTAATTCCCATATGTTTTATTTTCTTTATAAATTTTGTTTATTTTAACTTGTAAGCCCAATGGGAAATATTATTTCAAGCCTACTAATAAGAGTTTTGTTTTTGTTTGTTTTAACAAATTTAAATTTCGCGGTCCTTGAAAACAATGCATATGCATCTACATACCAAACCATTTCATAATAGGTTTTCACAACAGGTTTCTCATCTTCTCGTTGTTTATTTAAAGTAGAAATGGCTCTCAAACAGTCTGTCAAAGATCTTTAGATTCAGAATGCCCAGTTTTAAGAGATGATCCTGAACTTGTCCAATGGGCAAGAAGAGCTGAAGGCACTCCTGACCAAGAAGAAGAAGAAGACCAAGAAACTAGTTGGCTTCACCAATTTGGGAAGAAGATTCAGAGCTCCAATCAAGACAGATGATGAGGTTGAAAATCCTGGAGATAAAAGTTCTACAGAAGAGGAAGGAAGTCAAGATGGTACTACTGTGAATTCTGATTATGAGGAGAATTATTATCATGATTTAACTGATGATGAGAAGTATAAGTTGCTAGAGGACCGTGTGAATGATATGTAATTACAGAAGACTCCTGGGCTAGAATTTGAAGATCTAAGTTTTATTTCTGGAGTTGTCATCCCTGTTGGTTTCAAGGATCCTACTTTTATGGTGTATGATGGTGTGACATGTCCTAAGCTGCATCTGAGGTCTTATGTTCGGAGAATCTAGCCACATACTACTGACAGAAAACTCTGGATTCATTTCTTTTAAGAGAGTTTATCAGGAGCTCAATTGGAATGGTACTATCAACTAGAGAGTATCAATATTCATACTTGGAATGATCTTGCTGAGGCCTTCTATAGGCAATATCAATATAACTCTGATTTAGCACCAACTCGCATGCAACTCCAAAGCATGTTTATGGGTTCTAAAGAAAGTTTCAAGGAGTATGCCCAGAAATGGAGAGATCTTACAAGCAGAGTTCAACCTCCTTTGACTGACAGAGAATTGGTTGATATGTTCATGAGTACATTGACTGGTCCTTTCTACAGTCATCTCATTGGAAGTTCATCATCAGGTTTCATTGAGCGGATAATGTATGGAGAACGTGTGGAAAGTGGAATACTAAGTGGTAAGATACAAATGGTTTCCTCTTCCAGTACTACTAAGAAGCCTTCTAATGGGAAGAAAGAGTCTAATGTTGTGTATAGCCAACAGAGTCGTAATAGAAATAATCAATATGTAGGAGTAGTCCTTATCTCTAATCCTGCACCTACACCACAAGAGCAGCAGCAAAATAGTCAGCCTAAGCCTAGGAGGCAATTCACAAAGATCAACATGTCATTAGCTCAGGCTCTGTAGCATATGTTGAAGGGAGAATTGATTACTTTGAGGGAGCCTCCTCAGAACCTCAATACTACCTCTCCTCGTTTCAATCCCAATGCAAGATGTGCGTATCACTCCAATTGCCAGGCCATTATACTAATAATTGTTGGGCGTTGAAGAATGAGATCCAGGATATGATAGACGCTGGAGAAATTGAATTTGACCCTCCTGAGACCCCTAATGTGATTACTTCTCATATGCCCAAGCATGAAAAGACTGTTAATGATATTGATGATGTTTCTTATCTTTCTATGGTGACTGATTTGACTACTCCTTTATCCATCATTAAGAAGAAGCTGCAGCAAGCCGGTTTATTTCCAGGTTGTAATGAAGACTGTTTTTATTGTGCCTCCCAACCTAATGACTATTAGAAGCTTAAAAAAGGTATTCAGCGTTTGATGGACAACCATATTATATTGTTTGAGAAGACCCCTTATGTAGAGAGCTTATGTGAAGGCCTATCCCAAGATCTGAAGTTGGAAGATGTGTCAGTGATTAATGGTACTCCTGTGAAGATTACCTCTAAGGGTCCTATGAGGATCACCTCTAAAGGTCCTATGAAGATTACTGTTGAGCCAAATGTGGCTCCCCTGATTATTACTACTCCTGGTCCAATCCCATATTCTTCTGACAAGGTTATCCCTTGGAATGATGGGTCTGATGTTTATATCCATGGTATAAAGCAAGAGCCTCTAACTGATATATTTGTTGCCGATACTAATCATGATGTCAACAATATTGTTGGAACTAGTAAGGTTACTAAGAGTGGAAAAATTTTCTCTCTAGAAGACACTTCAAAGACTGCTGTTGCTCCAGGTCATATATCCAATCCTGGGCCAAGTACTGAAGCTCGGGGCAAAGGACCATTGATTGAGCTCGTTCAGGTTGAAACTCCAGCTACTGAAGACCTCTCTAAGCAGATGGATGAAGTATTGAAGATCATCTGCAGGAGTGATTATAATATTGTTGAACAGTTAGGGCATACTCCCTCTAAAATCTCTATGTTGTCTTTGTTGCTATGTTCTGAAGCCCATGCCAAGGCTTTAGTGAAGTTCCTAAAGGCTGCTCATGTGCCACATGAGATCTCTGTGGACCAGTTTGAGAATTGTGTTGCCAACCTGACTACTGATAATAGCTTGGGCTTTTCTGATGCTGATCTAACTCCTGCCAAGAGAAACCATAATAGAGCTTTGCACGTCTCCATTGAGTGTAGGGGCACCACTCTGACTTATGTTTTGGTGTATAATGGTTCCTCTTTGAATGTGTTACCGAAGGATGTTCTGAACAAACTCAACTTTGAAGATATTGATGTCGCAATCGACCTAACATCAAACGGTATCTATAACTGCAAGTGCACAGCCTATCGCGTAGTAATAAAAAGATGTCGAATCCACAGGGACTTTGTAATCACTCTAGTGCTATAAAGAACAACTATAATAACTAAGGCGGAAAGTTGTCACGAATTTGGTTTCTGAATTAAACTAAAGGGAAAAATTAATTAAAGTTTAAATTATAAGATAAGGCAGTCGAGATGTAACTTAGTAGACCTCTACGGATTAAACTAACATTATGCGCAAGAAATGTTTTACTTAATTGTTCTGTAGAAATTATCAGTTCAAAAATCCGCAACTCACACTCTCGTGGTCTTGTATTAGATTATATTCCTAAAGCCCTGTGCCTTCTCTCGCTAGCCCATAAGTGTTTAACAATACTCTTTGGAAACTTAATAAAATCTAATCCAGTTCAAAGCGCTCTGGCTGTATTTAAATTGAATGCCTAACTTTAGCTATTCGGTTAAAAACCCCACACTCTCATGGGCTTGATCTAACCTTTTTCTACTCTTTTTACTCTCGTAACAAAAAGTATAGTTTTATAATTAAAAAGTCCCGACCATAAATTAAGTTGATTAAGACTTTTAACTTAGCATTAATTTAATCCGTTTTGGTTACTTTCATTACATACCGACACTATTAATTTAGCTAGACATATTAATTGAAACGAAAAGACTATAAAATTTAATTAAACAAAACATAACCATAACTAATAAATAAATTAAACAATAACAATTAAAATGCAATATATTAAAAACCTGGTACAAAGTAGTTTTCCTCGTAGATCCTTCTTCCATAAATGTCGGCAAGATTGGACTCTCGGAAATTTAATACAAACTTTGAGGCTAGAAACAAATAAACCTAAATATAATGTAATAGCTTCCTTATAATGGAAAATATCACTTACAAGAGGTTGAATTCAAAAAGGGAACAAATAAACAATGCGGGAATTAAAGAAATAAAATGCAAAAAATTCTGGAATGAAATTGGCAGAGCTTCGGTAAAATAAGCAATGAAAAATCTCCCCCTTTTGGATTGTTGGATTCCTCTATTTATAGAGCAAGCGGTATACGAGAGTTGGAGAATTAATTGGGCTTCAAAAAACCCACTTCATGAGAAAATGTAGGACTTAGTGTGGCTTTGACTGAGAAAAAGAAGGAACGTAACATGAATTGCTTCAGGTTGGTTTCCACTACTTCTGGTTTGGGTATTTTGAGGATAATGGGCTTGACGAGCGTAATTTATGAATTTTGGGTGCGTGACGATCGTAACATATCCATAACGGTCGTCACACGTTGAATTATGCATGACGATCGTAACAGTTGTGTGACGACCGTCACTGCAACAAATTATGCAGAATTTTGTGCTTTTGCTTGTTCTTTGATCTTTTCTCTTGTTTATAGCTTTATGCCTTCACTTTGCACATATTTGCCTCAAAAAACGATATACTTGTAATAAATGTAAAAAACTCGGAAGAAACAGATGTAATCGTATTAAAATGCATTGAAAACAGACTAAAAACACTACAAATATGCGATACGATTTCTCGTTATCAAACTCCCCCATACTTAAACCTTTGCTTGCCCTCAAGCAAAAATTTAGTAAGTGAACTAGATAAACTATGTCGGATGCACAAATCCAACATATCCATGATTTTTAAAATAATAGCAAAGAAACATTAGTAGTTCAACCGATACCTAAACAAAACATTAACGATACATCAATGACACAATCAACAAGCTATGTCGTGAACTTCCTATATAAAATCAGTTGTCCAACATTTCTGTTATAACTTTACCTAGTGTCTTTTGTAACTATTTTGCTCGATTTCGTTCTAGCGCAATCACATTAAGCCTTTTGCCTTTTCACGCACGTGGTGGAGTAACCGGTTAGTGACTTTGATTCCTTCTTTTACTTGGGGTCTGGTACACGAATGTGGTAACCCTCTGCTTATTATCCAATTTGGAAGTTGTGGGGGATTGCACATTAGCACGCTCTACCGAGTTCAGAACCAGATACCTCTGAACCAACCAACAGTGGATTCCTTCCTTGCTTGCTTATTTCATATACGTGCAGCCATACAATTTTTGTGACTTTTTCAGCTTTATGGAATTTTTCATACGAAGGATTTTTTTATGAGGAATCAAACACTTATATTCATCGGATCTCCACTTGGTTTGTGTTAAGACGATGTTGACTGCTAGGATAAACTACTAAGGGTTACTTTAGAACTAAAACTCGAGATAACGGTATAACGGTAAATGCAACGGATTCCGCTTAAGTAGGAAGTCCAAAGTGTCAAGACTGTATTGATCTTGTTTAAATTTTTCTCGGTTTCCTTCTAAAGTTTTGTTAATATCAGATATGATACGTTATGCGTTGATTAAGCAAAAAAATTTATAAGGCTAAATAAACGGGAGAATGAGATCGAAAAAACTCATATATCATATTTGATTATGCGGAACGGGAAAATAAGGGAAATAACATAAAATAGAAAGGTACCTCTCCCACACTATATCAGACATTGTCCTCAATATTGTGATATAAACGGGGAATTACAAAACCAAAGAAAATGTGGGAAAGGGAAATACATGAAAATGCGGGAAGGGAAATACTGAAAATGAAAAACTGAAACTAGTACTAAAACTATGCCTACTGGAGATCACGTCGACGGCTCCTGGTGCGTGCTCGACGGGAAGGAGTCGCTTCTTCATCAGTGTCAGGAGTGAGCAGTGAAGTGACATCCATGCGCAGGGAATTCATCTCGCTTAGCACATCATGCAGTCTTTTGTCCATAGATTCTTGATTTGTGAGGATTTGTGCATTCTGAGAAAAAAAGGCATCATACTGCTCCTTTTGTCGCCTCTCAAGTGCAGCTGCCATTTGGTTTTGCTGATGGATGGCTCTAAGGACATTCTTAATAGTGTAGTCATTTTCAGGATGTAGTAAAGATGAGGATTCAGGGATATCGGCAAAAGGTGCAGCTCTGTCCATCTCTTCTTCGACCTCGTCTACTGGTTCATTAGCATCACCATCATGAATGGGAATTCTCCCTTCTGAAGCAGCAGGATCAAAGAGCCAGTTGGCCCTGTTATCAGGATCAATGCGGTCCCTGCAAGGCAAAATAATGTTGCAGAAAACTATATTCCGGATGACCGGATGAAATCTTTTGTCGTCGCGTTCATAAATAAGGTGTGCGGCCTTGCAGTGATCTAAAGTCATGTAGGATGGTGCCAAAGAAGGTAAATTTTCCAGATTCAGACCCAAGTTCAGACCCTGAGCGAGAGAGGTGACAATCCCTCCAAAGTAGAAAGGTTTGTTGCCTCGTGCACATATGGACTAAATGTGGTAAAGGAGAAACAGTGCGGCATTGATGGTGTCATCCTCCAAAGCAGAGTGCATGAAGAAAAGATCTTTTGAATTAAGCTTATGGTTGTTGTCCCGAGCGAAAATAGATTTGCCCAGGATACTGTTGAAGTAGCGAATGGCAGGGTTATGGATCAGGGTAGCATTGAGGTGATCAAATGTTATGGCCCGTGTGTTGGTAATCTGCTGCCAAAAGCGAAAAGCTGCGTCGCTGAAGGTGTCGAGTACACTGCGGTGGGCTTCTTCGCCATAATGGAAACCAAGCAATTGGGTAACTTCATCTTGAGAAATCCAGTACTCGACATCGAACATGTGGAACAAAACGCTTCCCGTGAGATGACTGGTTGCGCCGGATGGAGTAACGTAGGAGAACAAAATCATAAATTCCATTGTCAGAGTTTCGTAAGTGGGATGAGGTATGCTACATAATTGCCATAAACCGACCTTACGCAAAAGCTTTCGAACAGATTGAAAGAGACCCGAGGTTCTTAAGCATTCTTCATCAATGTACCGAGTCGGTTGAAGACCTCGGCTTTGAAACTTTTCAAACCTTGAACGTTGAGTTTCGCCTAGGGTACCTTCTATAAAGTTGAAGGTGGGGTTTTGTCCTTGTTGATTGGCCATAGCATGTAAAGAGAGTTGATGAAAGGATGGGTGTTTTGGAAATATGAAGAGTTGTGAGAATGAGGTTCGGGTAAATAAAGGAATGGGATGGTGGAGTGGTTAGGTTTTATAGGATTAATGGGAGTTTAAAGGAGTAAATGGTGGTAATGGAGATTGAATTTTGTGGATGGAAGTTGAAAGAATCGTGGGAGATGAAAGGATAAAGGAATGAGGAGGAATTTGAAACTTACCAGCAGTTACAGAGAACATGTTCTATGTAGCTATGACGCTCGTCACAGGATTGTTACGATCGTAACACGGGGTTTAAGGGCGTTACGGTCGTCAGGGGGATGTTACGACCGTCAGCGTTGCAAATTTTAGAATTTCTTTAGCAAAAGGGCAAAATTCTAACAGTAATTCTATAAACTATTTCAAGATTATTAAAAATTATATCAAAGAGACAATGATAATGCACATTAAGTACTAATAGCATTAATTTATAATTTTAACATCACACCAAATTTCAATCAAACAACAGTAGTAGTAATAAGTACTATTATGTAAAGAAACAGAATCAATTCAAATTCAAAATTACTAGCAGTGAATAACTAGAAATCAAAACAGAATAGAACTTGCGTTGAATTGAAATCGTCTTCGAACAGTAAACGAAAATTGCATAAAATGAAAAATGATTGAAATCAATAAACTAATCAAACTGTAAAAAGCAGAATGAAATAAAATTGAAACTTCCTAGAAACAAAAACTGAAATAAATAAAAAAGTTGAGCAATGTGATTTCCTCATCCGAGCATTTTCTTGAGATCCTCTAGAACTGAATTCAAATGATAAAAGTGGTCTATTGTAATGTCAGTTAAGCATATGATGTCTTGACGCAAACTTTTCACTTCATCCTTTAATCCATTGATCTCTACTTGATAAATATCCAAAGTAGTTTGGATATTGTTCAACTTTTCAGTATACTCTCCTGTTTCTTTCTTAAGGACATCAGTATCCTCATCGATAAGGTTGGGTTCATAGTAATTATGAGGAGTCTCAGGATCAACTTTAGTGTTTGACATCTTTTGATCAAAAACTTGGTATCCTTGTGGTGTATCGATTGTGGATGTAGGACTAGGTGGTTTAAGATCATAGAGCCAATTATCGCAATTATGGACACTAACTCTAGCATGGTTCGGAATGGTAAATAGGGTGATGACTTCATTCCTTATCAAGTAATCAAAAGTAGTGCCTCCTAAGTTTCCTATGATACGCCTGTCGAAACAAAAATCCAAATTGATAGGACGGGACGTACCAAAAGGTATGCACCTATTAAGTTGGTATATAAGTCCAAGGGCGTCAGCAATCATAGTAACTAATCATCCTACAATGATTGGGGCATATGGTCTTGATTAATGTGGGTAAAGGTATTCATTAAGAATGGTACGACATTAACAGAGCGTCCTTGAGTCATACAGTACAGAATAAAAATCTCATCCTTAGAAACTAAAGTTCGGTTCTCTTCCTTTCCGAATAGGATATGTGCTAAAATCTTAGGGAAATACCGGATAACATGGTTATGTATTTCATCGTTATCCATGTTGTCTGGTTCAGGGTGATAGTTTCCGGTTAATGTACCCCAGAAATAGTCTAGCTCAAAATCCATAAGTTCCAGTTGGGTTGTGGTGAATGCAAATGGTCCAATAGAGAATCCTAGTATGTCAGCTAATTCCTTATGGTTATAAGAAAACTCGATGCCAAATAATCTGAAACTGATAAATCCTTCTCTAGCACCGATTCCGCAATCAGGTATATGCACTAAAGAACTCAAAAATTCAAAGGTAAGTTCGAGGTGAGTGACAAATCTAGACTTAATGTGAGATCTTTCCCATCCCAGCTGGTTAAACATGTATAAAACACTATCTGTGATGCCTAGTGTGTCCATTGTTTCATCATCATAATAGAGGGTCATAGCAAGATTTCTTTGGGATAATTCCTCAAATTTCCTCCTTTGGTTTCTTCCTCTAAAGGTGGTTTCCATAAAATTATATAGTTGTTGTTCCATAACGAAAATTAAAGACGTAGAAAGTAAATAGGGGGGAAAGAAGGTTAAGGTATAAAAGACTGTTTTTAGAAATCCAGTAGCATATAAAGTTTTCAAACTCAGCATAGCAAAACTTGAGAAATAAAAAATGATGAAAACAGTAGTAATAGTAAAATAAACAGAATTCAATAAAATAAAACATTAAAGTGCGAAAAACAATATAATGGTGGGTTGACTCCCACTAAACGTTGTTTTTAACGTCATAAGCCTGACGCAGTTCTTAGTAAAAAATTAGTCAGGGGAATTAGTGGGTAACTCAAAAAGTTTTAGACTATTAGCATAATCCCTATTTTCGATGTGATGGTATTGCTTTAATCGTTGTCCGTTTACTATGAACGGTTCACTATTTCTACCCTTAATTTCTATTGCTCCGCTAGGAAACACTTTCGTAATTTCAAAAGGGCCTGCCCATCTAGATTTTAATTTTCCTGGGAATAGTCTAAGTCTATAATTAAATAAAAGTACGATGTCTCCCACACTAAATTCTTTCCTGGATAAACGCTTATCGTGCCATCTTTTGGTTCTTTCTTTATATATTTTAGCGTTCTCGTAAGCGTCTAATCTTAATTCTTCCAGTTCGTTAAGATCGAGGACTCGTTTCTCTCCTGCAGTCGTATAGTTTATGTTAAGCGTTTTAATTGCCCAATAAGCTTTGTGTTCTAATTCAACAGGGAGATGACAGGATTTTCTGTAAACTAGTTTGAAAGGTGTAGTTCCTATAGGTGTCTTATAGGCTGTCCTATAAGCCCATAAAGCTTCATTAAGCTTGGATGACCAATCTTTCCTAGATATGGAGACGGGTTTTTTCGAGTATTTGCTTTATCTCTCTGTTTGAGACTTCGACCTGTCCACTTGTTTGTGGATGATATGGCGTTGCTACACGGTGTCTTACTTCATACTTAGATAGTAATTTATCAAATATTTTTGAAATGAAATGAGAGCCACTGTCACTAATGACAAGTCTAGGTACACCAAATCTTGGAAATATAATATTCTTGAAAAGCTTAATCACTACTCGCGTGTCATTTGTAGGAGAAGTTATATCTTCAATCCATTTCGAAACATAGTTGACAACAACAAGTATGTACTTATTTCCGAAAGAAAATGGGAAGGGTCCCATGAAATATTCCCCATACGTCAAAGACTTCTACATCAAGTATTCATCTTTGAGGCATTTCGTCGTGTCTTGAGATGTTACCAGTACGTTGACAACGATCACGATTTATAATGGTGATGTGGACGTCTTTCCATAAATTAGGCCAGAATAACCCGACTTGTAAGATCTTAGCACAGGTCTTCGAGGTACTCGCATGTCCATCATATGGAGATGAATGGCATTGAGTAATAACACTTTCAATTTCTTCTTCGGGTATGCATCGACGAAAGATTCTGTCGGGTCCTCTCTTAAATAGTAAAGGCTCGTCCCAATAATAATATTTGAGATTGTGGAAGAATTTCTTTTTTTGTTGATACGTTAAATTCGGTGGAAGTACACTTGCAGCTAGGTAGTTGACTATATCAGCATACCATGGCAATCCTGCTTTTGAATTGATCACTTCCACGGTTTCTTTGTTTTTTAATATTGTTGGAGCTAGTTGAGCTATTTCACTTTTTATTTGTGCTAACAATTGTTCATAAGGAAAATCATCGTTAATAGGCACTGGTTCAGGTCTACTATTTTCTAATCTCGACAAGTAATCTGCTAAACATTGTCGGTTCCTTTCTTATCCTTGATTTCCTTATCAAATTCTTGTAACAATAAGATTCACCTTAGAAGTCTGGGTTTAGCATCCTTCTTGGTTAGAAGATATCTGATAGCAGTGTGATATGTGTATATGACTATCTTTGCTCATACTAGATAAGATCAGAATTTGTCGAGTGCGAAAACAACAACCAATATCTCTTTCTCTGTTGTGGCGTAGTTCATTTGAGAGGAATCCAAGGTTCTACTAGCATAGTAAATTGCATGAAATTTCTTATCATTTATTTGTCCTAGTACTACGCCTATAGTGTAATCACTCGCATCACACATTATTTCGAATGGTAACCTCTATTCAGGTGGTTGCATGATTGGTGCGGTGATAAGGGCTGATTTCAGAGTTTCAAACACTTCTAAACACTTGTCATCAAATATAAACTCAACGTCTTTCATTAATAAACTGGTTAAAGGTTTAGTGATTTTTGAGAAATCTTTTATAAATCTCCGGTAGAAACCGGCGTGGCCTAAGAAACTTCGTATTTCTCGTACGATCTTAGGTGGTTGAAGGTCTTTTATGACTTCTATTTTAGCTTTATCAACTACTATTCCTTTGTCAAAAATTACATGTCCTAGTACAATTCCTTGTCTGACCATGAAATGGCATTTCTCCCAGTTAAGCACCATATTTACCTTCACACATCTTTCTAGTACCATTTCTAAATTCGATAAGCATCCTTCAAAACTTTCTCCACACATCGAGAAATCGTCCATGAACACTTCCACGATGTTATCTATGAAATCTGCGAAAATTGACATCATACATCTTTGAAAGGTTGCAGGGGCGTTACACAATCTAAAGGGCATCAGTCTGTAAGCAAATGTTCCATAAGGGCATGTGAACGTAGTTTTCTCTTGATCATCAGGGTGAATAGGGATTTGGAAAAATCTGGAGTAACCATCCAGATTGCAGAAATAGGAATGTTTGGCTAATCGTTCTAACATTTGATCTATGAAAGGTAGGGGAAAATGGTCTTTTCGAGTAGCTTTGTTCAGCTTACGATAATATATGCACATTCTACTTCCGGTTACTACTCTTTATGTTATTGCTTCACCTTTGGAATTCTTCACAACAATAATACCTCCTTTCTTTGGTACGACATGCACTGGGCTAACCCATTGACTGTCAAAGATCAGATATATGGTTCCTGCTTCCAGTAGTTTTTTAACTTCATCTCTGACTACAGTGCTAAGGATTTGATTGATTCTTCTTTGAGGTTCTCTAGATGTTTTATAATCATCTTCTAGCATAATACGATGCATGCAGATCGAAGGACATATTCCTTTAAGATCTGAAATGTTATATCCTAAAGTGCTCGGGTATTTCCGTAGGACGTCTAATAATCTTTTAGTTTCGGGTTGTCCTAGGTTGGCATTGACTATAATTGGTCGCTTAAGATCGGCATCTAGGAATTCGTATTTTAGGTTTTTAGGTAAGGTTTTTAATTCTAAAGTTGATTCTTTTGGTCCTGGCATATGATCGGGTGTAAGTGCTAAACTTTCGCTTAGACTATCATCTTTATACGGTTTACGACAATTGTCATCTTCGAAGATCGGTGGGATTTGAATTTTCATAATTTCAGAATAAGTGGTTTGTTTTGCTTCCATCTCTCTTACGCAATCTTATATTATATCAATCAGATAACACGTGTCTTCTGTATCTGGTGCTTGTAAGAATTGAGTGAGGATGAATTCCATTTTCTCTTCTCCAACTTCGAAGGTTAGTCTGCCATTCTTTACGTTAATGATGGCTTCGACTATGGCTAGGAACGATCTTCCTAATATAATAGGAGTGACTGATTCTTAAGAAATGTCCATAATTATGAAGTCTGTAGGGATATAAAATTGACCTATTCTTACTGGAACGTTTTCCAGTATACCTACGAGATATTTAACTGATCGGTCAGCTAACTGAACGGACATTTTGGTGGGTCTGAGTTCTCCCATTTCTATCTTTTTGCAAATAGATAAATGCATGACACTGATACTTACTCCCAAGTCGCATATAGCTTTGTCTATGATGTACTTTCCAATGTTACAAGGTATAGAAAAACTACTTGGGTCTTTCAGCTTAGGGGGCATACTATTTTGGATGATAGCGCTACACTCAGCAGTAAGTGTAACCATACCGTTGTCCTCTATCTTTTTCTTATTAGATAAAACTTCCTTAAGAAATTTAGCGTACAATGGTATTTGAGTGATAGCTTCTGTAAACGGAATCGTGATATTCAACTGTTTCAAAAGTTCTACAAATTTCTTGAACTGACTCATCATTTTGGAATTTATTAATCTTTGAGGATATGGAATAGGTGAATTATAAGGTGGTGGAGGTACATAAGGTTGTTCTTTCTCCACTTCTTCTTGAATATTAACCTCCTTCTCTTCTGCTTCCTTCTCATTTTCAGTTGATTTAACCTGTTTCTGGTACATGGCTGGATTTTCAAGCCTTGGATTAATTGGTCCTTCAAGTTCTTTTCCGCCTCTTAAGATCACAACATTTTCTTGGCCTTTTGGATTGGGTTGTGGTTGTCCAGGAAATACACCAGCATGGGTAGCAGTAGGTGCTTGTTGTTGAGCTACTTGCGAAATTTGGGTTTCAAGCATTTTGTTATGTGTAGCTAACGTGTCTACTTTGTTTGCCAACTGTTTAATCTGTTCGCTAGTGTGTATGTTTTGGTTTAGGAAATATTTATTTGTTTGAGTTTGAGTATCTATAAAGTTTTCCATCATTAATTCAAGATTTTATTTCCTATGAACAACATTGGTATTCTTTTGATATCCTGGAGGTGCAGATAATGCTTGACCAGATGCATAGAGAGCGTTGTTATTTTTATACGAAAAATTTGGATGGTTCTTCCAACCTGGATTGTATGTGTTCGAGTAAGGATTTCCTTGAGCGTAATTCACTTGATCAGTGGCGATTCCGACTAATAACTGACAATCTGGGGCAGCATGTCCTGGAACTCCACATAACTCACAGTTAGGTGTTACTGCAGCCACGATGGTTGTTGGGGTTATGGCTAAATTATCGATCTTCTGAGCTAAAGCATCGAAATTGGCGTTAACATGTTCCATACTACTTACTTCGTACATACTGTAACACGGTGGGAGAACTGACTTTAGTTAAATGTTGCGGATAGCAAGAGTCGCCACCGACTTTTATTTTATCCAAAAGGAAAGGGCATAAAAGAACAGGAAAGACCTTAAAAGATTTTTGGGTTCGGGGGGTAGGTTATGTAAAGGGAAGGTGTTAGCACCCTTTACATCCATGGTTATCCATGGGCTCTTAGTTACTTAGCTCACTTTAAACTGTTTTGAGAAGTGTAGTGTGTGATTAAAAATTTTCTTAAGTACTTTATAATGATCCTTGTACGAATATATATAAAGACTTTGTTTTGAAAATTGTTTGAAAAATGTGAAGTGTTTATGAAATGTTTTTGAATGAGTGAGCAAGTACTTAAGAGGAACCTACCCTAATTGGAATCTTTTCTGTTCTTAAATATTCTTTCAATGGTAAGACTATCCCTATTATTAAGGAATAGATAGTCATTACCTTGGATGTTGTAAGGGACATGTAAAGGGACATCTGTGTTTAGGCAACTGTAAGGTGTCTTTAGCAATTCGTAGGGACTTATCATCTTTTATTCGAAGGGACGAGATCATTTATCGTAGGCAACCTCGAAGGGACTTGATCTTATAATTTGAAGGGACTTGATGATATTTTATGAAGGGACTTTGCTTTTTAGACACCTTACTTGACCATTTAGTTTAGGCAACATGAGAGGTAACCCTTAAGGAAGTGAGATGACGATCAAAGATCGACTTACGTGTGTGCGTGTACAAATTCAAATATTTATCTTATAATTAGTGATCTAAGTTAATTTTAAAGCAAACATGTTATCACTCCCTATTTTACTAACCATAGCAATATATTTATAAATAAACAATAAGAGCTACAACTATTACATGGCTTTTACAGTTACATTATAATAAAAACAATTTAAATAATAATTATATAATAAAATGATAAGTATAAACAATAAAAAAGGTTAGTGATAATTATAAGAAGAAAAGGTTAGTAATAATATACAAAAAATATATATAATTTAATTAAGTATTTTTAGATTTAAATAAACAACTTTAAATAATTTTTGAGATGAAAATAAGATGATATGAATAATAATAATAAACCATATAATAATTATTTACAAAGAAAATATTATTAATTATTTTAATTAGATATTAGAAAAGTTTAATTAATTTTAATATTTAATGATTAAGGTTAGGAATTTTAAAGAAAATAGAATTAGGGTTTATAATTTAAATTACAATATTAATTTAACTATTTACAAAAATAAATATATAATAATAATATATACATATTTTAATAAAAAAAACTAAGATTAAAATTTTTAGAAAATAAATTAGAGATCCCTTTTAGAAAAATATGAAGTTAATATATACATATATATATATATATATATATATATATATATATATATATATATATATATATATATATATATATATATATATATATATATATTTACATATGATTATTTAAATATATTTTCTTATAAGAAATATAATTTATATTAAATATAAAACAAAACAATAAAGAAAATAGTGAGAAATTGAATGAAAAAACAAAACTTACCTGGGGTTGGATTCGAACCCAAGCTCTAGCAATGGCACTTAGCTGTTTCTGCATCAAACATTAAATCAAAATATCCAAAAACATTACAAACATCATCATGAACAATAATATACAATCAAATTTCATTTATATTGCTTGTATCATTGAAATCGAAAAATCAAATTTCAAGCTAAAGATGAAATCGGTTTATGCATTTTAATGAGTTTTGGATGATGTAATGCATTGGGATAGCATCAAGGATGATCAAGGAAGAGATTGCAACCTTCAAAACACTTTGATATAACCTGCAAAATAGAATCCGAATTATGAATTTTTTATGAAAATTTAAAGTATTGTTCTTACTCTTGGAGGCAGCCAAATTCCTCCCTTTGTGTTGTGATCTCTTCATGTATATATAGTGAGTGTAATTAGATCAAAAAATCATATCCTACTTTGGAATTTTGGATCACTTGAGATTGAAAAAGATATGCTTTCAAATATTGAAAAAAAAATTGATATCTTCTTACTATTTTTGGTTGATATGATCTTATATGATTTCAATCATCTCTAAATGGCCTTTAAGAATTTCTAGAACAAAGATCAAATCAAATATTGAGAAAAAAAATTGATATCTTCTTACTATTTTTGATTGATATGATCTTATATGATTTCAATCATCTCTAAATGGCCTTTAAGAATTTCTAGAACAAAGATCAAATCAAATATTGAGAAAAAAAATTGATATCTTCTTACTATTTTTGATTGATCTGATTTTATATGATTTCAATCACTTCTAAATATTCATTAAGACCTTCTAGAACCAAAATCAAATCAAATATTCACACTTTTATATTTTATTTTGATTTAAAATGATTTTTAATGTAAAAAATCATAATAAATAAAATAAAATGAATAAAAATATGAATAAATAATTTTTAATTCGTGCATGATGTCATGGAAGTGTTTGGATCATAAAAAAGCAAGCCCATTTGGAAAGAATTGGTTCTAAGACCCCATTTGCTCAATAAACCCCTCAAAAATTTCCCAACTTTGCAAAGACATAAGTCCCTCAATTTTAAGGATATGAAGGTGTTCTTAGACATTTTGGAAAGCTTGAAGAGTCCTCTAAAAAACCTCTTTGGTCTCATGTCCATATCTTTTACCATTCTCAAGTTATGCTCTTTGGAAGATGTTGACTTTTTGTTGACTTTTGAAATGACCTATAATGTCTTAGCTCATACCTTCCAAATGAAGCATTTTTGGGCTTGGCTTGTGACACACAAAGTTGTAGATAATTAAATTTCCTTCAAAATAAGCTTTGGATGGAAAAATTTTGATGAAGCATATGAAAGTTATGGCTGGTCAAAGTTCAATTGATTTTTCCTGTGAAAACCCTAATTTAGAAACTCCTGATTCTTGATGATCTGAAATCTCCTTGATGAATCATGATCAACCCTTGATAAAATGATGAATTTTACTTCATATACTTGATGTTGGCAAAAAATCATGAAGTTTGACTTTGGTTTGACCACAGTTGACCTCAGTTTGACTTTTTAACTGCTTTGACTGATTTTAACCTATCTGATCATCTGACTGAGCAAACCTTTGGGAAACGTCTTGAAACTTGTCATGGGGATTCTTAAACACATATAAGATGTTATGAAGCTCACTTGAAGTCTTGGAAGTCCATTTATCCTGATTAAAGTCGAAACCCTAGTTTAGGATGCATTGCTTAGGAGGATGCATTGTCTGAGGGAAATGTCAAATCTTCTGTCTGATTGTGAACTTTGTGAACCTTGTGAACCTCATGAGATGTCTTGTGAACCTTGTGAACCTCTTATTACACAAAGTCTTGTCTTGTGAGGGCAAATTTTGGGGTGTAACACATACCTCCTTTGATTGGTTTCTCTGTTGCGGTCCTTTCGCTTCCCCACTGAAAATGGTTATTGAGCCATACTTTCGATAAGTTCATAAGCTTCGTTATACTCTTTGTTCATCAATGCACCGCCCGCGGCAGCATCTATTGTCATTATTGTGTTATACAAGAGACCATTATAGAATGTATGGATTACCATCCATTCTACTAAACCATTATGAGGACATAGCCTAAGCATATCCTTGTATCGTTCCCAAGCTTCGAAAAATGATTCATTTTCCTTTTGCTTAAATCCGTTGATTTGAGATCTTAACATCTTCGTCTTGCTAGGTAGAAAATATCTTGCTAAGAAGACTTTCTTCAGTTCATTCCATGTGGTGACAGAGTTTGATGGCAGAGATTGAAGCCAAGCTCTTGCTCTGTCTCTTAATGAAAAAGGAAAAAGGTGTAATTCGATTGCTTCTTGGGTAACTCCATTAGCTTTAATTGTATCTGAGTATTGCACGAATATCGAGAGATGTAAATTCGGATCTTCGGTAAGATTTCCGGAAAATTAATTTTGTTGCACGACTGATATGAGCGATGGTTTCAACTCGAAATCATTTCGGTTGATGACAGGTGCGACAATACTCGTATGTGGTTCGTCTTGCGAAGGAACAACGTAATACTTGAGCGGATGAGTTTCTGCAGACATAGCATCTTCTCTAGAAGTTCCTATTGGGTTTTCAACTAATTCGGGTGGATGAGATAAAAGGTCAGGAATATTGTACCTTAAACGTAAAAAACGTTCTAATTCAGTGATCGGAGGTTGCAAGAATTTGCCTTGTGAGCGAGTACTTGACATACACTCGGTGAATAAGATTAAAAAAGAAATGAAAATAAGAAAAGAAAAGGTTTCCTTAGACTATACTGCACACTTTAAGAGTGCACTAGTGACTAAAATAAGGTCCCCGACAACGACGCCAAAAACTTGATGTCGCGATCGACCTAATGTCAAACGGTATCTCTAACTACAAGTGCACAACCTATCGCGTAGTAATAAAAAGATGTCGAACCCACAGGGACTTTGTAATCACTCTAGTGCTATAAAAAATGACTATAATAACTAAGGCGGAAAGTTGCCACGAATTTGGTTTCTGAATTAAACTAAATGGAAAAATTAATTAAAGTTTGAATTATAAGATAAGGCGGTCGGGATGTAACTTAGTAGACCTCTACGGATTAAACTAACACTATGTGCAAGAAATATTTTACTTAATTGTTCTGTAGAAATTATCAGTTCAAAAACCCGCAACTCACACTCTTGTGGTCTTGTATTAGATTATATTCCTAAAGCCTTATGTCTGCTCTCGCTAGCCCATAAGTGCTTAACAATACTCTTTGGAAACTTAATAAAATCTAATCCAGTTCAAAGCGCTATCGCTGTATTTAAATTGAATGCCTAACTTTAGCTATCTGGTTAAAAACCTCACACTCTCGTGGTCTTGATCTAACTTTTTTCTACTCTTTTTACTCTCGTAACAAAAAGTATAATTTTATAATTAAAAAGTCCCGGCCAGAAATTAAGTTGATTAAGACTTTTAACTTAGCATTAATTTAATCCGTTTTGGTTACGTTCATTACATACCGACGCTATTAATTTAGCTAGACATATTAATTGAAACGAAAAGACTATAAAATTTAATTAAACAAAACATAACCATAACTAATAAATAAAACTAAACAATAATAATTAAAATGCAATATATTAAAAACCTGGTACATAGTAGTTTTCCTCGTAGATCTATCTTCCACAAATGTCGGCAAGATTGGACTCTCGGAAATTTAATACAAACTCTGAGGCTAGAAACAAATAAACCTAAATCTAATGTAATAGTTTCCTGATATTGGAAACTATCACTTACAGGAGGTTGAATTCAAAAGGGGAACAAATAAACAATGCAGGAATTAAAGAAATAAAATGAAAAAAACATTATAGAATGAAATTGGCAGAGCTTCGATAAAATTAATCAATGAAAACTCTCCCCCTTTTGGACTGTTGGATTCCTCTATTTATAGAGAAAGAGGGATACGGGAGTTAGAGAATTAATTGGGCTTCAAAAAACCCACTTCATGAAAAAATGTAGGACTTCGTGTGGCTTTGACTGAGAAAAAGAAGGAACGTAACATGAACTGCTTCAGCTTGGTTTCCACTACTTCTGGTTTGGGTATTTTGAGGATAATGGGCTTGACGAGCATAATATATGAATTTTGGGTGCGTGGCGGTCGTAAAATATCCATAACGGTCGTCACACGCTGAATTGTGCATGATGATCGTAACAGCTGTGTGACGACCGTCACTGCAACAAATTATGCAGAATTTTGTGCTTTTGCTTGTTCTTTGATCTTTTCTCTTGTTTATAGCTTTATGCCTTCACTTTGCACATATCTGGCCCGACAAACAATATACCTGCAATAAATGTGAAAAACTCGGAAGAAACAGATGTTAATCGTATTAAAATGCATTGAAAACGAACTAAAAACACTACAAATATGCGATAAGATTTCTCGTTATCAGATATTGTGTTAAGACCCAGTAACGCGGTAGTGAAAGCTTTTGATGGATCAAGAAGAATAGTGTACAGAGAAGTTGACCTCCCAATCAAAGTGGGTTCTCAAGTATTTGATTCTACATTCTATGCGATGGATATTCGTCCTTCCTATTCCTGTCTGCTTGGGCGTCCCTGGATACATGGGGAAGGTGTTGTGACTTCCACTTTGCACTAGATGTTGAAATATCCAGTGAATAGCAAGATTGTCACTATTTATGGCGAGGAAGAGTATATGGTCAGTCATGTAAAAAATTTCAAGTATGTTGAGATGGAGGGTGAATTTGTTGAGACTCCTTGCCAAACATTTGAAGTAGTACCTCAAGTTGTTCCCGATGTTGAATCCATCCCTGCTGCTGAAACCAGTTCCTGCTATTACTAGAATGCCTCCTGCAATGGCTTCTCTGAAGGATGCAAAAGCTGTAGTTGAAGAAGGTGGTTGTACTATTTGGGATCAACTTCCTGACATTCCTTACAAGTCTGACAAGTTTGGTTTGGGTTTTACTGCAAAGTCTCAGAAGGCTGCTCGTCGTGCTCGTGCTATTCGTATCACCAGGAAAGGATTTCAGAGGAATCAAATCAATGTTGTGGAAGATTTTGATGAAGATTACAACTTGGATAACTGGATCTTTCCTACCAGAGGAAGTGGGCTCTGATAACGAGAAAACGTATCGATTATATTGCTAGGTTTCATTGACGTTTTATCGAATAATCACCGTTTTAACACTCGATTTCTCGAGTTTTTCTTACCATTTTGCAGGTACACCATTATGTGGAGCTAAATCATGAACTAAGAGAAAAAGGAACAAAATCAACAATAAAAAGATGAAGAAATGAAGCTTCCTGCAAAACTGCATATTTTGCAGCAATCACGACCGTTACAAGGGTGTCACGACCGTGACACCCCAAAATGAAGCCTCACGACCGTTAGATTAGTGTCACGACCGTGACACTTAAAAGTCACAAGTCACGAACGTAAAAGCAGTGTCACGACCGTGACAAAGATTATTCTAGGTTTTTGACCAAGACTTCGTCAAGCCATTACGTGAAGAAGCTGTTTCCTATTTTGATGCCACGTACCTACATTCTCTCCACAATTTTAGCAAGGCCCATTTCAACTAAAGTCCAAAAATTCAGCCCAATCATTCTTCTATAAATAGCACCAGTTCTATGAAGAATGGACAGAGCATTTTTCTATTCAATTTCCTGCGGAAGCTCTGCCGAACTGATTTACGACCCGTTTCTTATTTCTGCATTATTTTCTGTTTTGTTTTATTGTATCCAAACCCGCCATATAACAATTTCCAACATCAGGAAATTGTTATACGTTTATTATTTTTTCTAAACCTTCAGCATTCGTTTATTTTTGATTCCGCCAACTCCGAGCTTTCCGGTCTGTGGAAGAAGGAGTCTGCTCTAATATTGTTAACCAGGTTTTATTTATATTGCAATTTAATTATTTATAATGTTTATTTATTTTTCTGCCATGAGTATTTTATTATTTAATTTTCTGTCTCTGTCTGGTTCAACATCGATGAGTAGCTAAACACCTTAGGGCGGTATGTAGTTAGAACAAACTTAACCGGTAAAATATAACCATAGGCTAAAAATAATTAATCACTTAACATTCTGGCTGATACTTTTTAATTAAATAGACCTTTTCGTTACGAGAGTAAGAAAAGAGTATTAGGTTAGGTCAAGACCACGAGAGTGTGAGGTTTTAACCAGATAGCTAAAGTTAGGCATTTAAATTAAACACAGCGAGAGCGCTTTAAGATAAATTAGAATTACTTAGTTTCCAAAAATTACCTCTAAACACTTATGGGCTAGCGAGAGCAGGCATAGGGCTTTAGGGATAAGATCTGATATAAGACCACGAGAGTGTGAGTTGAGGGTATTTAAACTGGTAATCTCTACCGAATAGATTAAGTAAACATCTTTATAAGCCTAGGTTAGATTGACCCACCTAAGTTAGTATAATTACATACCGACCGCCTTAGTATCATTTCATTAAAACTTAAATTTAATTTAGCCTTTAATATTCTAAAATCAACAAAAAAATCGTGACAACCATTCGCCTTAGCTAAACTAGAAGTTCATCTAGCACTAAGTAACCATAGAATCCCTGTGGATCGATAATCTTAAATATTACTTCGATAGGCTGTGCACTTGCAGTTAAGATACCGCTAGACGCATAATTAGACACGTCTTTAGCCCATCAGGCTCAACAATTGGAAGGCTGAAGACGTTATTTCTATCTCCTTTAGTCAGGAGTAAATACTATTATTGTGTTTCTTATTTTTAAGTTTGTAATTTCGAACAATTAACCTTTTTAAGCCTTGTGCCTTACCCGTGGCACAATGGTATGCTTGTTAGGGATGTCATTTCATTTGCATATTTTCATTCAATAAAATCAATGGACGTTTTTGCTTTCGTAAATATTGTGCTCTTTATCTTTCTTTTATTTTTCCTTTATTAAAAGCTATGTGTTCTTACACACACACACGTCAGTAAAATGCAGATCCTCATTCACTCTGGATCCTGTTGATAACAATTCTGCTATTGCCAATTATAACTTCGAGAATCAGATCTATCAAGCCGAGGAGGGAAAGGAGGAAGATTGTGAAGTTCCTGTAGAGCTTGCTAGGTTGTTACAGCAAGAAGAGAAAGTTATACAGCCACATGAAGAACCAATTGAAGTTGTGAATCTGGGAACTGAGAAAGACAGGAAATAGGTCAAGATAGGAGCTGAAATAGAAGACACTGTTAAGAACAGATTGATTCAGATGTTACATGACTATGTGGAGATCTTTGTTTGGTCTTATGTGGATATCCCGGGACATATTGATATTGTGGTTCATCGTCTTCCAATGAAGGAGGATTTTCGTCCAATAAAGCAGAAAGTTCGTCGTATGTGTCCCAAGATGTCAAAAAAGATTAAAGCAGAAGTGATGAAACAGTTCAATGCAGGGTTCCTAGCTGTTACTTCTTATCCGCAGTGGGTTGCAAATGTGGTACCGGTGCCTAAGAAAGGTGGTAAAGTACGCATGTGTGTAGATTACAGGGATTTGAACAAAGCCAGCCCCAAAGATGATTATCCACTTCCACATATTGATGTTCTGATAGACAACATTGCTAAACATAAGGTGTTCTCTTTTATGGATGGTTTCCCTGGTTACAATCAAATTAAGATGGCACCTGAAGATATGGAGAAGACTACGTTTGTTACATAGTAGGGCACCTTCTGTTATAAGGTAATGCCATTTGGTTTGAAGAACGTTGGGGCAACATATCAGCATGCTATGTTAGCTTTGTTCCATGATATGATTCACCGTGAGATAGAAGTATATGTTGATGATATGATAGCCAGATCTCAGACTGAAGAAAAACATCTTGATCATCTGCACAAGTTGTTTAAAAGATTGAAGAAGTACAAGTTGAGGTTAAATCCAAATAAATGTACCTTTGGAGTTAGATCTGGTAAACTCCTGGGTTTCATTGTCAGTGGTAAAGGTATTGAAGTGGACCCTGCAAAGGTAAAAGCTATACAAGAAATGTCCGCTCCTCGTACTGAGAATGAAGTCAGAGGTTTCTTGGGACGACTGAATTATATTGCAAGATTTATTTTCCAATTGACCGCTACTTGTGAGCCAATCTTCAAGTTGCTGAAGAAAGATCAAGTAATGGAATGGAACGACGAATGTCAGGTAGCTTTTGATGAGATCAAGAAATACCTACAGGAACCTCCAATATTGATGCCACCAGTTGAAGGAAGACCCTTGATTATGTATGTGACAGTATTAGACAACTCAATGGGGTGTGTGTTGGGGCAACATGACGAGTCTAGTCGAAAAGAGTAAGAAATATACTACTTTAGCAAACAATTTACTGACTGTGAAACAAGATACTCACTGCTCGAGAAAACTTGCGGCGCTTTGGGTTGGGCTACTCGCTAACTAAGACAATATATGTTGACTCATACCACCTTATTGATTTCAAAGATGGATCTATTAAGTACATATTTGAGAAACTTTCTCTCTCTGGATGAATAACGAGATGGAAAATGATTTTGACAGAATATGACATACAATATACTACTCAGAAAGCTATCAAAGGAAGTGTGTAGCTGATAATTTGGCTCATTAAGCAGTGGATGTATATCAGTATATGAACTTTGAATTTCCAGATGAAGATATTATGCTTGTTGTTAAAGAACCTAGACAATATGAAGGACCCGAACAGGGATCCCGATGGACTATAGTTTTTTATAGAGCTTCTAATGCGCTTGGTAATGGTGTTGGTGTTGTGATTATCTCTCCAGAGGGTTATTATACACCATTTACGGCCAAACTTTGTCTTGATTATACCAACAATATGGCTGAATACGAAGCATGTATTATGGGTATCAAGGCTGCCATTGAGATGAGGATCCAATTTCTGAATGTGTATGGAGATTCAGCCTTGGTAGTTAGTCAGGTTAAAGGAGACTGGGATACAAAACACCTTAATCTCATTCCATACAAAGAGCATGTGTTGTCTTTAATCCTATACTTTGAAGAGATTACTTTTGGGCATATTCCACGAGAAGAGAATCAGTTAGTAGATGCCTTAGCCACCATGTCATCTATGTTTGAAATTAGTTGGAATGATGAAGCACCCATAATTACTATTGATCGGTTAGATGAACCAGCATACTGTTATGAGGTTGATACTGAAGGTAAGGAAGAGAAACCTTGGTTCCATGAAGTGAAAAGATATCTCGAAGCTCAGAAATATCCTGAAGGGGCATCTATCAATGACAAGAAGTTTCTGAGGAGGTTTTCTGCCAAGTTTTTAATTAGTAATGGAATTTTGTACAAGCGCAATCACGATTCAACGTTGCTTCGTTGTATGGATAAGAAGGAAGAAATAGAGATTATGGAAGACATGCATGATGGGATATTTGGTACTCATTCCAGTGGGCATACAATGGCTAAAAAGATTTTGAGAGCAGGTTACTATTGGACTACCATGGAAGTTGATTGCTATCAGCACTCCAAGACTTGTCATAAGTGCCAGATCTATGCTGATAAAGTACATATACCTCCAGTTCCATTGAATGTTTTAACTGCTCCTTGGCCTTTTGCTATGTGGGGCATTAATATGATTGGCGAGATTAAACATACCGCTTCCAATGGACATCATTTCATCCTTGTTGCTATTGATTACTTCACGAAGTGGGTAGAGGCAACTTTGTTTGCTTCTGTTACTAAGAATGTTGTGGCTCGGTTCATCAAGCATAATCTCATATATAGGTATGGCATCCCCGAAAAGATTATTACATACAATTGTACTAATTTGAACAATATTATGATTACTGACCTCTGCACGCAGTTCAAGATTAAGCATCACAATTCTACTCCATATCGTCTGAAGATGAATGATGCAGTGGAAGCCGCCAACAAGAATATTAAGAAGATCTCGCAGAAGATGACAATTACGTATAAGGATTGGCATGAGATGTTACCATTTGATCTTCATGGTTATCGTACCACAATACATACTTCCACTGGGGCAACCCCATTCTCTCTCGTCTATGGTATGGAAGTAGTTTTACCCATTGAAGTCCAGATTCCCTCCCTGAGAATTATGAAGGATGCATACTTGGATGAAGATGAATGGATTCAGACTCGACTTAACCAGATAAACTTGATTGATGAGAAAAGATTGACAGCTGTTTGTCATGGTCAGATGTATCAGAAGCGTATGATCAAAGCTTTTAATAAGAAAGTTAAGCAACAAGTATATCAGGCTGGAGACTTGGAAATCAAACGTATCATATTACCATAGGGTGATCCTAGGGGCAAATGGACTCCCACATATGAAGGGCCATTTGTAGTCAAGAGGGTATTTTCAGGAGGTGCCATGATGCTTACTACTATGGATGGTGAAGATTTCTCACAACCTGTGAACGCAGATATAGTTAAAAAATACTATGCATAAAAGGAGGCCCGCTAGGTTGACTGGCCTAGGCAAAAATAAGGGCATCCCGACGAACCAAAAGGGTTTGGGCAAAAATTAGGGATATATATAAAAAAATTGTACACTCGGCAAGTTGAAAACCCGAAAGGGAGGCTTGGGCAAAAAAGGGTATCCCGGTGGATTGAAAACCTAAAAGGGAAATCCAGGCAAAAGTTAGGGATTAAAGCGTATGACTATGTCTCGTTGGATCACCCATGTAACCTCAACTAGTTGTACTACCTACATCAAGTTCAAACAGGTGTAGATCAATCCAATCGTTTCTATTCCGACGGTAATGGATGAGATACTGGGAGATAATGACAATTGCAGAGTTGAAACTCAATATGATCATTTACACATAGCTATTTTCCTTGTTTTTGTATTCTTTTAAAAATTTTCCGACGAATTCCTCTTACTAGGATTTTCGTCTCCGTGTTAAAACTCGTATGTTGATATGCTATTTTCTAAATAAATAAAATTCTATTTTCGATTTCAGGTTTACTTTTCCTCTTTTACTTAAGCGAAAACGTCTGTTGATTATGTTTGAATGTATATATACTTTTGAATATGATTGATGTTTACCATAAATGCATAAAATACAATAATAGTATTTACTAAGGACAGTCAGAGGTAAGAATCCAACGAATCTTCGCCGGTTAATCCCCACAGAGTAATTTTTACGGATATTCTTAACAGAACACTTCAAGTAGTATTGTGTACTTCCAACTCTACGAAGTCTTCAAGTAGTTTCATTCCAGATATAATGTATCCTCCGAAGAATTGGTATTTGGTCGAATAAGTCTCCCATGGGAATGTCCATCTTTTTTATCCTCGGTCAGGATATTCAGGAACTTAATCATTCAATAAGAAGTACGACGAATGAAAACGGGAGTTTCTAAGTACGACATTCCAAAACAAGACGAGAACGAAGTCTTCATATTCCTCAGCAACAAATCAAGATTTATTTTCCCCAGCTAACAGTTGTTCTACGAAGCTACTTATATGCTTCAACTACATAATTCATACATACATCGTCATATCATATCATACGCATACAACATTCTCATAATAATATCATCTTACAAAATGTTATATACATCCTAATATTTGCATAGAACTAACCTTGTTTTTCAGGTTAATTCTCCAGTAGACAAACATCCTTGGGTTGCTATATCCCCCAAGGGTTACTTCAAACAAAATCTTGGATTGCTCTATCCTCTAAGATCACATCTATCTTCATCTTGGGCTGCTATAAACCCCCAGGATAATATCTTGGACTGATATATCCTCCAGGATCACATCTATCTTCATCTTGGGCTGCTATAAACCCCCAGGATAATCTTGGACTGCTAAATCCTCCAGGAGTACGTATACCAATACCTTGGGCTGTTATATCCTCCCAAGGGCTATCTTACAACATCTTGGATTGCTCAACCCTTCAGGAATACATATACCAATACCTTGGGCTGCTATATCCCCCCAAGGGCTATCTCACAATATCTTGGGCTGCTATAAACCCCCAGGATAATCTTGGATTGCTCTACCTTCCATGATTACACATAATAACCTCTTGGGCTGCTACATTCCCCCAAGATTGTATAAATATACATTTTGGACTGCTTTATCCTCCAAGAAATATATCTGAAGAACATTTTATTCCTAATTGCATCTTTAAGCCCATTCAAACAATACAACCAACCAACATCATTATTGTGTACACCGGCGAGTACAAATTTTTGGGCTTTAATGTTTAATCCCCTTCAACCTTCAAGTCACGAATGACGTACATGCCAATCTAACTCCTCAAGTTTCAGAAAATTGAACATGGGCAACTATTGTACCCCCAAAATTTGCCCTCCCACAATCAAAGCAGTGTGTTTCAAGAGTTCTCAATAGTCATAAGGTTCACAATTGGTCAAAAAGATTGAAGGTTTCATCAGACAAAGCCTACTTCTGAACAATGGATCTAAAACTAGGGTTTTGAATTTCTCCAAGCTAAATGGACTTCCAAGGCCTCGAGTGAGCTTCATAACATCCCATATGCCCTATAGAATCCTCATGTCAAGTTTAAGAGGTTTCCCAGTAAGTTTGACCAATCAGAGGCTCAGATATCCAAAAACCAGTTAACTTGGTAAAAAGTCAAATGAGGTCAACTGTGGTCAACTTAAAGTCAAACTTCAAGATTTTTTGTCAACGTCAAGATTATGAGGTAAAATTCATCATTTGATCAAGGGTTGATCATGATTCATTAAGGAAATCTCAGATCATCAAGAATCAAGAAGTTTCTAAATTAGGGGTTTCATAGTAAAAGTCAATTGAACCTTGACCAGCCATAACTTTCACATAATTCATCAAAAATTTCCCATCCAAAGCGTATATTTAAGGAAATCCAATTCTCTACAACTTTGTGTCTCACAAGCCAAGCCTGAAAATGCTTCATTTGGAAGGTATGAGCTAAAACATTATAGGTCCTTTTGAAAGTCAACAAAAAGAACATTTTCCAAATCTCATAATTTGAAAATGGTAAAAGATATGGACATGGTACCAAAAAGGTTGGTTAGAGTACACTATAAGACTTCTAAAAAGTCCTAGAACACTTTCATAGCCTTAAAATTGAGGGAGTTATGCATTGGCAAAGTTGAGAAATTTTTAAGGGGTATATGAAGCAAAAAAGGCCTTAACTTCAAATTTTTCCAAATGGGCCCATAAAATTGCAACACAATCTTGAAGATAAAGTCATGCACGACCCAATGACCATTTATTATGATTTTATAATTTTATTTTATATTATTTTGGATTTTATTTGTTAAAATTCAATTTTAATGAAAATAAAATATGAAAAATCAAATAATGGATCAAATCTTTGTTCTAGAATGATTTATATCACATTTAAAGATGATTGAAGCCATCCAATTCCGTGCAAGCTTGTTATGGTAATGATATATTTGTTTTTTTGACAAAAATAGAAGTGAGATTTCTTCATGATCAAGTAACATCAAATTGCACCCAAAAGCCCAATTTATTTGACCTAATCATTCAACTATATGTATACAACAATACCAAATACAAGAGGACAGATTCAGAGGCCAAAGCACATCATCCTAACTTCAAATTTTTTCAAAGAAAACTCAATTTCAGTTTCACACATTTAAGCACTCTCCAAGCCATTTAAAGGTTGAGACAATTTCTTTGAGGCATATAGAACATGACTGGATCATTACATTCATCAGAAACCTCATAAATCATGGAATCCGAATTCTTTTTTTCTTGAATTTTTAATTTTTCGATTCCTTTAATTCGTGCATTATAAACTGTTTTTGGTTATTGATATTCGTTTGTTATCATGTATAGAAGGTTTTTGTATGCTTGGTTTGAATTTTCTTGCAAATTTGAGAAGATGCCATGGTTAGGGTTTTAGGTTCAAATTTGGGGGTTTTCGATTCAGGGACTTTCAAAGGCTTTCAAATGGATTTTTTGAACCCTACAAGACCTGGGCTTTGATCCTCTGTATTTATTTTGAATTAATTGTGCATATCATGTGTTGTATGAAAATCGCAGGTTTAGCTGCGAAAAAGTTTGCAGGAAAGATCATGGCAGAATTCGCAGGAAGAAACACAACGTCCAAGGTTGAAGATAATAGGTGGCATGGCGCAATTGGTTGGTCTGGAATAAAAGAAATTTGAAGCAAGAAAAGGAATTGGTGATGGATTGATATCACTAAGATGCTTGTGATCCAGTGGTCGCGCGTTATGACTTGTAAATGGGAGGTCCTGGGTTCGAATCCATGCCTCCCCCATTTATTTTAAGCGTCTGTTTTACTGCTTTTTCAGTTTTATTATTTTGTGAATTATATTATAATTAATTAATTGATTGAGTGATAATTAACCATTAACCAAACTAAATTAATTAACAAACTAATAATCCTTAATAATCTTATTTTCTGAAAATTAATATTAAGTTTCATTAATTATTTTATAAAAGAATATATTTGATTTATCTTTTTAATTAAAAAAATGTTAATAGTTTTCTTATATAAATTAATAATCCTAATTTTTCTTAAAATCTCATTTTCTTTTCTTTAATTTCACTAATTTTTTTTATATGTAAATTCTTTTATGTAAATTAATCAATAATTAGTAATTAGTTTTTTTTTTATAAATTTAATTTTTTTTAAAAAACCTTTTTCATTAAAAATCCTAATTCTAAATTAACTATCCTAACCCTAATTTTAAATAAAAGACTTAATTGTTTTGTTTTTTGTTTTATTTAATTATTTAATTAGAATAATATTCTTTGCTTATTTATTTACTTTTGCCTTATTTAAATTACTTAGAAAAATTGTATAGTTTTTTTTTATGTAATTTATTTTTTCCGCTTGATTATTATGTAACTGCCCCGAAGCCGTGTAATAGCATATGTTTTTTTTAATGTTTTCCGCATTTTATTTATTTATTTTATGGTTAGTAAAAATAGGGAGTGCAAAACCTAATTGAATTAATTGGACTTAGATAATTAAAAATAAGATAAATATCTAAATATAATCACTCACACACGTAAGTCGATCGTCTTATGATCGCTATCTGCACCTCCTAGGGTTACCCCCCTTGGTTGCCTTCTTAAAATATGGTCGTCCCTCGAAAATGGGGGTGTTTTAAGCAAAGTCCCTCCATAAATAAATCATATAGTCCCTCCCAGATTTAAAAGATCAAGTCCCTACGAGGTTACCTACGATAATGATCTTGTCCCTTCGGTAAAAGATGATAGTCCCTTCTAGGATTGCTAAAGACACTCATCCAGTTGCCTTCATTGACCATGCGATGACCCCACGCCCGTCCCTTAACAAAATCCAAGGTAATGACTACCTACTCCTTAATAGTAGGGACAGTCTTACCCTTGAAAGAAAATAAAAGAACATGAAAAACTAGTCTAGGGTAGGTACCTCTTAGTTACTTGCTCATGTTTCAAAAATACTTTTCACACCTCACTCTTTTCAAACATCTTCAAAAACAAGGCTTTGTATACATCCATACGAGGATCATTACAAAGTACTTAGACAAATTTCTAAACACACACTACACTTTCCTTTTTCAAACGAATGAGTGAACTAAGTAACTAAGAGCCCATGGATAACCAGAGATATAAAGGGTGCTTACACCTTCCCTTTATATAACCTACCCCCGAACTCAAGTCTTTAAAAATTGGTATTTCTTGTTCTTTTATGCCCTTTACGTATGGATAAAATAAAAGTCGGTGGCGACTCTTGCTATCCGCAACATTTATAGAAAGTCAGTTCTCCCATAATGTTACACTAAGCATACTTCATCATCCACGTTTATTTTGTTCAAAAGCCCATCTCAAATTCATACTTGTCTTTTCTTACGCCTACTTTTCAAATTTCTTATTCTTTTTCAAACCATTATATAGAGGAAACTGAAGAAAGCCTAACAGAAGTTATTGCCATGATTGGAAGACAGTTCAATAGGGATTTGAAAAGGATGAGTATGACTTCAAGGCCAAATGTCAGGAACATCTCATCTGATATCAGTAGATCCAGTGAGACTAGCAGAAGGACAAAGCCTGAAGAAAAGTCAAGTCAAAGAAAAAGAGTTCAATGTCATGGTTGCGAGGGTTTTGGCCATATTAGAGTTGAATGTCATACTTATTGAAGAGACAAAAGGAAGGCCTATTTGTTTCATGGTCTGATGGAGATTCTGAAAGTGATTTTGAAGAGGAATCAACTAAACATATCACTGTTTTGACAGGGACATGTGTGTCTGATGATGACTCTAGTGAAGATGAGCTAACCTCTGAAGAACTTGTTGATACTTATCAAATGTTATGTATAAGATGTGCACAAGTGATTCAAGAAGGATTAAAGCATAAGAATATCACGAGCAAAAATGGAGGTTGAAAAGAAAGAGAATTTAACAATAATATCTAATCTGAATAATAAAGTCATCATGATGAATTCCAAGTTTGGTCAAATGAAAAAATCCATCAGAATCCTTCTTTGACCAATAAGTATCACGAGCAAGTTTGGGAAATAACCACTAGTTAAACACTTTTGTGTTAGATTTTGGAGTTCTAAGAGTTAGGTTAGAATATGTGATAAAATTATTAATCGGTTAAATCAAGATTTTGAATGGTTAAAGTGTCGATTAAATGCTTGTGAATGATCATGTTATGTGTGGAAATAATCAACAATAAGTATGGTGAGGTTACTAGGTGTTTTGGGTGAGAAAACATGGTTTCTATGGTAAAAAACGCAGGTTTTTAGGCTTCTGAATGTTGGTTAACCGGTTAACCATATGCATTAACCGGTTAATGCTGTAGGTTTTGGAGAAAAAAATGTAAATTCTTACAAAATTCATAACTTTTTACTCGGGTATCCGACTGAGGCAAACTTTATATCGTTGGAAAGCTAAGACAACGTACTATCAAATGGTAGAGGAAAATATTACTTTTGAAGTGGAAAATAATTATTTATTTTATGCCAATTAAAAATATTAATTTTGATTCCTCTTTAAAAGCTTCTTAACTCCTTCAACCCTTATCCGATTTAACTGTTCGTTATACCGATTTGAAGCTAATAATATGTCATATCTTATGAGATCGAGAAATATTATTTTAAGCCGGTTTACCCGACTTTTCTAATTAACCGTAATTATGTTAGTTAGGAAATTGTAAGCTATTGGAAATAATAAGGTATAACTTGTGAGATGTTTAGGACTAACCTAAGTTTGATAGGAAACCGTTGGTGCATAATACACTAGGACCTCCGTAAATACCTGAGTAAGTCTTGAGGTGGGTTGCCTTGAGTCCCACGGGAAGCATCTGTAAAGGCCTGAGGTGTGTATTACACGATATTCCTCTGTAAAAAGCCTGAGTAAGTCTTGAGGTGGATTACTATGAGTACCACGAGAAGCATCCGTAAAGGCTTAAGGTACCACGTAGTAAGACAGGGATAATGGTTTGATTTGTGTAATACGCTAGGTCCTCCGTAAAAGTCTGAGTAAGTCTTGAGGTGGATTATCTTTAGTCCCACAGGAAGCATCCATAAAGACTTGAGGTATCTATTGTACTGAGACCTCCGTAAGTCTTGAGTAAGTCTTGAGGTGAGTTATTATGAGTCCCGCGAGAAGCATCCGTAAAAACTTGAGGTGCGTATGTTACTAGATCCTCCGTAAGGTCTTGAGTAAGTCTTGAGATGGGTTGCTTTGAGTCCCACGGGAAGCATCCATAAAGGCTTGAGGTGAGTACTGCACTGGTTTACGCGTGAAGTCTTGAGTAAGTCTTGAGGTGGGTTATTTTGAGTCCCACGGGAAGCATCCGTAAAGACTTGAGTGAGTGTGATATCGATTCCTCCGTAAGGTCTTGAGTAAGTCTTTAGGTGGATTATCTTTAGTCCCACGGGAAACATCTGTAAAGGCTTGACGTAGATGTTTCACTCGTTTAGTGGCATGAGATTTGTATGGACCGTTTGTTCCATCTCGTACCGAATCCTTTTGCAAGATAACATTAAGACTTGAGTTAGGTTTGATAGAACCCTTAGAGCCGATAGAACTCTAAGACAGGGAACCCATTGAGATGTTGTTATCTCACCCCACTATTGTTGTTGCTTTTCAGGTTTCCTGTGCAGGTTTGATTTACAAGTGGAACTATACTCGGGATGTTTTAAGTGAAACATAGTTCTAGTCTTCCGCTGTGATTTTTGTATCTTTGTACAATAATGAATATTGTATTGATCTTAATATTTTGTTTTAGTATGATTTCCATGTCTTGTGCCATTTTAGTATTTGTTTTAGAATTGGTCAAGAATGTGAAATATGCTATTAGGCATCTTATGATGGTGTAAGTACCAAAAATTAACACTTATATGATATTATTCTAGATATATATTGTATGGGCGTTACAGTTGGTATCAGAGCAGGTCGTATCCTCGACCTAGCCTTGAAACATCATAAGTAAATCTTTCTTGCCTCCTAAGTGTGTCTTGCCGGCATAATTCTTAATATCATATTATGTAGTATTGGGTCTGATCAACCTAATGCTATGTATGTGATAGGTAGAATCATGGTTGTGGGACCATGAGGACTCTGAAGTGTTGTCGTAACTTGTGTTGTGGGAGTAGGCCCAAATCAAGAGTTAGCAGAGGGAGCTTTGGTAAGCTCAGTCAGAGTCTTCATATGAGTTTTACTTCCTGTAACATGGAGTTGCAGAGTAGTGTGTTGTTCGAGAAATCCTTTGGAATGAATAGAAGTTACAAGTTAAGAATGTTCATTTTCTTTTGAGAACCTAAAGTCGTGGTGAAGTGTGAAGAGGAACACAAGGATATGATTACACGTTTCAAGTGAGACAAGTATACCCCGAACGAAGAGTAAAAGTTTGGACTGGGCCTCGAGGACACTACTGACCCATGGCCCAACATGTCGGGCAGAGGCCCATCTAGTCGGCCACATCTTCTGCATCGTCGGGCAGACTCACGATTGCCCAAGCAGATGCATGTATGTCGGAAAAACACCCTATCCACTGGGCAGGTAACGAGGAGACCGTGTCTCCCCATCATCTGCCACGTCACCCAACTGTCCACCATTATCTTCCGGAAGATAGGGGCAGTTGGACCAAGGGCAAAACCACATGATAGGTCTTACACGCTCTTACGCGTACCTTGACAGTTTTTCCTTGGGCCTAGCTAATCCAACCCAAAGAAGAACCTTGGCCCAACGCTGGAGGCTCACTATAAATACCCTTTTTCACTAAAGGGTCAGGTATTCTAAATACTCTATTACCATTCATTCTGTACCACATACTTACTTTGGCATCGAAGTGCCTTGTAGGTACACCCCCTCCTTCTTGGTTATCGACCATCACTTTGTTGTTCGTGTTTGACCTCTGGAAGGCCTTTCTGATCAGGTAAGATCAGAATTAATTGAATAAATTAATTAAATTGGAAAATTCTTTATCAGATAAATTAGAATTAACTGCGGATCAACTTCGATTTTTATCTGAGAAATTCATTTGAGCTGCGGGACTTCTATTTTTGGCATTTTTGACCTGAAAAAGATTAATAAAATAAAACAAAAAATATATTTTTTGGATTTAAATTAATGGTTAGTAAACATAAGCAAATAAAAACACACAAAAGCAATGATGATCCCTTGTGAGACATAAACCTACACCCGAGAAGAACCGAGAAACCAATGCGATCTTGTTTGTATGTAAGATGCAAATGAAATGCGAAGAAACCTTAAGGCAAAAATTAGGGTGTTACACTAAGCACGAACATAATAGTCAATTGCCTATTACTAGCGGTGAAGTGGGCGGTGAAAACTTCACACATGTGAGTCTAAGAGTCTATACTTCCATATAGAAGGGAAATGTACCAGGCCATAACTGATCAGATAAAGGTTAATGTAAAGAGCTTGCATTTCACGGTCTCACCGACATGATAATAATATATATGGTCTCCTACATGCTCAACATGTTCATATGGATCCTCGGTCCTATCATAACTCTAGAGCTTCTGCATATTCTTTAATGATTTTGGGACCCTACTATCTAGGATGCGAACAAATATTAGATTTTCCTTCACCGTTTGGACATGAGCATCCTCCTAATAACTTTCCTTCATCTTAGGATGACAAGCTTTAAGAGGAGTACGACTACCTATTCCTCCTCCAAGATATGGGGAAGAATTACGATGCTTGTGATGTTGTCGATGGTTCGTTGATTTGGTTCTTTTGTGAAACCCCATCTTCTGTAATGTTGTAATTTAAGTTGACAAGATGTAATCTTTCTTCAATCTGGAATAGTCTCTCTGCCATGTCTCGAGAGTTTTGTTGTTGTACCATGTAGTAAAAGTTGTTTAACAGGTCAATGTCTTCCCACACTCCAAGATTAACATGCAACAATTGAAGGCTAAGATGCATTTCTTGTTCAGGCATTGTAGGCAGTGATTGAGGTCTGAACAAAGGCTCACCCTGGTAAAATTGTTTTTCACATTAATGAATGAAATAGGTTGAAATGCTCATTGATTTGCCCTAGGTTGGACAAGATCTTATGTTAGAGGATCAAATGGAAAACTTGCCAATATTTGATCATTCGTCCCTTGAGGAGGAGGTAGAGGATTCTTGGCAGCCTTAGTGACCCTAACAGAAGTGATTATGACATAGAAATCTATACTTTGATCGAAAAAGATATGGATTTCAAAATGAGAAGATTTACTTTAATCAATAGAAGTTTGATAGTGAAAAATCGTTGGAATCAGAAGTCTATTCCCACAGGCGACACTAATGTTCTGTGCTAGAACAAGAATTGATTGAAAAGTATGGATTCAGAGTTCTTATAATGATTAAGAGCTTTCAGTACAATGGATAGGGGAATAACTAGAGCTGTCAAAATGGGCTACCCGATCCTAAATGGGTCGGTCCTGATGGGTTTGGGCTTTTTAATGCTGAAAAAAAACCCATTTCTAATATGGGCTCGAAAATTACTACCCGAGCCCGACCCTAGATGGGCTTTGGGCTACCCGACCTTGAATATTTTTTTTAAAAAATAAAAATAAAAAATAAAAATGTCATAATATTTATTAAAAATTAAATTATTTTAAACATAATACATTTTTTAGTACTATATTATCTTTTATAAATACTATAATGTGTTTTTAAATATAATAAATATATAAATTGTGTAAAATAATACTCAAATATTTAACATAAGAGAAACTAATAGAATATGAGAAAAAAGTGTTAATTATATTAATGTATAATATTTAAAAGAGAAAGATTGAATATAATAGAGATAAAATTTACTGAGGTGAGAATAATCAATGTGTTATTTTGGAGTAAAACAATATAAATATTAATTTAATTATTTAAAATTTATACTGATATGGGCCTAATGGGCTACCCACAACCCATATGCGCTAGCCCTAATGGGTAGCAGGCTTTTTAGGGCTGAGCTAAAAAAGTTCTGAAAATTATGGACTCCAATTTTAAGGCCTAAGCCCTATGATTTTTTGGGCTTGGCGGGCCGACCCATGTGGGCTAACCCATTTTGACAGCTCTAGGAATAATGTACAAAGTTAACACTTCAACGCTCTAGTCAGTATGAAAGTGAAAAATAATGTTTGAATTAAAAATGATTTAAATACCTATGAAGTGACACACTTGTCTCTTCAAATAGAAAAAATGGTTAGTAACTACACATGTGTGTAACGACGTGGAATGCAATTAACTAACTGTTAGATTAGTCTATATTGTTGTAATTCATGTTGACATGATGTAAGCTTTCTTCAACTTGAAATAATCTGTTTGCCATGGCCCGAGAGTTTTGTTGTTGTACCATGTAGTAAACACTATTTAACAGGTCATTGGCTTCCCACACTAAAAGATTAGTCTGCAATAGTTGAAGATCGGGATGCATTTCTTGTCCATGCATTTTAGGCAGTGATTGAGGCTGAATGAAGGCTCGCCCTAGTAAAAATGTTTTTTCAGATCCAAGGAATAAAGGAGGTTGAAATGCTCATTAATTTGCCATAGGTTGGATATGATCTTGTGGTAGAGGTTCAAATAGAGAAGTATCCAAGACTTGATCGTTCATCCCTTGAGGAAGAGGTCGAGGATTCTTGGCAGCCTCAGTGGCAACAACGACTTGGCGTTGGACAAAGGAACGAGTAGCTCTAGAAGTCGCCATTATCAACAAATCAATGAAGGATATGAAGGATAATGGTTAGAAATCTGACATAAGTGATTAGGAGATTGAGAGCTATACTTTGATTGAAAAATATGTGGATTTCGAATTGAGGAGATTTGATTGAATTAAGAGAAGTTTGATAGTGGAAAATCGTAGGAATTAGAAGTTGATTCCCATAGACGACACCAATGTTCCGTGAATTAGAGTTGATAGAACAATATGGATTAAAAGTTTGTTATAGTGGTTTAGAGCTTTAGTATGATGGAAAAGAAAATGAATCGCAAGATTAACACTCTAATATTTTAATCAGTATGAGAGTGAAAACTAATATTTGAATGAGAAATGATTTAAATATTTATGAAATGACATACCTACCTCTTCAAATAGTAAGAAAATGGTTAATAATTACACATGAGTATAACAACATGAAATATAATTAATCGTTAGATTAATCTAGACTGTTAGTACGACATTCATGTGAAAAATTGTTTATTCTATGAAAAGAAAAGATCTTTCTATTTTGTATTCACCATTGAGTTTTTTATCTTTTAAACTTTGCAAACGACCCAAAACAGAAACCCATGCTTGATCTAATACGATAAAATTAAAATGTAATTATCTTATTAGGTTAGTAAAATATTTGCAATATTACATGCATGTTTAATAATAACACTATACTCCAAAAAATGATATGATTAAACTATAAACTAAACTAAACGGTGGACCACCAATAAATATCGTGGCACTCACAGGGACGGCCGTTTACCGAGCATTAATCATGAAGTACTAGTAGTACTATGAGTATTTAATTTCTCGGAGATGAAACAGAATTTTTACAAGTGGCAATTGTGAAGAGGGCGTTGGGATTTTCAGTCTGCAGTTCGTACTTTCTGTCTCAAGCTCCAAGATCGAGACACCCCAAGTAAGCACAATCCCAATTCCAAAAACCCTAACTAACTTCAATTTCTAGATCTACACTCCCATGGCTTCCTCCAAGCTCATGTCTTCTTCCAATTCAATCAACTCCGACACACCTTCATCTCCGTCTTCCAAACCTCATTTCACCACATCCAATTTCCTCTCTGTTTCCGATACTTCCAACTTCTTCGCCGATCAACCCTCGCTCGCTGACGCCGTAGCAACTCCGAGAACTGTTGACGATGTTTGGAGAGATATTGTCGCCGGAGATCACAGGGAGTGCAAGGAGGAGATTCCCGACGAGATGATGACGCTGGAGGATTTTCTCGTGAAAGCCGGTGCGGTTGACGGTGAAGACGTGGATGATGATGTTAAGATGAGTATGCCTATGACGGAGAATCTTAGTGGGAGTGGTGTGTTTTCTTTGGATTCGAGTTTTCAAGGAATTGAGAGTATGGAAGGGTCTGTGGTGGGGTTTGGGAATGGTGTAGAGGTGGTTGAAGGTGGGAAGGGTAAGAGAGGACGCCCGGTTATGGAGCAGTTGGATAAGGCTGCTCAGCAGAGACAAAGAAGAATGATAAAAAATAGAGAATCTGCTGCCAGGTCTAGGGAACGCAAACAGGTATTCATTGTTTTTTGTTGTTGTGTTGTGTGTGATACACTGATACGTGCTTTTATTTCTTCGTGATGTGTGTTTTTGACTTTTGTTTTGTTTTGTTTTGATTGTGCGATTTTAGGCTTATCAAGTGGAATTGGAGTCTTTGGCTGTGAAACTAGAGGAGGAAAATGACAGGTTGATCAAGGAAAAGGTGATTTATCTTCGTTCTTTCCCAGATTTTTATTATTTATAAATCATTCCAAGTGGATCACAATTTTGATCTAATAATTGTAGTTATCAAGTAGTTTAGTCTTATTCTTAAGGTTTCTCGTTCGAATCCTATTAAGTGCAAACAATTCTTGTGTTGGGCCAAGTGAGTCCATGCTTTTCTCTGGCTTTAAACAGCCCCAGCAAGTGGACGGTGGGATTGGTCCCCTGGATTGATTAGTTGGTCTCAAGGCCGGATACCAAGAATAAAAAAAAGTAGTTTAGTCTTGTAAATTTCCGTAATGGTGAAAATCATCATTGGCTGAATTTAATCTATCCTTAAACTTTGTTGGTAGGATTAAGAGTAGGGTTTGGATTGGTGAGTTTCAATTTAGTGGATAATTTTGTAATTTTGTACTAACGTTTAGGAATTAAATTGTTTGATGCATACAATCCTAAAGACTAAAATGATGATTCACTCAATTCACTTGTTTTTCTGTTCTGTACTGAAATTTCTGTTCATCTGCTTATTAATTAAGAGACTAAATTGTAATAAGTGCACTCAACAGGTGTTTGTTAACAGAAATGCTAAATAACCAATGTCCATTGTTGAAAATCTTTTGTTTTCTTTAAACAACAAAATCGCCATTCCTTCTTTGGATGTTAAATTAGTTTTACATGGATTATGTCAATAACGGAATCCAGTAGTAAAATTTCATTCTATTTGTGTCTGAGGCATGAACTTCCTATATTTATTCTCTTGGCACATGCTACTTGTGCTTTTATTGCTCGAGTGTTTAAATTTTGATTGTTTCTTGGAGCACTTCTGTTACAACTTTTGTCTCTCTCATGCTTGTAGTCCTTATGCATTTTTGGATTTGGAGTTTATTAGTTATTATTCCACTTTTCCCCCACGATATCTAACAGAAAATATTATTGTGCAGGCTGAAAGGAAAAAGGAAAGGTTCAAACAGGTACTGATTTGTGCTATTATTGTTTGTTTTAGATCTTTTGGTAAACGGTACAATACATGTGATAATTCGCACATTGTTTAAAGAAATCCTTTCCCATTTGATAACATAGCTGAAGGTTGATTGCTATCATTGAATATGGTGTCATGTCTGATAATCATCTTCTACAAATTTAATTTGAGTTTTCATTTTAAATGTGAGGACTTTTCCTAATCTACTTTTGTTTTCATTATGCTATTGGTTTCTTTCTTCTACATCAAGCATCTCAAATTTGTATAGTATTTTTTCAAATTTGTTAAATACAACTCCTTTTCATTTTTAAATGTTTTCTTATATTACTATTTATCCGTAATTTTCAAAGTTGGAAGTGATATATTAACTATTTTCTTGTCAATAATACTTTTAACTATTTATTGAAAAAAGGAAAATACGAAGGATGAGATAAAAACAGTCAAGAGTATAACAAGAAAAAGATAAAATTTAATAGTATATCTTTTAATGAAAATCCTTAGTAATTGTAAAAAACTTTAAACCAACACTTAAAAGAAATGGGGGTTGTATTGTATTGCTTACTTTTAATTAAGTGTAAATTTTGAATCATTATTTGGTGTGTAGAGGCAGAAACGAGGGCACTTAAAATTCTAACACGCAGACCCAACAATAAAATATGTAGAGACATAATCATATTCAAAGAAGTAAACTCAGAGATCCTTAATGATTTCACTATTCAGTCCAACAAAACACTGTTGATTAAGTGCACTGGTAAGGATTTTAAACTGCAAACCACATCACATGATGTGGTCCACAATGGTATCAGCCTGCAATTGCATTCCATATCGTTCTACTCCCCAAGTGTCATTGATGTACCTTTCATTGCCTACCGATGAAGAGTACATCAACTAGTTTGCTTGGAAAGAGGGATTACTGGCATACCACCAAAGCCCGTTCAGGTATCCATTTATGCAGCCAGATGACAGTTGTGGGCTGCTTACTATTATTAACAGTATGTTCTAGAAGACATCAGGTTATTTATTGCACCTAGTTGGCAGTTAAGGAACTCTATGAGTGTACATCTTGAAATATGCTGCATGCTAGAATCTTCAGGATCATAGTTGCTTCCTCCACACACTTGCGGCTGCTTTTTAGTAACCAGTGGTGGTGCGGAAGCTGCAGTTGTTTTCGGTTGTGTGGCCACTATAGTGTCACTATTGGGGTCGTAAACCCCAAAATTGGCTTAAAATTATAAGGTTATAGGGGTATTACCATTGTTAATTATGAATCTAAAGTTATATATATTTATATATATATATATATATATATATATATATATATATATATATATATATATATATATATATATATATATATATATATATATATATTTAGAGTTCCAATGTGCGCTATTTGCTTTAGCGCAATGGGACCGGTGGCTATGCATCACTATCCAAAGTTGATAATTGTGGCTAAAGGAAAAGAGATACTAAAGAAAACTACATGTCAAGCTATAATGAGAGATATATAATTAAACTGTTTATTTGTATATATGGTCCATGGCAGAACATTATGAAACTATTTGATCCATGTAAACTAACCTGGACCACCTAGGGAGAAAATATTTTGGTTGTATAATATTTTAATCATCCATCTCAAAACACACTAGATAATATGGTGTGTTCTAACTCTCATAATTTTCTCAATGATTTTTAAGTGTTCTCTGTCATTAATAAATTATTTTTATAACTGAATATTCTACCCCTTTTGTCTGAAAAAAAAGAATATTCTTTTCTTTAAAAAAATTTTCTTTTAATATTTTAAATTTGGAAGAGATAATGTACAATGTACTACACTCCCCTTCGGAGTTATTATGAATGCACATGTTTTATTGGTTCATGAATGTTGCTTGTATTTGATACGGAAAATCAAGAATAGGGAAGTCAACTCAGATTCTCATATGCCGAAAGGTTTAAGAGATGCAAAACAATTAGTTTGGCAAGTATGATTTTCAAGTGTGTTTTGTTTCATCACTTCATGAAGCTTGTTGTTAGTATTGTATTTTTAGTTGTTAGCTACAAGCATGTCATCACTACAAGCAATGCTGTCAATGTAGAATAGATGTTAGCTATAGTATAGATAGTGATTGGACGACAACTGACCTGGTTTATTTATGTGCAGCTTATGGAAAAAGTGATTCCTGTTGCAGAGCAGCGAAGGCCACCAAGGTTACTCCGTAGGGTTCGTTCCTTGCAATGGTAGATCATACTTGCTAGTGGTGCAGGATGTGAAAGCTGAAGATTGTGGGAAATAATAAATGGGGCAAATTAATCATTATTTATTAAATTATAATGATTAGTTTCAACATTAACATGGTTAATGATAAAAGGAGATAGTAGGAATCAGAACCTGAATGGTGAAGAGAACTACCTATTAGCATAAGAATCAGCTTTTGTTTATTCTAAGGAGATAAAAGCAGAATTATCAGTTGGACCATGTAGTTTAGATAGAAAATAGGCATCCCGGTCTCACCCCTGTGCTGATTATCAAAGGTAATGCTAGTAGAGAGCAAGGGGATTTGTAGACGAGTATATAATGTAGGCATGGTTTAGAAATGAGATTATTTAGGAAAAATATTATTTATAGAAATTATTCATGTGATCAGTGTCATTCAGTCTTGAAACTTCTGTGCTTGTGAAGATAACTTGTTAACATGGAGAGAAGTTGAAATTTAGCTTAATTTTACCAACTGATTGTACTCTTGTTGCGGATATTAAGGCTGTGTAGTTTGCATTTAGGGAACATAGGTAGACAAATGCTTAAAAAGGTTATGCAGCTGTAAATATACTGCATTATAAGCAAAAATCTGACAGACCAAAGGCATAAATAGATGCATTTTTGTTTTGGTATCTTAGGCTAACAGAGTTAAACTGTTGAATTTTGCATTTAAGGAAAATAGTACTTACTTTCAAAGATTTTACTATAATATTTTTATCAAAATATGCTTTCTTAATATTTTGGTTGCCGTGTATATGGTTGTCATTACACTAAGTGTAAATCTCAGAAAGCTTAGTTATAGATTATAAAATAGATTGATAGAGATAGAGAAGGGGAAAAGACACAGTAGATATAGGACAAGAAATATGAAGCTTCCTCGTCTTTATCTATCCAGTGGTGGTTTCATCAACTGTAATTTAATGGGACCATTTGTTGAACTTAACAAAGCTGCTACCATAGAGAAAGACGTGTCTATTTTCCTCTCCTTGCATGGGACCTAATTACCGTTGTTGCTGCAATAACATTAGTAACACTTATCACCAACTATCATATAGTAAAGAATCTTGACATAATTTGGGAAGTATGATAATTCCCGGTATGTAATTGATAAACCAAATATGGTAGCAGAAAAGAAGTAAATAATGAGGAAATATATATCAAGTCTTCTAACCCTCCAAAAGGTAGAAAAATAATGACAATCAATAAGTGTTTAAGCTGTGAATGAAGCATATTATTTTTAATAGATTTTAATATTCTTTGTATAGATTTTTTTTCTCTCTGACCATTATAGAGTTATTTCATTGTACTGCTATGTTATGTATGGACAAGAAATATTAAGGACATTATAACTTCATATCCGTGGTTGGAAGCTTTATTTAAAAGTTCATAAAGTACAATACAAAAAACTGTAGGTGACAATTCAAATTTGAAAACAAAAGAAAAAAAATGCAGGACTGTCATAATCCAAATTATCCAATAGCTAAATTATATCCAAACTAACAAAAATATTCAAAATTTATATAAAATTAAAAACCATGGCTAGGTAATTAAATTCCCTCTTTTCACTACACTCATTGAATATTCACATTACCTTACACAAGTAGAAAAACTGATTGATACCTTGAAAAGCTCATTCACTTGTGCATCAAAATATGAACAACACTGCATTGTTCAAAACAAAGTAGTACTAAGAACCCTTTAAAAAATAAGTGGGGTAAATAAGAAAGGTTTTTTTATTTTTTATTTTCTCACAAACCAAGGAGAAAGGCTTTGAATTGAAAAATGAAAGACTCACTGCATATGATATAATCAATGAACTAATCATTTTAGAATAATAGTAATCCCCATCATGATAATTCAGTGAGCCAAAAATTTTCTTGTGATTATGTTCCTCAGCATTTTTCTTCACCTTTTATTTTTTTCTCATTATTTTTTTGTTTGAAGATAGGTTTTCAAGAAACAAAATCATGCAACCTTTTACTATGTAAAATAATCTATTTTCACACCATACCCAACACTCATGTCTGGCATCCATTCAAACTCTTCCTCATCAAAAGCCAAACACTCCTGACACTTTAACAGTCTCCATCCCCACTTTCTCTCTCTTTTCCCCACACAAAATACAGTTTTCAAAATTCTTTTCCTCTTTTATTTATTTATTTCATTTTATTTTTTATTTTTTATTTTTTTTTAATTTTTTTTATAGTACTGTTCCATAATTATCCAGAGATGGGCCAGAGATAAAAATACTCACATAACATATAAACCACAAAACCTCTTCTCATATAACTCTTTCATATTTTCCTTCAAAGAAAAAAACAAATCCATTTCATTTTCATCACAATGTCTCTTCCCATTTTCTTTTTCTTTCTTATATCATCACTGTTCTTCAAGCTTTCATATTCAACCACAGTTCTTGTAGATGGATCTTTAGAGTGGAAGAACCCCACTGTTTATATTGGTGACTCCATCAGTAAGTACTTACTAATACCATGAATCTTCACACAAAAAAAAAGCTTAACAATTTTACTAGCTATCATTACTCTTACTCTGTTTCCTCTCTGTTTTTACTCTGTTTTCTATCTGATAATCCTCTGTTTCCTCTCTGTTTTCAGTTTTCAAGCACAAGCAGCACTACAATCTCTGCATTTTCAAGAACCAGAAAGCGTTCAACCTCTGCAATATCACTGAAGCTACACTTCTAACTGATCCCAGCACTACTTCCTACACGGTAATATAATACCCTTCAAAATTTCATCTGGGTTATTTGAAAACACCTTAAAAATTCAATCTTTTTTGGTTTTCCCTGTTCTTCAGTGGCACCCTTCTCGTGTTGGATTCTTCTACTTCACGTTCTACAATGACTCGCTCAAAGCTTGTCAAGATTCACAAAAGCTAGCCATTGAAGTAACTTCAGCAACATCTGCAGCACCAGAAGCTTCTTCTCCAACTGCAACTACTCCAGCTCCTTCTTCTGGTGGAGATGTACAATCTTCTCCTTCATTTCCATGGCCTTTTCGCCCTCATCAAGGTTCTTCACCAGGTCCAGCACCAACACCGGAAGCAAGCTCACCGGTAACAGTTCCATTAGTACCGTTTAAAGGTAGTGGTGATGGCATGCCTTTTATTAACAGTAACCCTGCAGTTCCTCTGCCTACTGGTGAAGTTGATTCTGCTACCATAAATCCAATTCCTACTTCTGGTCATCAAGGACAGGTTCCCATACTGTTCTCTCACTCTTTATTTTTTAAAGTATGCACTTATTAATGTTTAGCCTTTATGGAATTGGTTATGTTGTGGTGCACTTTTATGAGATTTCAGAAACTATAATTATATGAGTGAGTGCATTTGGTTTTATGGTGGTGAAAATTTATAGTAAAAGTTTCAATTGATGTGTGTAAACCTAAATGTGTGTGTGTTTTGTGCTCAACACCATTAAATGCGTTTGTTTTGTGCTATATCAAGCTAAACACTTTTTGAGGTTCATTAGTGTGTAGAGTCACATATCACACAATATATGATCATATGATCATGATCAGAACATGTGTTTATAAGTGGAAACAATCTTCATCCAACCCGTCGGTTTTGTATAGTAAAGTTAGGCCAAACCACCCATTCTTAACAAACATGATATCAAAGCTTGGTTTAAGATCTGTTTGTTCATTTTCTATCAAGTTTCTGCTATTGGGTCATCTACCATTTATTTCTACGCTCAAGATGTCCAGTTTTGAGAGTGAGAAAAGTGTCTTAAGATGCTCACATCGAACTATATATGACCTCACACCTTCTTAACAATTAGCTATAACAAGCAGCCAAGTACTAATATGTGTGTCTTGTGCTCAACACCTTGATGAGATTTATTTGCTAACTATCAAGAATATGAACTATAAATGTGTTTCATTGATGTAAGATATTGATGAGTATCTAGATTGGGTAAATTACTGATTGGGAGTTGATTTCTATTGTGAGTGATTGCAGGTGATGATTGGACCATTTGGATTTCATATTGCTGTTCACATTATGGCATTGCTGTTGCTGTAAGGAGAAAGAGTTATTTTGTAGGCCATGTTTATGTAAAAAAATTGGGGTAGGGAAGGTAAACCAAATGAAATGTGGTGAAATGGATATAAAGTAGCTTTAAGAGTGATGATTATACCATGTATTAAGATGCTCTTACATTCTACTTTAGAGTTTTTAGTACTTTTTGCAATGTAATTTATTTCTACTTTTGCTTTTTATTAATTATTCCCTTTTTGATTTGATGTTAATTATTTATGGAGTCTCAATATGACTATATAAGAATTAAGATGATTATATACAATGCAACATAGTCACATGGTGGGGACTATGAGTCTCAAGTTAGGTCATTCTCTAAAACATTGTGTGGTCCACTGGTTTTGAATTTGAATTCAATAAAGTCAATATTATAAGCACTCGCGCAGTCAGAATATCGATCGTGATTGTTAAATCGAGATCATACCGTTTAATATTTGAAGTATTAAACTTGAAATTGAGACCGATTGATCTTAAAGACTAATTAATTTTGTTTCATTGAACCTGATTTATCAGGTTAATTCAATTCTCAAATATCAACTGTGAGTATACTAAACTCAAGTTTTATATTATCATTCAATCTTGCATAAAAGGAAATCATCTAAAAAAAATTCAATAACTTGTTGAAACCTTGTCCAATCCAAATCTAAACTCACTGTCTCAGAAAATAGTATGATATAGAGTTATAAATGAACATTGTAAAATAGGACCGATCAAATTTTATATTATCATAAACTAGTCATATGTATATATTTATAATGTAGAGATTTAATCATAAAATGATAGACAACTAGTTCAATTGGTTCTTCGTACTAGTTCAGTATTGGTATATTTTAAACTTATCTGCTTTTGGATCAAACTAAATTTAGTTACTAACTTTTTATTCAATCCAATAAACCCACTAGTCTAGAATAGAATTCTACATTTCTTTTTACATCCCATACATTTCTTACCCACCATAGAGTTCCCATTATGTCCTCAGGTTTTGGAGAACGACACCTAGACAAGTCATCATCAATGTGATCCAGTTGAGCCTTTTCCTCCTCTAGAATCTCCTGATGAGCTGGTCTAGGTGGATCTTCTAGAACAGTCGGCACCATGTATGGATGTGAGATTGTGAAGAACCACTTGATGTATCCGTCGATGTAGCTCCAATCGTTAAGCGCTATGGTAGCCCGAGCCTCATCTGGTATCAGATGACTCTGATATTCAGCAAACATCTCGTCTATCTATATATGAGTCAAGGCAGGAGGAGCAGAGACATCAGAGTGTCTAGAGATGGTCTGAGTGTACCCGAACTACCGCGTGACATGCTCAGACAAATGAGGAGTAGTGATACACGATCTGTATGCTAACCATCCGGAGTATAACAATATGTCGTCAAAAGGTCGCGTTTGACGGTGATCCGCATAACAGTTGAAGTGGATGTCCTCAGTAACCAAGCGGTAAAGATAGACTCTGAAAGGCTCGACCGTCTGGTTCCCTCTGAGTGGGATAAAAGCACAGGGTACTGGGCATTTCCTCGGTGTACCTATCCCAACTCGCCCAACCAACGATGCACGGGAAGTGCTTGAGGATCCAAGTCTAAAATGAAAATAAAAAACATTCAAGGATCAAGAATTATCGCAAATATGAAATGAAAAATATAAAAATAACATTCAAGTATAAAAAATTATTACCACTAGTAGTGTCGTGTTGCATGTGACCTACTTCGTCGTCCACTGACATACATCTCTCAACTTCGAATATAGATAGGCCAGGTAAGCCACCCCCCAGTTGTACTCATGAATCTGTGTGAGATCCAAGAAATAACAGAGGTATGCAACATTAGCATAGGTGACACTCATGTCCATAAAAATCACAGTGCCAACTAAAAATAGAAAATATGCCCTCAAAGAATGAGTCATGTGTAAGGCCACCTGCTCCGCATCACCATCAGACTGCTTTGCAACAACGAGTCATGTATAAAAATAAAAATAAAAAATAAAAAACAGATTGAGGAATTTTTGGAGATATATCTACGGGAAATTTCCGAAGATGTATCTCCAGAATTTTGCACAAAGCTCATGAAAAGTTGAATTTTTCCGGAGATGTATCTCCGAAAATTTCTGAAACTCAGAGGTCGCGACAATGACATCCTCTGCTATTCTGAATGTGAAAAATAAAGTCTTGATCGTCCATTTGAGCCAACAAACAATACATGCACTTAATATAAACTATCTGATTTCTAAACATTTCTACACCCTAACAATGAATTCTAACTCGTTTACTACAAAACTCGAATATTTATCGAAAACTCGAAAAACTTACTCGGAATTCATGATTTGGAAGATGATAAATGATGAAATGGATGATGCTTGATAATTACTTGAGCCTCAGGCATATGAAATCAAATTTGATGAAGTTGGAGAAATTTGAGAATGAGAGAGTGAAGAAATTTTGTGAATGAAAATGAAAAGTGTGGGAGGAGAAGAGTTTGGCTCGATAATAACCTCAAAAATAATTTAGAAATATATCTCCAAAATATTTTAACATTCACTTCAGTTTTGGTGCCTTCAGAGATATATCTCTGAAATATTTTAACGTTCAATTGAAATTTGATACATTCCAAGATATATCTTCAAAATTAATAGATATATGTCTTACATTATTTTTTTTAATTTCATCCTATATTTGCAGGTTTCATATATAATTAGTTTTAGTCATTGGATCTTCAAACACGTGCGCATCACAATTGGTCATACTTGCCCCTGGTAAGGGGGAGGTCCTGGGTTCAAATCCAGGCCTCCCCCATTCTTTTTATGCTTTTGCTTTTATTTTATTATATCATATTATCTAATTGATTTCTTTATCTATTTTCTTGAAAATTTTAACCAATAATAACTTTAATTTTTTTTATTTATAAAAAAAACTATTAATTTTCATGAATAACATTAGTTTCATGTAAATAAAATAAATTAATTTTTTTTAAATAATTTGATTTTTATTATCTTTTGTAAATTAATTAAAATTTAACTATTAAATAAAATTCTTGCAAATATTTCTCAAAGTAATAATAATTTTATTTTCTTTTAATGTAAAATATTTTTTATGTTATTTAATTAATTTGTAAATTAACAAAAATTAGTAATTAGGTCTTATTTTCTTTATAAAATTTAAATTTTTATTTGAAAACCCTCATATTTATCTCTAATCCTATTTTTCTAAAATCAACCCTAATTTCTTAATTAAAACCTAATTCTAAACCTAATTTATTTTTTTATCTTTTTTTTTTTTTTAATTTTGCTTTTATTTAATTCATTTAATTATTATGCTTTTCTTTGCTTTATTTTAAATTATTAGAAAAAATGTATAGGTTTATGTTTATTGTAATTTATTTTCCGCTCATATTATTATGTAACTGCCCAAAGCCATGTAATAGCGTTGGTTTTATATTTTCCGCATTTAATTTATTTTATTTTATTGCTTGGTTAGTAAATAGGGAGTGGAAACTTAATTGAAATTAATTGGACTTAAGAAAATTAAATAAAAAGAATAAATATCTGAAAATAAACACTCACACACGTAAGTCGATATATGATCGTTGTCTGCACTTCATAGGGTATTCCTCTTAAATTGCCTTTTAAACGGTCAAGTCCCTCAAAAGTGGGGTGTCTTAAGCAAAACCCTACAATTAAAAAATCATCTTGTCCCTCCCCCCGGTTAAAAGATCAAGTCCCTATGATGTTGCCTACGGTGTTGCCTAGAATGATCTTGTCCATTCGGTTTAAAAGATGATAGTCCCTCCCAATTGCTAAAGACACCCTCCAGTTGCATTCGTTGACCGTACGATGACCCTACGCTCGTCCCTAAAAAATCCAAGGTAATGACTACCTATTCCTTAATAATAGGGATAATCTTACCCTTGAAAGGACATATAAGAACATGAATGACTTAGTCTAGGGTAGGTACCTCATAGTTACTTGCTCACACTTCAAAAGAAAATACTTTTCACACCTCACTATTTTCAAAACAAGGCTTTGCATACATCCATACGTGGATCATTACAAAGTACTTAGAAAATTTTCTAAACACACACTACACTTTCCTTTTTTCAAAAAAACAATTAAGTGAGCTAAGTAACTAAGAGCCCATGGATAACCATGGATATAAAGGGTGCTAACACCTTCCCTTTATATAACCTACCCCCCGAACCCAAGTCTTTTTAAAAACGGTCTTTCATGTTCTTTTATGTCCCTTCCTTATGAATAAAATAAAAGTCGGTGGCGACTCTTGCTATCCGTAACATATAGAAAGTCAGTTCTCCCACCGTGTTACAAAACTGGCGACTCTGCTAGGGAGTTACTAAGTAAAAGAGGGATACCCTTAGGAATTAGATCACTTGATTGTTTGCTTTATATGATCTATTGGGATTTTGTGTGAAAGATCCTAACCCGGATCTAGTGTACCCTAGGTAAGTAGCAATTGACCAAGGAAATTGTACGGCGTATACCGATATGGTTGATCTGGTGGCTACGTTAGTGTGACTTCTTGGTCGGTTCTTATGTTCCTTAAGTAAGTTAAGGATAACCTGAGGCTGCCATATGTTGTCATTACACTAACTGACTTTGTAGAACCCTAGTTAACCCATCTTGGCCTTTAGAAAGTAGTGAGATAGTCGGCTTTGGTGAAGACTAAAGTTGGTTGATACTTGATGCTACACTCATTGAGATTCTAATCTTGGGAGGTTTTGGTTGGCAAGTCAGTTGCCTACTGAACAACAACCCTTGAGAAGAATCAGTGATATTGATATCCCTTAGAACCTGGTTACTTTTGTAGGACAGGATGAACCAACTAAACTTCAGGGGATGGTACTTACCTTTAAACCTCATGCAAGCCTCTAAACCTAGGACAATGGTGTGACTTGTTTGTGTGTGCCACATGTTTGTGATTGAACATAACATCATAACATCATGACATCATAAGCATAGCATTTTCACTAACCATTTCAAGTACCAAAGGATTTATCTTTGTTCTTTGTTGTAGGTTATGGCTTCCACTCGTAGGAACACTATCCAGATCAACTTTTTTAGGGATACCTTCTAAGCTTAAGGAGTTGGTTTCTAAGGTTTCTGAAAGCTCCAAATTCATCAAGAAGCATGGTCACCTATTGGATCTAGTTACTTCAGGGTTAAATGAAGACATGATGAGTGTCCTATTCCAGTTCTTCGATCCTAAATATCATTGCTTCACATTCCCTGACTATCAGCTGGTACCTACAATGGAGGAATTCTCCAAGCTACTGGGTTTGCCTATCCTTGATCAGAGACACTTCACAGGCTTAGAGAAAGTGCCTAAGCCTGAAGTCATTGCGGCAACCCTACATTTGAAGAAATTAGACATTGTTCTAGAAACGAGAAGCGGAGTTAAGGGTATTCTTGGTAAGGTATTGATGGAGAAAGCTCAGGTGTTCTTGGATGTTATGAGTTATGATTCTTTTGAGGAAATCTTAGCCTTGCTGATATACGGTTTAGTGTTGTTCCCTAATCCAGACCAGTTCATAGATGTACACGCCATCAACATATTTCTGACTCGCAATCTTGTGCCTACCTTACTTGGAGACATCTTGCACTCTCTTCACACTCGTACTACGAAGGCGAAGGGAACTCTGATATGTTGCATACCTTTACTGGCTAGGTGGTTTATTTCTCACCTTCCTCGATCAGTGATGAAGAATGAACAAGGGTTAAGGTGGTCTAAGATGATCATGTCACTTTTTCATACAGATATTCACTGGTGTTCTCGATCTATGGAGAATGTTACTATCATTGACCATTGTAGGGAGTTCCCTAACGTGCCACTCATTTTCATAATAGGGGGCATTACCTACAACCCTTCTTTAGCTCTACGTTAGTTTGGTTACGCTCGGAGTAATGGTCCTCATGACATGCTTATTCAGGGTATTGTGTTCGACTACGACAACAATCTTCAAGGTTACCGTCAAAGGTTCATACGAGCTTGGAACAAAGTGAACAAGGTTGATAGCAAGACTCTAGAACCAAAGTATTCCATTCCTATGGAACCTTATCTCAGATGAGTATGATCTCGTGCTCAGACTCTTATGATGCCATATCCTGCTGTTCTACCGGTTACTATGGAGCCTGTTACTGAAGGAGATGTTCCTTATACCATCCTTCATCCAGACATGCCCACTGATTTGGAAGAGTTGCAGAAGTCCTGGATTCAATTGAAGGAGCAAAGGGATACTTTTGAGACCCAGTTCAGAGCTAGTCAAGAAAGAGTGTCGGAGTTGACAAGGCAACTTCACGAGGAGCGCAATCTCAACATATACCTCAACACAAAGAGGAAGCGTCCATGGGAGACTTAAAACCCCATATATTTATTTTTTGTACTTTATCCCTATTTCCTTTCGTTGTAATCCCAAGGGGCAATTTATATTAAACATTTACTAATAAAAGTTTGTTTTTGTTTTTCTTTAAAACAAATTTAAATCCTACGGTCCTTGAAAACATTGCATATGCATCTACATACCATATCATTACATCACAAGTTTCTTACAACAGGTATCTTATCTTTTCGCTGTTTATTTCAGCAGAAATGGCTCTCGAACAAACTGTCAAGGAACTCCAGACTCAGAATGCCCAATTTCAAGAGATGATTATGAATTTGTCCAGGGGACAAGATGAGCTTAAGGCACTTCTGACCAAGAAAAAGAAGAATACCAGAAAACCAGTTGGCTTCATCAACCTGGGTAGAAGATTCAGAGGTCCAGTCAAGACAGATGAAGAAGTTGAGAATCCTGGGGATGAGAATTCTGAGAGAGAAGAAGGCAGTCTTCATGGTACTACTGAAGATTCTGATTATGAGGAGAATTATTACCATGATTTGACCGGTGAGGAGAAATATAAGATACTAGAGAACCGAGTGAATACCATAGAACTACAGAAGACTTCTGTGTTTGACTTTGAAGATTTGAGCTTGATTTCTGGGGTCTCCATCCCTATTGGTTTCAAAGTTCCTACTTTTGTGGTGTATGATGGTGTGTCATGTCCAAAGTTGCATCTGAGATCTTATGTCAGGAGGATTCAACCACATACTCCTGATAGGAAGCTGTGGATTCATTTCTTTCAAGAGAGTTTGGCTGGAGCTCAATTGGAATGGTATTATCAACTGGAGAGTACCAACATTCGTAATTGGAATGATCTTGCCGAGGTTTTCTATAAGCAGTATCAATATAGCTCTGAATTAGCACCAACTCGACTGCAGCTCCAAAGCATGTCCATGGATTCTAAATAAAGCTTCAAGGAATATGCTCAGAAGTGGAGAGATCTTGCAAGTATGGTTCAAACCCCTTTGATTGACATGGAATTGGTTGATATGTTTATGAGTACATTGACTGGTCCTTTCTATAATCATCTCATTGGAAGCTCATCCTCTGGTTTCACTGAGCTGATAATGACGGGAGAATGTGTGGAGAATGGGATACGAAGTGGAAAGATTCAGATGATTGCCTCTTCAAGTACCACCAAGAAGCCTTCCAATGGGAAGAAGTAAGCCAATGATGTGTATGGCCAACGGGGTCGAAATAATCGTAACCAATCTGTGGGAGCTATTTTGATTTCTAATCCTGCACCTGCCCTACAAGAGCAGCAGCAGAATAATCAGGCCAAGCCTAGGAGGCAATTTACAAAGATGAATATGTCAGTAGCTCAGGCTTTGCAACACTTGTTAAAAGGAGAGTTGATTACTCTGAAGGATCCTTCTCAGAATCCCAACACTTCCTCTCCTCGTTACAATCCCAATGCAAGGTGTGCATATCATTCTAATAGTCCTGGCCATGATACTAACAGTTGCTGGGCGTTGAAGAACAAAATTCAAGATATGATTGAAAATGGAGAAATTGAGTTTGACCCTCCAGAAACTCCTAATGTGATTACTGCTCCAATGCCTAAGCATAAGAAGACTGTTAATGTTGTTGATGAAGTTTCTTATGTTTATACTCTGGTTGAATTAACTACTCCTCTATCCATTGTCAAGAAGAAACTGATGCAAGCTGGTTTATTTCTAGGTTGCAATGAAGATTGTTTTGTCTGTGCCTATCAACCTAATAATTGTTGGAAGCTGAAGGAAGGTATTAAACGTCTGATGGACAACCGTACTATATTTTTTGAGAAGACTCCTTCTATAGAGAGTTTGTGTGAAGGTCTGGCCCAAGATCTGCAGCTTGAAGATGTGTATGGTTGATAAGACTCCTGTGAAGATTACTTCCAAAGGTCTAGTGAGAATCACTTCTAAAGGTCCTGTGAAGATTACTGCTGAGCCAAAGGTGGCTCCAATGATTATTACTACTCCTGGTCCTATCCCATATACTTCTGATAAGGCTATACCCTGGAATTATGGTTCTGATGTTTATATCCATGGTGTCAAGCAAGAGCCTTTGACTGATACACCTGTTAGTGATGCTAATCTTGATGTGGACAATATTGTTGGGTCCAGTAAGGTTACCATGAGTGGAAGAATTTTCTCTCCAGAAGACACCTCAAAGACTGCTGCAACTCCAGTCCATATCTCTAACTCTGGGCCAAGTACTGAGGCTCGGGGTAAAGGACCAGTGATTGAACATGTTCAAGCTAAGGCACCAGCTAGTGAAGATCTCTCTAAGCAAATGGAAGAAGTACTGAAGATCATCCACAAGAGTGATTGTGATATTGTTGATCAATTGGGGCATACTCCCTCTAAAATCTCTATGTTATCTCTGCTATTATGTTCTGAAGCCCATGCTAAGGCCTTAATTAAGTTCCTGAAGACTGCTCATGTGCCACATGAAATCTCTGTGGACCAGTTTAAGAATTGTATTGCTCATCTGACTAATGATAATGGTTTGAGTTTTTCTGATGCTAATCTGACTCCTACTAAAAGAAACCATAATAGAGCTCTGCACGTCTCCATTGAGTGTAGGGGCACTACTTTGTCTCATGTGTTGGTGGATAATGGTTCTTCATTAAATGTGTTACCCAAGGAGGTTCTAGACAAACTCAACCTTGAAGATGTCGTGTTAAGACCAAGTAATGTGGTGGTGAGAGCCTTTGATGGTTCAAGAAGAATGGTGCATGGAGAAGTGGATCTCCCAATTAAAGTAGGATCTCAAGTCTTTGATTCCACTTTCTATGTGATGGATATTCGTCCTGCGTACTCCTGTTTGCTTGGGCGCCCCTGGATCCATGGGGCAGGTGCTGTAACTTCCACTTTACATCAGAAATTGAAGTATCCAGTGAAGGGAAAGATTGTTACTGTTTATGGTTAGGAAGAATACATGGTCAGTCATATGAATGCTTTTAAATATTGTGAGATGGAGGGTGAATTTGTTGAGACTCCTTGCCAAACATTTGAAGTAGTTCCTCGTGTTGTTCCTGTTACTGAATCCATCCCTGCTGCTAAACCAGTGCCTACTGTTACCAGAGTACCTCCTATAATGGCCTCTCTCAAGGATGCTAAAGCTGTGGTTGAATAAAGTGGTTGTACTATTTGGGGTCAGCTTCCTGACATTCCTTACAAGTCTGACAAATTTGGTTTGGGGTTTACTGCAAAATCTCAGAAGGCTGTTCGTCGTGCTCGTGTTGTTCGTATCACTAATCAAGGAATCATAAAGGACCAAGTCAATGTTGTGGGAGATTATAATGAAGATTACAACTTGGATAATTGGATCTTTCCTACCATTGGTGATGGGCTCAACAACTGGAAGGTTGAAGATGTTATTCCTATCTCCTTTAGTCAGGAGTAAATGCTATTTTGTTTTTCTAAATTTTAATTTTGTAATTTTTGAACAATTAAATACTTTTAAGTCTTGTGCCTTGACCGGGGCACAATGGTGTGTTTGTTAGGGTTGTCATTTCATTTGCATATTTTCATTCAATAAAATCAATGGACGTTTCTTGCTTTTGTAAAAAAAAATTGCGTTCCTTGTCTTTCTTTTATTTTTTCCTTTATCAAAAAGTTATGTGTTCTTACACACACCCACGTCACTAAAATGCAGATCCTCATCCACTCTGGATCCTGTTGATAACAGTTTTGCTATTGCCAATTATAACTTCGAGAATCCGGTCTATCAAGCTGAGGATGGAAATGAGGAAGATTGTGAAGTACCTGTAGAGCTGGCTAGATTGCTACAACAAGAAGAGAAAACTATACATCCATATGAGGAACCAATTGAAGTTGTGAATATGGGAACTGAAGAAAACAGGAAAGAGGTCAAGATAGGTGTTGAATTGGAAAACGGTGTTAAGAATAGGTTAATCCAAATGTTACGTGACTATGTGGAAATTTTTTCTTGGTCTTATGAAGATATGCCAGGGCTGGATACTGATATTGTGGTTCACCGTCTACCAGTGAAAGAGGATTGTCGCCCAATAAAACAGAAAGTTCATCGTATGCGTCCTGAAATGTCAGAAAAGATTAAGGCAGAGGTGATGTAATAATTCAATGCAGGGTTTCTAGCTGTCACTTCTTATCCTCAGTGGGTTGCAAATGTGGTACCGGTACCTAAGAAAGATGGTAAAGTACGCATGTGTGTAGATTACAGGGATTTGAACAAAGCCAACCCCAAAGATGATTTTCCACTTCCATATATTGATGTTCTAGTATACAACACTGCTCAACATAAGGTATTCTCTTTTATGGATGTTTTCTCTGGTTACAATCAGATTAAGATGGCACTTGAAGATATGGAGAAGACTACATTTGTTACACAATTAGGCACTTTCTGTTATAAGGTGATGCCATTTGGTTTGAAGAACGTTGGGGCAACATATCAGCATGTTATGGCAGCTTTGTTCCATGATATGATTTACCATGAGATAGAGGTATATGTGGATGATATGATAGCCAGATCTTAGACTGAAGAAGAACATCTTGATCATCTGCACAAGTTGTTTAAGAGGTTAAAGAAGTACAAGTTGAGATTAAATCCAAACAAGTGTACCTTTGGAGTTAGATTTGGTAAACTTTTGGGTTTTATTGTCAGTAGTAAAGGTATTGAAGTTGATCCTGCAAAGGTAAAAGCTATACGAGAGATGCATGCTCCCCGTACTGAGAAGGAAGTTAGAGGTTTCTTGGGATGACTGAATTATATTGCAAGATTTATTTTCCAATTAACTGCTACTTGTGAGCCAATCTTCAAGTTGTTGAAGAAAGATCAAGTAATGGAATGGAATGACGAATGCCAGGTAGCTTTTGATGAGATCAAAAAGTACCTCCAAGAATATCCTATATTGATGCCACCAATTGAAGGAAGACCCTTGATTATGTATAAGACAGTATTGGATAACTCAATGGGGTGTGTGTTGGGGAAACATGACGAGTCTGGTCGAAAAGAGCAAGCAGTATACTACCTTAGCAAAAAGTTTACCGACTGTGAAACAAGATACTCACTGCTCGAGAAAACTTGTTGCATTTTGGCATGGGCTGCTCGCTGACTAAGACAATATATGTTGACTCATACCACTTTATTGATTTCAAAGATGGATCCAATCAAATATATTTGAGAAAACTGCTCTCTCCGGACGAATAGCAGGATGGCAAATGATCTTGACAGAATATGACATACAGTACACTACTCAGAAAGCAATTAAAGGAAGTGTAATAGCTGATCATTTGGCTCATCAAGCAATGGATGATTATCAGTCTATGAATTTTGAGTTTTCGGATGAGGACATTATGATTGTTACTAAAGAACCTAGACAATATGAAGGACCTGAACAAGGATCCCGATGGACTATGGGTTTTGATGGAGCTTCTAACGCGCTTGGTAATGGTGTTGGTATTGTGATTATCTCTCCTAAAGGTTGTTATACACCAATTGCTGCAATACTTTATTTTGATTGTACCAATAATATGGCTGAGTATGAAGCGTGCATAATGGGTATCAAGGTTGCCATTGAAATGAAGATTCATTTTTTGAGTGTGTATGGAGATTCAGCCCTGGTAGTTAGTCAAGTTAAAGGAGATTGGGACACCAAGCATCCTAATCTCATCCCTTACAGAGAGCATATTTTCTCTTTGATCCCGTACTTTGAAGAGATCATTTTTGGACATATTCCACGAGAAGAGAATCAGTTGGCAAATGCATTAGCCACCATATCATCTATGTTTGAAATCAGTTGAGATGATGAAGCTCCCAGAATTACTATTGATCAATTTGATGAACCTTCATACTGCAATGAAGTGGGTACTGAATGAGTAGAGGAAAAGCCTTGGTTCTATGAAGTGAAAAGGTATCTTGAAGCTCAAGAGTTCCCTGAAGGGGCATCTGTCAATGATAAGAAGTTTCTGAGGAGATTTTCCTGCTAAGTTTTTCCTGAGTAATGGAATTTTGTACAAACACAATCATGATTCAACTTTGCTTCGCTATGTGGATAAGAAAGAAGCAGCAAAGATTATGAAGGACATGCATGATGGGATTTTTGGTACTCATTCTAGTGGGCATACCATGGCTAAGAAGATATTGAGAGCAGGTTACCATTGGTCTACTATGGAAGCTGATTGTTATCAGCACTCCAAAACTTATCACAAATGCCAGGTTTATACTGATAAAGTTCATGTGCCTTCAGTTCCGTTGAATGTTATGACTACTCCTTGGCATTTTTCCATGTGGGGCATAGATATGATTGGGGAGATCAAACTACCGCTTCCAATGGACATCGTTTCATTCTTGTAGCCATTGATTACTTTACAAAGTGGGTAGAGGTAGCTTCATTTTCTTCTGTTACCAAGAATGTTGTGGCTCGATTCATCAAGTATAACCTTATGTGTAGGTATGGCATCCCTGAAAAGATTATCACGGATAATGGTACTAACTTTAACAATACTATGATTACTGACCTCTGTATGCAGTTCAAGATTAAACATCATAATTCTTCTGCATATCGTCCGAAGATGAATGGTGCAGTGGAAGCCGCCAATAAGAATATTAAGAAGATCTTGCAGAAGATGACAGTTACATATAAGGATTGGCATGAGATGTTACCATTTGCTCTTCATGGTTATTGTACCACAATACATACTTCAACGGGAGTAACCCCATTCTCCCTTATCTATGGTATAGAAGCAGTTCTACCCATTAAAGTTCAAATTCCTTCTTTGAGAAGTATGAAGGATGCAGGCTTAGGTGAAGATGAATGGATTCAGACTCGACTTGACCAGATAAACTTGATTGATGAGAAAAGGTTAGCAGCTGTTTGTCATGGTCAGATGTATCAGAAGTGTATAATCAAAGCCTTCAATAAGAAAGTTAAGCAGCAAGTATATCAGGCTGGTGATTTGGTGATCAAACGTATCATATTACCACATGGTGATCCTAGAGGCAAATGGACTCCCATCTATGAAGGGTCGTTTGTTGTTAAGAGAGTATTTTCTGGAGGTTCCATGATGCTTACCACTATGGATGGTGAAGATTTCCCATAGCCTGTGAACGTAGACATAGTTAAAAAATACTACACATAAAAAAAGACCCGCTAGGTTGACTGGCCTAGGCAAAAATAAGGGCATCCTTGAGAACCAAAAGGGTTCGGGTAAAAATTAGGGATATATATAAAAAAAATGTACACCCGGCAAGTCGAAAACCTGAAAAGGCGGCTTGGGCAAAAAAGGGTATCCCGGTGGATTGAAAACCTGAAAATGCAATCCAGGCAAAAGTTAGGGATTAAAGCGTATGACTATGTCTCGTTGGATCACCCATGTAACCTCTATTAGTTGTGTTATCTATGTCAAATTCAACAGATACAGATCATTCCAATATTTTCTTTTCTGATAGCTGAAGATGAGATACTTGAAGATAATGGCAATAGTGGAGTTGAAACTCAATAGGATTATTTACACATAACTATTTTTCTTTGTTTTTATTTCTTCAACGAATTCCTCTTACTAGGATTTTCGTGTCCATGTTAAATATCGCCTGTTTATAGGCCACTTTCTAAATAAATAAAATTCCGTTTTTCGAATTCAGGTTTACTTTTCCCTCTTTATTCAGGTTTACTTTTCCCTATTTATTCATGTTTACTTTTCCCTCTCTATTCAGGTTTACTTTTCCCCTTTTACTAAAGCGAGAAATGTTAGTTGATTATGTTTGAATGTATATATGCTTTTGAATATGATTGATGTTTACCATAAATGCTTAAAATACAATAATTTCATTTACTAAGAACGAACGGAGGTAGGAATTCAACGAATCTTCGTCGGTTCATCCCCACAGAATAATCTTCACGAATATTCTTACATAATACTTCAAGTAATATCTTGTACTTCCAACTCTACAAAGTCTTCAAGCAGTTTCATATCCTCCGAAGAATTGATACTTAACTGAATAGGTCTCTCGGATCTATGTCCATCTCTTTTATCCTCAGTCAGGATATTCAGGAATCTAATCCTTCAATAAGAAGTACGACGAACAAAAACGGGAGGTTCTAAGTATGATATTCTTAAACAAGACAGGAACGAAGTCTTCATATTCCTCCATAATGAATTGGGATTTATTTTCCCCAGCCAGCAGTTGTTACAAAGCTACTCACGCGCTTCAACTACATAATTCATACATACATCATATCATATCATATCATATCATATCATATCATATCATATCATATCATATCATATCATATCATATCATATCATATGCATACAACATTATCATGAGATATTATCTTGCAAAGTGTTATATACATCATAATATTTGCATAAAACTAACCTTGTTTTTCAGGTTAATTCTCCAGCAGACAAACGTCATCAACAACTTATACCTCAGGGTGCTTTATCCTCCCAAAAGCTACATCGCAACACCTCAGGCTGCTTCATCCTCCCAAAAGCTATATCATCTCACCTCGGGCTAGTTTATCCTCCTGAAAGCTATATCATCTTACCTTGGGTTGTTTTGGCTTCCCAAAAGCTATATCATCTTACCTCGGGCTGCTTTATCCTCCTGAAAGCTATATCATCTTACCTAGGGTTGTTTTGGCTTCCCAAAAGCTATATCATATTGCCTCGGGCTTCTTTATCCTCCCGAAAGCTATATCATCTTACCTTGGGTTGTTTTGTCTTCCCAAAAGCTATATTATCACACCTTGGGTTGTTTTATCTTCCCAAAAGCTATATCTTCATACTTTGGACTACTTTATTCTCCAAGACATATATTTGAAGAACTTTTCTCTAAATGGCGTCTTTTAGCCCATTAAAGCAATACAACCAACCAACAATATCATTCTACGCACCGACGAGTGCAAATTTTTGGGCTTTTGTGTTCAATCCCCTTCAACCTTCTAGTCACGAATGGCGTGCAAGCCAATCTAGCTCCTCAGGTTTCAGAAAATTGAACAGGGGCACCTTTTCTTCTCTAAGATCATTTTTCTAGTGAGACAACTGAAAATTGATTGAAATAAAATAATTTTTTTTAGTAACTTTAGGTCCCAAAAGCATCAAGGCGATTCATTGAACTGTGATACTATTACCTCACGAGATTCTTCATTTAGCATAATATATTCATCTTTTAGTTTATAAACTTGAGAAGTAAGGTCCTTCAACAATTGAGTTGTATCCCCTAGAATGGTTGTTTTATAATTTATCTAACTAATAAGAATCTGGAAGTTTTATATCATCATAAAGTAAGGAATAACAATAGAACATATAAAGAACCTAGTGATGTTTTTCATCACTTTACTCTTTGATATATTCTCCTATGTAAGAAAGTGAAGTTTCATTTACCTAAAATGTTACCCAGAATAATTAAATATCCGGTCCATTAATGGTGTAAAACGAAATGATGAAAAATAAAATAAAAAAGAGCACCATTGTCGGGGATCAAACCCGGGTCACCCGCGTGACAAGCGGGAATACTTACCACTATACTACAACGACTTCATGTTGTTGAAGTTTTGGTAGAATAATATAATAACGAGTTTGTAGTTATCAATAGTGATACACTAATACCATTTACATCTCATCTCATACTATTATTTCTCGTGTTTCTCTTTATAAGAAGACTAGTAGAAGACTCGTGCTTCTCTTTATAACTTGTTATACCAAAATGTTAGTTAAAACACAACCTTGATAGTATTGAGATGTATAACAAAAATCAACATTCATTGTTAGAATCATAATGAAAGGTTCTTTCATTAGATAGAAATGACATAAATAAAATGACCACATCTCACTTTATAAGAGTGGATATACTCAACTTCGTAAAAGTACAATAACTACGAATAATAGAAATTAATCAATTAAAATAAAATTAATCAATTATTCAAACTAATTAAAAATCAATTAAAAAAATTAATCAATTAAAATGAAATATGAAAATCAAGTTGACTTAGTTCTAATGAGTGGAATGAGTTTTCTGTATGATAGAATATATTGAAATGTGTTTTTTATATGATAGAATGTATTTGCAAAACTAACACTCCAATATTAAAATAAATAAATAAGTTATAAAGTAAATAGAATGGATAAATGAATGAATATCTGAAATAACATGAAGTGTGTTTTACTTAAGACAAAAGATTAAAACTGGCTCAATGAATCCAATAAACATTATGTAGGTGACTATTTAATTTATCCATACGAAAGAATCATGTGTCTTATATGGGATGAAGTCTCACTTGTTCCCCGATTTTTTTTATAGAAAATTTAATTTTGGGACAAAATTTTAAGCCAAACAAAAATCTAAGTTAAATTAACAATATGATTACTTTCATTATTTTCATTTCATGTTTAAGTTTATGCCTCCGTCCTCAACATAGAAGTTTTAGCATTAGGAAGTGTTAATCAGTTCTTGAAAGCCTTGCAAATGTGTATTTTTGTTTACCATACAAATATGTTACGTATTGAGATTTATATAAGATTTAGACAAAGTCTTCCGCTTGTATTTATGTATTAATATTGTCAAACATTATTTCATTTAAGTTTTTGAAGTGTTATGATAGACCCTCTTAATTCTTAATAAATAAATCAATGTTTTAAAACATGGTTTCGAGTCAAAGCGGAGATTTAAGAAATAATTGGCCTAATCACGATATTAGATTGAATATGTAATCAAACCGATAAGTACCGATGCAATCGATGAAAATAAAAAAAATGGAGAATAGTTTTGAAAAGATTCAACAGATGAGAGCAGCCATTTAAAATATAAGTTGAGTCAAAAATATGGAAACTACACATCACAATGCAAGTAGCAATTACCTCTTCCATTTCAGGTTCATAACAATCCTCCGTGACCTTTTTTATTTTCCATTTCAGGTTCATAACTACACATCACAATGAAAGTATGAACGGTACAATACTTCCAGCTGCCCCTTTTTAAATCCAGCAATACAAACTAGCATGCCAAACATCAACAAAAGCAACATTCAGCAGATCATTTTCAGGAAGATCAGTCTTGTAAATTCCATAGGCAAAGCATTTGCTATTAAAAAATAATCAACTAAGTTTAAGTTTAAAAAAATTAGAAATTTTTTGAGAAAATTGTGTTGAGCTTACATCAATGGATCATTTGGAGAGAAAGCGGTCGAAATAAGTGATTGCTAAATAAGTTGTTTGAAGTATGAATTCATTTTTTATGTCAGCATTGTACCAATTGATATAGTCACCAATCAAAGGCCAATCAAAGTTATGACATATTGTATTAGCATTGGAATTGGATACAAATATAATGGTGGAGCCATCATTACCGAATGATCCATTTCAGGCCATGGACACATAATCCTGAGTTGCAGTTGATACTGGTTATTCAAATTCTCAATATCTAATTTAAGAGAAGCCTTTTCTTTTCTGAGATCATTTTTCTAATGAGACAACTGAAAATTGTTTGAAACAAAATAATTTTTTTTAGTAACTTTAGGTCCCAAAAGCATCAAGGCGATTCATTGAACTGTGATACTATTACCTCACAAGATTCTTCATTTAGCATTGTATATTCATCTTTTAGTTTTTTAAACTCGAGAAGTAAGGTCCTTCAACAATTGAACTGTATCCCCTAGAATGGTTGTTTTATCATTTATCTAACTAATGAGCATATGGAAAAACGAAATGATGAAAAATAAAATAAGAGCGTTGTTGTCGGGGATTGAACCCGAGTCACCCGTGTTTTATCATTTATCTAACTAATGAGAATCTGGAAAAACGAAATGATGAAAAATAAAATAAGAGCGCTGTTGCCGGGGATTGAACCCGAAGTCACCCGGGTGACAAGCAGGAATACTTACCACTATACTACAACGACTTCATGTTGTAGAAGATTTGGTAGAATAATATAATAACAAGTTTATAGTTATCAATAGTTAAACACTGATACCATTTACATCTCATCTCATACTATTATTTCCCTTGTTTCTCTTTATAAGAAGACTAGTAGAAGACTTGTGCGTACACACGGGTAAAATCTTCCATAAATTACACAACATAACATGTTATACCAAAATGTTAGTTAAAACACAACTTTGATAGTATTGAGATGTATAACAAAAATCAACATTCATTGTTAGAATCATAATGAAAGGATCTTTCATTAGATATAAATGACATAAATAAAATGACCACAAAATCACTTTATAAGAGTGGATATACCCAACTTCGTAAAAGTACAATAACTACGAATAATAGAAATTAATCAATTAAAAAATTAATCAATTAATCAAACTAATTAAAAATCAATTAAAAAAATTAATCAATTAAAATGAAATATGAAAATTAAGTAGACTTTGTTCTAATGAGTGGAATGAGTTTTCTGTATGATAGAATATATTGAAATGAGTTTTTGATATGATAGAATGTATTTGCAAAACTAACACTCCAATATTAAATTAAATAAATAAGTGATAAAGTAATTTGAATGGATAAATGAATGAATATCTGAAATAGCATGAGGTGTGTTTTACTTAAGACAGAAGATTAAAACTGGCTCAATAAATCCAAGACACATTATGTAGGTGTCTATTTAATTTATCCATACGAAAGAATCACGTGTCTTAGATGGGGTGAAGTCTCACTTGTTCCTCGATTCTTTAAAAAAAATAAAATAATTTTGGGACAAAATTTTAAGCCAAACAAAAATCGAAGTTAAATTTACTATATGATTACTTTCATTATTTTCATCTTCATGTTTAAGTTTATGCCTCCGTCCTCAATAGAGAAGTTTTCACATTAGGAAGTGTTGATTAGTTCTTGAAAGCTTGCAAATGTGTATTTTTGTTTACCATACAAAAATGTTACGTATTGAGATTGATATAAGATTTAGACAAAGTCTTCCGCTTGTATTTATGTATTAATATTGTCAAACACAATTTCATTTAAGTTTTTTACATGTTATGGTAGACCCTCTTAATTCTTAATAGATAAGTCAATATTTTAAAACTTGGTTTCGAGTCAAAGCGGAGATTTGAGAAATAGTTGGCCTAAACACGATATTAGATTGTATATGTAACAAACCGACAAGTACCGATGCAATCGATCAAAATAAAAAAAATGGAGAATAGTTTTGAAAAGATTCAACAGATGAGAGCAGTCATTTAAAATATAAGTTGAGTCAAAAATATGGAAACTACACATCACAATGCAAGTAGCAATTACCTCTTCCATTTCAGGTTCATAACAATCCTCCGTGACCTTTTTTATTTTCCATTTTAGGTTCATAACTACACATCACAATGAGAGTATGAACGGTACAATACTTCCAGCTGCCCCTTTTTAAATCTAGCAATACAAACCAGCATGCCAAACATCAACAAAAGCAACATTCAACAGATCATTTTCAGGAAGATCAGTCTTGTAAATTCCATAGTCAAAGCATTTGCTATTAAAAAATAATCAACTAAGTTTAAGTTTAAAAAAATTAGAAATTTTTTGAGAAGATTGTGTTGAGCTTACATCAATGGATCATTTGGAGAGAAAGCGGTCGAAATAAGTGATTGCTAAATAAGTTGTTTGAAGTATGAATTCATTTTTTATGTCAGCATTGTACCAATTGATATAATCACCAATCAAAGGCCAATCAAAGTTATGACATATTGTATTGACATTGGAACTTGATACAAATATAATGGTGGAGCCATCATTACCGAATGATCCATTTCAGGCCATGGACACATAATCATGAGTTGCAGTTGATACTGGTTATTCAAATTCTCAATATCTGATTTAAGAGAAGCCTTTTCTTCTCTGAGATCATTTTTCTACTGAGACAACTGTAAATTGTTTGAAACAAAATAATTTTTTTTTGTAACTTTAGGTCCCAAAAGCATCAAGGCGATTCATTGAACTGTGATACTATTACCTCACAAGATTCTTCATTTAGCATAGTATATTCATCTTTTAGTTTTTTAAACTTGAGAAGTAAGGTCCTTCAACAATTGAACTGTATCCCCTAGAATGGTTGTTTTATCATTTATCTAACTAATGAGAATCTGAAAAAACGAAATGATGAAAAATAAAATAAAAGAGCGCCGTTGCCGGGGATCGAACCCGGGTCACCCGCGTGACAGGCGGGAGTACTTACCACTATACTACAACGACTTCATGTTGTTGAAGATTTGGTAGAATAATATAATAAAAAGTTTATAGTTATCAATAGTGATAGTCTGATACCATTTACATATCATCCCATACTATTATTTCCCTTATTTCTCTTTATAAGAAGACTAGTAGAAGACTCGTGCGTACACACGGGTAAAATCTTCCATAAATTACACAAAAGAACATGTTATAACAAAATGTTAGTTAAAACACAACCTTGATAGTATTGAGATGTATAACAAAAATCAACATTCATTGTTAGAATCATAATGAAGGGATCTTTCATTAGATATAAATGACATAAATAAAATGACCACAATCTCACTTTATAAGAGTGGATATACCCAACTTCGTAAAAGTTCAATAACTACGAATAATAGAAATTAATCAATTAAAAAAAATTAATCAATTAATCAAACTAATTAAAAATCAATTAAAAAAATTAATCAATTAAAATGAATTATGAAAATTAAGTAGACTTAGTTCTAATGAGTGGAATGAGTTTTCTGTATGATAGAATATATTGAAATGAGTTTTTGATATGATAGAATGTATTTGCAAAACCAACACTCCAATATTAAAATAAATAAATAAGTGATAAAGTAATTTGAATGGATAAATGAATGAATATCTGAAATAACATGAGGTGTGTTCTACTTAAGACAAAATATTAAAATTGGCTCAATGAATCCAAGACACATTATGTAGGTGACTATTTAATTTATCCATACGAAAGAATCATGTGTCTTAGATGGGGTGAAGTCTCACTTGTTCCCCGATTTTTTTTTAGAAAATTTAATTTTGGGACAAAATTTTAAGCCAAACAAAAATCTAAGTGAAATTTACTATATGTTTAATTTCATTATTTTCATCTTCATGTTTAAGTTTATGCCTCCGTCCTCAACAGAGAAGTTTTCACATTATGAAGTGTGATCAGTTCTTGAAAGCTTGCAAATGTGTATTTTTGTTTACCATACAAAAATGTTACGTATTGAGATTGATATAAGATTTAGACAAAGTCTTCCGCTTGTATTTATGTATTAATATTGTCAAACACAATTTCATTTAAGTTTTTTACATGTTATGGTAGACCCTCTTAATTCTTAATAGATAAGTCAATATTTTAAAACTTGGTTTCGAGTCAAAGCGGAGATTTGAGAAATAGTTGGCCTAAACACGATATTAGATTGAATATGTAACAAACCGACAAGTACCGATGCAATCGATCAAAATAAAAAAAATGGAGAATAGTTTTGAAAAGATTCAACAGATGAGAGCAGCCATTTAAAATATAAGTTGAGTCAAAAATATGGAAACTACACATCACAATGCAAGTAGCAATTACCTCTTCCATTTCAGGTTCATAACAATCCTCCGTGACCTTTTTTATTTTCCATTTCCGGTTCATAACTACACATCACAATGAGAGTATGAACGGTACAATACTTCCAGCTGCCCCTTTTTAAATCTAGCAATACAAACCAGCATGCCAAACATCAACAAAAGCAACATTCAACAGATCATTTTCAGGAAGATCAGTCTTGTAAATTCCATAGTCAAAGCATTTGCTATTAAAAAATAATCAACTAAGTTTAAGTTTAAAAAAAATAGAAATTTTTGAGAAGATTGTGTTGAGCTTACATCAATGGATCATTTGGAGAGAAAGCGGTCGAAATAAGTGATTGCTAAATAAGTTGTTTGAAGTATGAATTCATTTTTTATGCCAGCATTGTACCAATTGATATAATCACCAATCAAAGGCCAATCAAAGTTATTACATATTGTATTGACATTGGAACTTGATACAAATATAATGGTGGAGCCATCATTACCGAATGATCCATTTCAGGCCATGGACACATAATCATGAGTTGCAGTTGATACTGGTTATTCAAATTCTCAATATCTGATTTAAGAGAAGCCTTTTCTTCTCTGAGATCATTTTTCTACTGAGACAACTGAAAATTGTTTGAAACAAAATATTTTTTTTAGTAACTTTAGGTCCCAAAAGCATCAAGGCGATTCATTGAACTGTGATACTATTACCTCACAAGATTCTTCATTTAGCATAGTATATTCATCTTTTAGTTTTTTAAACTTGAGAAGTAAGGTCCTTCAACAATTGAACTATATCCCCTAGAATGGTTGTTTTATCATTTATCTAACTAATGAGAATCTGGAAAAACGAAATGATGAAAAATAAAATAAAAGAGCGCCGTTGCCGGGGATCGAACCCGGGTCACCGAGTGACAGGCGGGAATACTTACCACTATACTACAACGACTTCATGTTGTTGAAGATTTGGTAGAATAATATAATAAAAAGTTTATAGTTATCAATAGTGATAATCTGATACCATTTACATATCATCCCATACTATTATTTCCCTTATTTCTCTTTATAAGAAGACTAGTAGAAGACTCGTGCGTACACACGGGTAAAATCTTCCATAAATTACACAAAAGAACATGTTATAACAAAATGTTAGTTAAAACACAACCTTGATAGTATTGAGATGTATAACAAAAATCAACATTCATTGTTAGAATCATAATGAAGGGATCTTTCATTAGATATAAATGACATAAATAAAATGACCACAATCTCACTTTATAAGAGTGGATATACCCAACTTCGTAAAAGTTCAATAACTACGAATAATAGAAATTAATCAATTAAAAAAAATTAATCAATTAATCAAACTAATTAAAAATCAATTAAAAAAATTAATCAATTAAAATGAATTATGAAAATTAAGTAGACTTAGTTCTAATGAGTGGAATGAGTTTTCTGTATGATATAATATATTGAAATGAGTTTTTGATATGATAGAATGTATTTGCAAAACCAACACTCCAATATTAAAATAAATAAATAAGTGATAAAGTAATTTGAATGGATAAATGAATGAATATCTGAAATAACATGAGGTGTGTTCTACTTAAGACAAAATATTAAAATTGGCTCAATGAATCCAAGACACATTATGTAGGTGACTATTTAATTTATCCATACGAAAGAATCATGTGTCTTAGATGGGGTGAAGTCTCACTTGTTCCCCGATTTTTTTTTAGAAAATTTAATTTTGGGACAAAATTTTAAGCCAAACAAAAATCTAAGTGAAATTTACTATATGTTTAATTTCATTATTTTCATCTTCATGTTTAAGTTTATGCCTCCGTCCTCAACAGAGAAGTTTTCACATTAGGAAGTGTTGATCAGTTCTTGAAAGCTTGCAATTGTGTATTTTTGTTTACCATACAAAAATGTTACGTATTGAGATTGATATAAGATTTAGACAAAGTCTTCCGCTTGTATTTATGTATTAATATTGTCAAACACAATTTCATTTAAGTTTTTTACATGTTATGGTAGACCCTCTTAATTCTTAATAGATAAGTCAATATTTTAAAACTTGGTTTCGAGTCAAAGCGGAGATTTGAGAAATAGTTGGCCTAAACACGATATTAGATTGAATATGTAACAAACCGACAAGTACCGATGCAATCGATCAAAATAAAAAAAATGGAGAATAGTTTCGAAAAGATTCAACAGATGAGAGAAGCCATTTAAAATATAAGTTGAGTAAAAAATATGGAAACTACACATCACAATGAAAGTAGCAATTACCTCTTCCATTTCAGGTTCATAACAATCCTCCGTGACCTTTTTTATTTTCCATTTCAGGTTCATAACTACACATCACAATGAAAGTATGAATGGTACAATACTTCCAGCTGCCCCTTTTTAAATCCAGCAATACAAACTAGCATGCCAAAAATCAACAAAAGCAACATTCAGCAGATCACTTTCAGGAAGATCAGTCTTGTAAATTCCATAGGCAAAGCATTTGTTATTAAAAAATAATCAACTAAGTTTAAGTTTAAAAAAGTTAGAAAAATGTTGAGAAAATTGTGTTGAGCTTACATCAATGGATCATTTGGAGAGAAAGCGGTCGAAATAAGTGATTGCTAAATAAGTTGTTTGAAGTATGAATTCATTTTTTATGTCAGCATTGTACCAATTGATATAGTCACCAATAAAAGGCCAATCAAAGTTATGACATATTGTATTGGCATTGGAACTGGATACAAATATAATGGTGGAGCCATCTTTACCAAATGATCCATTTCAGGCCATGGACACATAATCCTTAGTTGCAGCTGATACTGGTTATTCAAATTCTCAATATCTGATTTAAGAGAAGCCTTTTCTTCTCTGAGATCATTTTTCTACTGAGACAACTGAAAATTGTTTGAAACAAAATAATTTTTTTTAGTAACTTTAGGTACCAAAAGCATCAAGGTGATTGTATCCCCTAGAATGGTTGTTTTATCATTTATCTAACTAATGAGTATCTGGAAAAACGAAATGATAAAAAATAAAGTAAAAGAGCGCCGTTGCCGGGGATCGAACCCGGGTCACCCGCATGACAGGCGGGAATACTTACCACTATACTACAACGAATTCATGTTGTTGAAGATTTGGTAGAAAAATATAATAAAAAGTTTATAGTTATCAATAGTGATACACTGATACCATTTACATCTCATCTCATACTATTATTTCCCTTGTTTCTCTTTATAAGAAGACTAGTAGAAGACTCGTGCGTACACACGGGTAAAATCTTCTATAAATTACACAACATAACATGTTATAACAAAATGTTAGTTAAAACACAACCTTGATAGTATTGAGATGTATAACAAAAATCAACATTCATTGTTAGAATCATAATGAAAGGATCTTTCATTAGATATAAATGACATAAATAAAATGACCACAATCTCACTTTATAAGAGTGGATATACCCAACTTTGTAAGAGTACAATAACTACGAATAATAGAAATTAATCAATTAAAAAAAATTAATCAATTAATCAAACTAATTAAAAATCAATTAAAAAAATTAATCAATTAAAATGAATTATGAAAATTAAGTAGACTTAGTTCTAATGAGTGGAATGAGTTTTCTGTATGATAGAATATATTGAAATGAGTTTTTGATATGATAGAATGTATTTGCAAAACTAACACTCCAATATTAAAATAAATAAATAAGTGATAAAGTAATTTGAATGGATAAATGAATGAATATCTGAAATAACATGAGGTTTGTTCTACTTAAGACAAAATATTAAAATTGGCTCAATGAATCCAAGACACATTATATAGGTGACTATTTAATTTATCCATACGAAAGAATCATGTGTCTTAGATGGGGTGAAGTCTCACTTGTTCCCCCGATTTTTTTAAAAAAAATTTAATTTTGGGACAAAATTTTAAGCCAAACAAAAATCTAAGTGAAATTTATTATATGATTAATTTCATTATTTTCATCTTCATGTTTAAGTTTATGCCTCCGTCCTCAACAGAGAAGTTTTCACATTAGGAAGCGTTGATCAGTTCTTGAAAGCTTGCAAATGTGTATTTTTGTTTACCATACAAAAATGTTACGTATTGAGATTGATATAAGATTTAGACAAAGTCTTCCGCTTGTATTTATGTATTAATATTGTCAAACACAATTTCATTTAAGTTTTTTACATGTTATGGTAGACCCTCTTAATTCTTAATAGATAAGTCAATATTTTAAAACATGGTTTCGAGTCAAAGCGGAGATTTGAGAAATAGTTGGCCTAAACATGATATTAGATTGAATATGTAACAAACCGACAAGTACCGATGCAATCGATCAAAATAGAAAAAAATGGAGAATACTTTCGAAACGATTCAACAGATGAGAGCAGCCATTTAAAATATAAGTTGAGTCAAAAATATGAAAACTACACATCACAATGCAAGTAGCAATTACCTCTTCCATTTCAGGTTCATAACAATCCTCCGTGACCTTTTTTATTTTCCATTTCAGGTTCATAACTACACATCACAATGAAAGTATGAACACTACAATACTTCCAGCTGCCAATTTTTAAATCCAGCAATACAAACTAGCATGCCAAACATCAACAAAAGCAACATTCAGCAGATCATTTTCAGGAAGATCAGTCTTGTAAATTCCATAGGCAAAGAATTTTCTATTAAAAAATAATCAACTAAGTTTAAGTTTAAAAAAATTCGAAAAATGTTGAGAAAATTGTGTTGAGCTTACATCAATGGATCATTTGGAGAGGAAGCGGTCGAAATAAGTGATTGCTAAATAAGTTGTTTGAAGTATGAATTCATTTTTTATGTCAGCATTGTACCAATTGATATTGTCACCAATCAAAGGCCAATCAAAGTTATGACATATTTTATTGGCATTGGAACTTGATACAAATATAATGGTGGAGCCATCATTACCGAATAATCCATTTCAGGCCATGGATACATAGTCCTGAGTTGCAGCTGATACTGGTTATTCAAATTCTCAATATCTGATTTAAGAGAAGCCTTTTCTTCTCTGAGATCATTTTTCTACTGAGACAACTGAAAATTGTTTGAAACAAAATAATTTTTTTTAGTAACCTTAGGTCCCAAAATCATCAAGGCGATTCATTGAATTGTGATACTATTACCTCACGAGATTCTTCATTTAGCATAGTATATTCATCTTTTAGTTTTTTTAACTCGAGAAGTAAGGTCCTTCAACAATTGAACTGTATCCCCTAGAATGGTTGTTTTATAATTTATCTAACTAATGAGAATCTGGAAAAACGAAATGATGAAAAATAAAATAAAAGAGCGCCGTTGCCGGGGATCGAACCCGGGTCACCCGCGTGACAGGCGGGAATACTTACCACTATACTACAACGACTTCATGTTGTTGAAGATTTAGTAGAATAATATAATAACAAGTTAATAGTTATCAATAGTGATACACTGATACCATTTACATTTCATCTCATACTATTATTTCCCTTGTTCTCTTTATAAGAAGACTAGTAGAAGACTCGTGCGTAGACACGGGTAAAATCTTCCATAAATTACACAACATAACATGTTATACCAAAATGTTAGTTAAAACACAACCTTGATAGTATTTAGATGTATAATAAAAATCAACATTCATTGTTAGAATCTTAATGAAAGGATCTTTCATTAGATATAAATGACATAAATAAAATGACCACGATCTCACTTTATTAGAGTGGATATACCCAACTTCGTAAAAGTACAATAACTACGAATAATAGAAATTAATCAATTAAAAAAATTAATCAATTAATCAAACTAATTAAAAATCAATTTAAAAAATTAATCAATTAAAATGAAATATGAAAATTTAGTAGACTTAGTTCTAATGAGTGGAATGAGTTTTCTGTATGATAGAATATATTGAAATGAGTTTTTGATATGATAGAATGTATTTGCAAAATTAACACTCCAATATTAAAATAAATAAATAAGTGATAAAGTAATTTGAATGGATAAATGAATGAATATCTGAAATAGCATGAGGTGTGTTTTACTTAAGACAAAAGATTAAAATTGGCTCAATGAATCCAAGACACATTATGTAGGTGACTATTTAATTTATCCATACGGAAGAATCATGTGTCTTAGATGGGGTGAAGTCTCACTTGTTCCCCGATTTTTTTTTTAGAAAATTTAATTTTTGGACAAAATTTTAAGCCAAACAAAAATCTAAGTGAAATTTACTATATGATTACTTTCATTATTTTCATCTTCATGTTTAAGTTTATGCCTCCGTCCTCAACAGAGAAGTTTTCACATTAGGAAGTGTTGATCAGTTCTTGAAAGCTTGCAAATGTATATTTTTGTTTACCATACAAAAATGTTACGTATTGAGATTGATATAAGATTTTGACAAAGTCTTCCGCTTGTATTTATGTATTAATATTGTAAAACACAATTTCATTTAAGTTTTTTACATGTTATGGTAGACCCTCTTAATTCTTAATAAATAAGTCAATATTTTAAAACTTGGTGTCGAGTTAAAACGGAGATTTGAGAAATAATTGGCCTAAACACGATATTAGATTGAATATGTAACAAACCGAAAAGTACCGATGCAATCGATCAAAATAAAAAAAATGGAGAATAGTTTCGAAAAGATTCAACAGATGAGAGCAACCATTTAAAATATAAGTTGAGTCAAAAATATGGAAACTACACATCACAATGCAAGTAGCAATTAACTCTTACATTTCAGGTTTATAACAATCCCCAGTGACCTTTTTTATTTTCCTTTTCTGGTTCATAACTACACATCACAATGAAAGTATCAACGGTACAATACTTCCAGCTGCCCCTTTTTAAATCCAGCAATACAAACTAGCATGCCAAACATCAACAAAAGCAACATTCATCAGATCATTTACAGGAAGACCAATCTTGTAAATTCCATAGGCAAAGCATTTGCAATTAAAAAATAATCAACTGAGTTTAAGTTTAAAAAATTAGAAAAATGTTGAGAAAGTTGTGTTGAGCTTACATTAATGGATCATTTGGAAAGAAAGCGTTAATAAAATAAAAGAGCACCGTTGCCGGGGATCGAACCTGGGTCACCCGCGTGACAGGCGGGAATACTTACCACTATACTACAACGACTTCATGTTGTTAATGATTTGGTAGAATAATATAATAACAAGTTAATAGTTATCAATAGTGATACACTGATACCATTTACATCTCATCTCATACTATTATTTCCCTTGTTTCTCTTTATAAGAAGACTAGTAGAAGACTCGTGCGTAGACACGGGTAAAATCTTCCATAAATTACACAACATAACATGTTATACCAAAATGTTAGTTAAAACACAACCTTGATAGTATTGAGATGTATAACAAAAATCAACATTCATTGTTAGAATCATAATGAAAGGATCTTTCATTAGATATAAATGACATAAATAAAATGACCACGATCTCACTTTATTAGAGTGGATATACCCAACTTCGTAAAAGTACAATAACTACGAATAATAGAAATTAATCAATTAAAAAAAATTAATCAATTAATCAAACTAATTAAAAATCAATTAAAAAAACTAATCAATTAAATGAAATATGAAAATTAAGTAGACTTAGTTCTAATGAGTGGAATGAGTTTTCTGTATGATAGAATATATTGAAATGAGTTTGAGTTTTTGATATGATAGAATGTATTTGCAAAACTAACACTCCAATATTAAAATTAATAAATAAGTGATAAAGTAATTTGAATGGATAAATGAATGAATATCTGAAATAGCATGAGGTGTGTTTTACTTAAAACAAAAGATTAAAATTGGCTCAATGAATCCAAGACACATTATGTAGGTGACTATTTAATTTATCCATACGAAAGAATCATGTGTCTTAGATGGGGTGAAGTCTCACTTGTTCACCGTTTTTTTTTAGAAAATTTAATTTTGGGACAAAATTTTAAGCCAAACAAAAATCGAAGTGAAATTTACTATATGATTACTTTCTTTATTTTCATCTTCATGTTTAAGTTTATTCCTCCGTCCTCAACAGAGAAGTTTTCACATTAGGAAGTGTTGATCAGTTCTTGAAAGCTTGCAAATGTGTATTTTTGTTTACCATACAAAAATGTTATGTATTGAGATTGATATAAGATTTAGACAAAGTGTTCCGCTTGTGTTTATGTATTGATATTGTCAAACATTATTTCATTTAAGTTTTTGACATGTTATGGTAGACCCTCTTAATTCTTAATAAATAAGTCAATGTTTTAAAACTTGGTTTCGAGTCAAAGCGGAAATTTGAGAAATAATTGGTCTAGACTCGTTATTAGATTGAATATGTAATCAAACTGACAAGTACTGATGCAATCGATCAAAATTTAAAAAATGGAGAAATTATTTTTTCTTCAAAATGTCATCGTTTTATAATATTACATGTGAGAAAATAAAAGTCAATACATAAAAAAATGAGATGAATTTAATGTAAAAAATAATTAATTAAATTTATTTTTAATATAATTATATTTGTATATATCATTTTCAACTATTTTAATTGCATTTTAAATAAAAATTTGGGTCCATTTTTTAAATTGGAATGGGGTCTCCCGATTTACTGGGCCGACCCTGCATACTCTACTACCTGAGCATGATACATGTGAAATATTTTACCTTAAACCCCTACATTTATCCCCGTACCCTTACATATCAAGTTTTTGGATGAAAATACCCCCATATAAATAATGTATCTTTAAAAAATTTCATGTTTTTCCTCCTTATTTTCTCATTGTTCGAAAGATAAAAATTTCACAACTCAAATTCGCTCCCGAAAAACCTTTTCACGCTACTTCCGGTTTTGAAAATTTCACACTCCGGAAATTAAGAGTAAGCTTCTTCCGGTTTTGTTACTTTTTTTACACCCCGGAAGTAACATGTGACCTATTTCTGGTTTGTGTTACTGTTGTTTTTACACCTCAGAAGTAACATGAGACCTACTTCTGGTTTGTGTTGTTGTTTTCACACACCGGAAGTAACATGTGACCTACTTCTGGTTTGTGTTGTTGTTGTTTTTAAACCCCTGAAGTAAATGTTCCTATTTTTTTACGTTCCGAGTGTAAAAAAATATAACAAAACCGGAAGTAGCTTACTCTTGATTTCGGAGTGTAAAATCTTTTGAGCCAGAAGTAGCGCGTAGAGGTTTTCCGGGAGAGAATTTGAGCTGTGAATTTTTTACCTTTTGTACAGTGAGAAAATGAGAAGAAAACAAATTAAATTTTTTGAAATATACACTATTTATATGGGGGTATTTTTGTCCAAAAATTTGATATATATATATATATATATATATATATATATATATGGTGTCGTGCCTCGAAAAATACGATCCTTGCGAACGCGGTCGCGACTGGGCACACATGAGAGTTTCCGCCTAATTTTGATGTATTCCCAAAGAGGGAAAGGGAAAATATAGATAAAACTCGTGAAAAAAGGTATCAGACAAGGTTGTCGCAACCATTGCTTGGGTTCGGAAGTCGGTTATGCAAGGGGAAGGATTAACACCCCCTATATCCATCGTACTAGATGAGAACCATCTTAGTTGTCACGCGCGAAGGGAGATTTATGCCTAATGAGTTACTTGTTAAACTAAAGGTTGATTGATCCCAAGGTGCTCGACAAGGATTGAGATCCCGATGCTTACTATAACACCCCAAAATTTGACCTCTCTTTTTCAAGTCATTTAGCATAACATTTCCATACATTGAATTCAAATCATTGAAAGATGGAGCATATCGTCCTTGGTGGAAGCATTAGGCATGTGATCAGTGATTGTCAAAGTTATGATCATTCAAAGCCAAAGAACAAGAGCCAAGTGTCTCCCAACAAGCCTCAAGGTTCTCTCATGTCTCATATCATCTCATTTGATCCCTCAAGCCATTGGAAGATGAGTATTGATCAAGAAGTTGAAGCAGTGCATCACTTCCTAACAAAATTGGTCCCTAATTAGGGTTTGATATTCAAAGGGTTTTCTGGTGAAATTTTGGTCCAAACTTGATCTCAAGGGTTTCTATATGCTATCAAGTATCTAAGGATGAAAGATTGTCTATTTAATCATTTCAGAAGGTTGCTAATTGATCAGTTACTTGAAAATTAAGAAATTGAAGAAAAGTCAATTATGCAAAGGAAAAAGTTAACTCCTAACTTTTTGAGGTCAAAATCATGATCCACAAGTTGAATATGTTCAATGGTTGAAATTTGATCAAGAAAAGTCAAGAGATTCATGGAAAAATCGAGAAATCACAAAACTACCTAAAATAGAAACTTAAGGTTTCTAAATAAGGCAACTTTTGGCCATTTTTCATTCCACTTCCAAGCCTTCTTTCTTCAATATACAAGACTCAAACTTCAGGCCTAAGTTGATCCAATTAAAGAGCACATCTTGAGCTTCAAATCCATAGCAAGAACATCTTCATTGGATCAAAATTGAGAGAGATATTATCAATCAAAGTTTGACAAAAGTAGGGCAACTTTGTCAAGAAAACAAGTCATGGGCGTGCCAGATGCCTGGTATTTTATCAAACACATGGTGTGCCATTTTCAAGTTCAAATTTCTCCATCAAGAAGTCTTCAAATGAATTTTTTCTGAACATCAAAGTTTTTCATCTTGATCTCCTCTACAACTTTCATGTTTAGAGATTTTTTGTTTGATCAAAGGATAAGGAGATATGATGGGTCAAACATGGGTCCTTAAAGCTGAACCTCGCCTTAGGCCTGAGGCCAAGCTAACATGCCCATGGGGCCAATTGTGTTTACTTGAGTTCTAAGCCATTTTCCACCACCTAAGAGGCTTCCATTCTTGTTGCAATCCACTACAAACTTGTTCTATCATACATTCTTGATCATATGCATCCAAGATCATAACATTTCATGCACTATATTGAGAGAATTTCATTTTGGAATCTCATACTTTTCATTGCATCTTGGCTTCCCATGGTGGAGGCTTTGATTAAACTTTATGACTTGGAATCATTGGTTTTACATGCATAACACATCATATGGCATACTCTTTACTTCATTTGGGCCAACAAGTACTTACATGTGTGTAAGAGCATGCATGATCATGCATGGTTATGGAAAAGATTCAAAATTCAAGATGAAAAGTTTATGTCATTAAACCCCATCCAAAATCCATACATCACTTTCATCATCATGCATCTTATCTCATCACCACCATACTCTCACCTCCACACCAGGTAGCATAGAACTCCTCCACACATGAGCAAAAGGATTCAACTCAGTTTTCAGCTAACTTGACCCACCCTCCACTCATTTAACTACACTCCTAACTATTATCTCACGTGGTTAACAATATAACAAGACATATAAGTATGAATCCTAACAGAATTTGCAGGAGGAACTTCTCATTTTTCTCACATTTTCAATTTTCCACACTCACATTTCTCTAAAATTCTATGGTGCTCGAAGCTTATTCTCCATCCAATTCCTCTGCATTTTCTTCATTGTTGATCAATAAGTTTAAGGTGGAGCATTGAAGAAGAGTGTTGAAGCTTCATATGTTTTAGTCTCTCTCTGATTTCTCAAGCAATTGCACGGTTTTAAGCCTTTATTTGGCTCTTTGAGAAGTTCAAGAACTCAAGGGAAATCATTGGAATTCTTGCTGCTCAAAGTTCTTCATGTTTCAGGTTCGATACTTTTCAACCTTTATTGCTTTGGTTTCATTGATTTTAAGTTTTTTGCATGATTCGTAAGATCAATTGGAGCTATTGGTGATCTGGCTAGTGATAAGCATAATAGATGCTTAGATCTAAAATTCTAGGGCAATTTTGAAAGCTTTGATTCTTTGTGTATGTGTATTGTTTGTGTGTTTTGAAACTAGATTTGGATTGTGTTTGGCATAAGGAATCGAATGGTACCATTTTGGTGAATTTTTGGGAGGTTTCATATCTTGCTAATTATATGTCATGTCGGGTTGTGTTGGCCTTTAGTTTGTGTTTGTGCATCTTTGTGTGAACTTTAACCTAATTCTACACTTCATCTCTTCTTATGCTTAACATGATTTGTGTTTGCATTAAGTATGCTCATTCATACCATTCATTTTCATTTAATTTGGTGTATGTCCCTAACCCATAATCATTTCATGCATCTCAAATGTCATTCATTTCATAATCACTTGTATGCTTGAACATATATGACTCAATTTGCCTCTTTTGTTCATCTAACCTCAAAGTGACTTGTATGTACATATTGTGTAGCTAACTTGTGCATCTTAACTCCATCTTGTAATGTCCTTTTTCTATGAAATTTATGTGTGATCATCTATTTTTTATTTCCATGTTTGACTTGTGTTCCAAGCTAACTCTTTTCTTATGTAATAACTTGTTTACTTCTTCTCAGTTTTGCTTCATATAATCTCTTATATTTGAGCATTCATTCTCATACTTCCTATGCACATTCATATGCATTACATGACATTTATGATTGAGATTTGGTTCTTACTTTGACACTTAACCATGCTTTAATACATGTTCATCTTGCATAATTATTCATTCTTCCCCAACTAACTTCACATTGAACTTCTTTGGTGTTTAGTGCATAGACTATGTATAGTTTGTTTATGCTTGATCTTATAACCTTAGAGTACCTTCTTAGAGTTTAGTTACTGATCTTAGAGGCCTTTTACCATTTAGGATCCATTTTCCTTAGGACTTTGTCTTATTTGACCCTTAGTGCCATTCCTTAATTTGTTTGAGTACTCCTTTGATTTTCTTTCCTTTTGCTTTCATATGCAATTAATTGTTTTACTAACTTTTCAGGGGGCTACGGTAAGCCATTAGAGTGTGGATATGCATCCAAATTACAATTTCTTCCCTCATTTTTTTAATCTTTCAAGTTGTGTTTGACTAAGCATTGAAAGATGCTTTGCTTGTATAATACTTCCCCATCCCTCTTAGAAACAACTTAACTTCTATCTTAGAAGTAAGGTACTTTCTTCTTCTTCTTGCTTCTCTTCTATTCTCCTCCTCTTTAGGATTATAATTATGATACTTAATTAACCATAAGACATCCTAACATGATAACATAGGGTTGTTCTTAGTCCCCCTTAGATGTTAATCATTTTACTCCCATTGAGTCTCTCTTCTCTCTTTAAAGAAAAGCAAAAACACTTAATAAAAAGAGTGTGCATAGTGCGCCACGAGCCTTAAGCTATATAGGAAATGATTAGTGGAGGTCTCCTTTACTCTTATAGAATACTTTGCAAACTTTCCATTAGGAGCGACATGTAAAGTATTTACTCATGTATCATAGTCTTTAGCGCTATGCATACAACAAACAAATAACAACCAACAAATTCTTTTAAAAGACAAAAAACAGACAACACGTCTTCTCTTCTCATCTCATGCTCCTTTGTGGACGCTTTTTACTTGTCTCTTCAATATAATAACAAGAGGGTAACACACTCGATTCGGCGAGCCTGCAACACCTAAGTTAGAACTTTGGAAACGTCACCATAAAAACCACAAAAAAACAAATGGCCACCCTAGGTTAGGGGAACTACATCACTATGATTCTCATTCCCGATGAGATATGTAGGCAGTAGGGTAGGGCCCATTCGAGCACAATTCTTTCTTTTCCTTACATTATTCTTTTTCTCTTTTCGTTTCAATTCTTTATCCAGTTCCAGTTCAACAGCATATGAAGAAGATCACAACACCCTTTGAGCAGTGCATGCAAGCATGGATCCCGTAGAGTACGACGGACGTGAAGGGGTGCTAATACCTTCCCTTAATGTAATCCACTCCCTTACCCGTTCTCTCTAGTTAACATGACCTCGTTCTTTCCTTTCCCCTAGGTTTGTACAACATTGCCTTTCCCTCTCCTTGGGATAAAAATGCCTGGTTGGAGACTCTTATTCTTTTTCCACACCACTTTCGCGTTTGTAATAGGATGAAAATCCCGGGAGCAAGAACTGGCGACTCTGCTGGGGAAAGTTGACCTCTTGTTGGTCCCTCCCCTTTCATGAGTCACTACTAGCGCTTGCGTGTTTACAGTTCATTGGGTGTTTTATATTTATACTTTCATCTGCTTTATTTATATGTTTCATTTATTTATTTTCCGTATTTACATTATTGTTGCATATACTGGCATATACTGGCTGTTTGGGTGTTCTGAGAGATAAGCCCACTACCCAGGCTTGAGTGTACACCTAGGTATTATAGTAGGCAGTCATGTAGCTTGTGTGTTCTTGAGCATGTATAGTTTTCACGAGTCCCACACCCAGACGAGGCTCTCTTTAGATATGTTCTATACTTCCTAGGAAGATCATATAATGTTCCCATCTAAGCTGATAACTCCAGTGACTGGTCCCTTAGTGGTAACCCCTCTCTAGTGGTGACAGTGGAAAACCATATTTAATGGCAAACCACTCGCACCCGAGGGCCTATTGGGAACTCACATAGGTTGACTTACCCTTCTTTCATGAGAACTCGGTGAAAGAACTCCTCGTATGGCGATAGTATTGTACCCTTCAGGATGAATGTACTATTGCTTCTCGACCTCAGTTTTTGGATCAGGAACTTATGCGAGAACTATCTTGAGTGATCAGTGGAGACCTCCTCGTTTAGTAATAACGCCAAACTGGAAATGATGATTGTATTATTGCTCCTTGACCCGAGAGTCAGAGAAGTTGATTCACTCTACCTTGTAGTACCTACATGTGAGATTGGGAGGGGTTTACAGGTTTGCATGAAAATTGGCCTTTAACCTACCTTGTTTCTGGTACTATGGTTTTCTAATGAGATCTACTTGTGATTATGGTATTATTGACAGTTTGTACTTAGACAAATCAAGGGACAGTACAACAATGTTCAGTATATGCAACAGTGGTCACATGCCAGTGCATTTCATAACATCATTTGCATGGTCGTATTCCTAACACGAGTTTATTCATTTGCAGGGTTGCATATCACATCCTTGATTCTAGTTGTGGGTATTATTCTAGGAGTATGGAAGAAAAAAAGACGAAATGTATTATCTCCTACAAGGTTCACGAGCCAGTTGTGAAAGCGATTCTTAAAGTAAAGGCTTTTGCCACTCCAGAAGTTCTCAGCATCTTCAAGAAGGATTATTGGTGGATTTTTTTCCTTTGTAAAGCCTACCAGTGACTATGGTTTCAGGGGTATGCATACTTTGTTTCAATTTTATGATCCACAACTCAGATGTTTTGTGCTTTCTAACTTCATACTAGCACCCACGCTAGAAGAGTACTCAGATATCTTGGGGGTCTTCGTTAAGGATTGCACACCTTTCTTTGGATCCAAGGTGGATCCTAACTTCAAAGACGTAGTTGTTGCTCTTTATTTGAGCAAGTCATTGTTGGTAGACAAGGTTGATAGAAAATGGGGTATCTGAGGTTATCATTTGAGTTTCTTATTGGGTGAAGCTACCAAAGATGCTGAAGCAAAGAATTGGAACACTTTCAACACAGTCTTAGCTTTGTGTATCTATGGAACTGCCTTACTCCCAAATATGCCAAACTTCGTGGATGTCGATGATATTCACATATTCATAGCAAATAATACAGTTACTACTCTCTTAGGGGATCTTTACCACTCCGTGCATTACAAGAATGAAAAGAGAGGGGAGGAATGTTGAATTGTTATGCGTCTCTCTTCTATAAGTGGCTTGCACGTTTTCACCCATAATTGGGGGCTTTCGAGAGGACTAAAAATTCGCTAGAATGGTCAGAAAGGTTGATGGGGTTAGAAGTAAAGGACATTGTATAAGTCAAGCAAGGGTTACGATGTGTTGATATCCTTCATTGCTGCGGAAGTTTCCATAATGTATCATTGATCAGGAGGAAAGGGAGAATTAACTATAACCCTTGCCTCGCAGTTAGACAGTTTAGGTATGCCTTGAAGAAACCACCGACATTTGAAGACATCATAGAATCTCTATACTTTCAATCAAATGATGGATTTGAGACTACTCATAAAGCTTCCAACGCTTGGCGTAGTCGGCAGATAAGGGGGAAAACGATTTTGGGAGTAGGTAATTATCAGATGTACCCACCGTTTGTAGAATGTCTAAACAAAATAGTCAAGGCATTATTGTTGCCATTTAAGCTTGTACATCCTCTATATCCTACAGTCATTGAACAACCTACCACTATCAGCATTGAGGAGCTCAATAGAATTAAAATGGAAAATGACTAATTGTTAAAACATAATGCAGAATTAAGTCGAGAACTTGCTAGGGTTGAGCATGCCAAGTTTGAGATTGGATGGAAGGCTAAAAAAGATGCTGAGAAACATGCCACAGCAGAAAAAAAAGGTTTGTTGTCGACTCGGCTTATTTCACAAGATTTAAAGTTGCTACTCGGAATTCTTCCAAGGAGCATATCGACACGAGAAGGCTACTTAATCAAAAGACTCTGATGTTGGCAAGCATTATCTACCCTCGAATTCAGTCACCACATGGAATGAACTGAAGAAAGTATTCTTAGCAAGATATTTCCCACCTAGAAAAACGGCTATGCTAAGAGCTCAAATTAACAGATTTAAGCAGAAGGAAAACGAATCCCTTTTCGAAGCTTGGGAACGATACAAGGATATGCTGAGACTTTGTCCACATCATGGCTTAGTAAATTGGATGGTAATCCATACCTTTTACAATGGTCTCTTGTATAACACAAGAATGACAATAGACGCTGCTACGGGCGGTGCATTGATGAACAAAGCGTATGATGATGCTTATGAACTTATCGAGATTATGACTCAGAACCATTATCAGCGGGGAAGCGAAAGAACCGCAACAGAGAAACCAACAAAATGAGGTATGTACAAAGTGAGTAATATGGATCAAGTTAATGCTAAATTGGATGTTATCGCTCAAAAGACCGACAACTTGGCCATAACACCAACAACCATTGTGGCTGTCGTAATACCTAACTGTGAGCTATGTAGAGTTCCAGGACATGTTGCTCCCAATTGTCAGCTATTAGCCGGAATCCCCACAGACCAAGTGAATTATGCTCAAGGAAACCCCTACTCGAATACATACAACCCAGGTTGGAAGAATCACCTGAATGTTTCCTACAAGAATAACAATGCTTTGTATACACCTAGTCAAACGTCAGCTACACCACCAGGATATCAAAAGTCCGCCATGACTTCTCCTAATGTCCCTAGAAAATCGAACCTTGAACTACTGATGGAAAATTTCATAGCTATGTAACACGGTGGGAGAACTGACTTTCTATAAATGTTGCGGATAGCAAGAGTCGCCACCGACTTTTATTTTATCCAAAAGGAAAGGACATAAAAGAACAAGAAAGACCTATTTTAAAAGACTTGAGTTCGGGGGGTAGGTTATATAAAGGGAAGGTGTTAGCACCCTTTATACCCATGGTTATCCATGGGCTCTTAGTTACTTAGCTCACTTTAATTGTTTTTGAAGAGTGTAGTGTGTGATTAGAAAAATTTCTTTAAGTACTTGGTAATGACCCTCGCATGGGTGTATACAAAGCCTAGTTTGGAAATTGTGAGGTGTAAAAGTAATTTTGAAAAGTGTGAACAAGTAACTAGGAGGTACCTACCCTAGATTAAGTCTTTCATGTTCTCGTATGTTCTTTCAATGGTAAGACTATCCCTATTATTAAGGAATAGGTAGTCATTACCTTGGATGTATAAGGGGCAAGCGTAAGGTCATCATATGGTCATAGAAAGCAACTTTGAGGGATGTCTTTAGCAATTCGTAGGGACTATCATCATTTATTTGAAGGGACGAGATCGTTATTCCGTAAGCAACCTCGAAGGGACTTGATCTTTTAAACTGTAGGGACTTGATGATTTTATAAGTGAAGGGACTTTGCTTAAGACACCCCTATATTCGAGGGACTTGACCATATTTAAAGCAACTGAGAGGAATACCCTAGGAAGTGCAAGATGGCGATCAAAGATCGACTTACGTGTGTGAGTGTTTATATTCAGGTATTTATCTTATTTAAATTAATTTTCTAAGTTATTTTTAATCACATTTAGGTTATACACACCCTAAGATTACTAACCATACAATAAAATATTTACAAAATAAAATAAAGACGAAAAAATAAACCTACAAATATTACATGGCTTTAGCAAATACATAATAATCCAATTAAAATTATAATAATAAGAATAATGAATAAACCACAAAATATTAGTAATAATAAAATAAGAATAATGATAATGATTAGAATAATAAAGAAAGAAAATAAAAATTTAAAAGAAAAATTAAGGTTAAATAAATATTAGAAATTTTTTAAAGGTTAATTAAGAAAATATAACAAATTTAATAATAATAAACAAAATATTAAATTATTTACATATTAATAAAAATAAAGATTATATTAATTAGGGTTTAGAAGAAAAAAAAGTTAATTTTTAGGGTTAATAGAAAAATTAGGGTTAACATTTTAATTAAGAAAAAATTAGGGTTAAGAATTTAGGTTTAAAGATTAAATAAGATTTAAATAAATTATTTACAAATTATATAAAATAAAATTTTATATACAAAATTATATATGAAATTAATTGAAGTGATTAGCCAAGAAAAAAAATTAAAAGATTAATAAAAATATAAGGTTTAATTAAGATTTTAAATAAAATTAATAGTTTTAATAAATTAATTAATATTTACTAATTATATAAAACAAATAAAATAAAATAAATGGTAAAAAGAAAGGTGGGGAGGCCTGGTTTTGATCCCAGGTCCTCCCCCTTACCACAACAAAGTCAGACCACTGGGCTGCGTGCGTTTCTTGGTAATAGATGGACCAATACGTATTATATAGAAAACCTGCGCAATAAAGCAAAATATAAAAAAAAAAAAGAATGAGGGACCTGGGAATCGAACCCAGACCCTGAAGCTTCCAGGCACGCATACATTACCACTGGATCACCTACACCAATTTGTAATTCATATGAAACAAAAATAATAAAAAAATAAACAAAATTTTGAATCCTTGAATTCGCACCAGATTGCTTCGTCTTCTTCCTCCCGCCCTGCAAACTTTCCTGCAAATTTATATAGGCTTTTTCCTGCGAATTTTCATGCGTAACAAAACCTACGATTTTCGAATATTACATAACCAGTGCAATCAAGCCAAATTAAGAACATCATTGGATTCCTTATGACCTGTACAATTCAATTATATCATCAAAAAACATTTATATTGTGTGAATCAAAGAACCCTAATTCGAAGCTTGGAACCCTAGGTATGGTGTTTTGCATTTTCGGCCATGAAATTTCAATCTAAACATCCAGAATCCATCTATGAGCCTTCACAAACAGTAAAACAGAATCAAAATTCATTATAAACGCATGAACAATTGAAATCGAAAAATTAAAATTCAAGACAAAACAAGATTCGGTTTAGGCATATGGTGATGTTTTAGATGATGATAATGATGCAAATATGTTCAATGAACATCCAGGAAGGTATTGCAACCTTTATCTTGCTCTGAAACAACCTCAAAACCAAAATCCGAATTTGACTTTTTTTAACACTTTTTGGAATTTGAATGAGTTGTTCTTGGCTGCAAAAATCGTTTTTAATGCAATGGTCTTGTTATCATTATGTAGTAGAGTGAATTAGGTCAACAATCTATTGGATTTATGGGCTTTTTTGAATGACTTGAATGTGAAGAAACCTCATGATCAAAATATGTGAAAAATCAAATATTTGCATACCAATCTGTTCTAGCACGAATTTGAATAAGATCCAATCATGTTAAATAGCATTGATGAATTTCTAGAAGAAGAATCATGTCCAAATATTGATTTTTAGATTTTATTTTGATTTAATTTGAATTAAAATGAATAAAATTCAAATAAATATCAAATAAAATATAAAAAACCAGAATTGCTTGTCATTGGGTCGTGTGGGATGATATCACAAGGATTGGGTTGCACAATGGTAGGCCCATTTGAAAAGAATTGGTTTTAAGACCCCATTTGCTCAATATACCTCTCAAAAATCTCCCAACTTTGCAAAGGCACAAATCCCTCAATTTTAAGGCTATAAAGGTGTTCTTGGACATTTTGGAAAGCTTGGAGAGTCCTCTAACCAACCTCTTTGGTCTCATGTCCATATCCTTTATCATTTTCAAATTATGCCTTTTGGAAGATGTTGACTTTTTGTTGACTTTTAAAATGACCTATAATGTCTTAGCTCATACCTTCCAAATGAATCATTTTTAGGCTTGGCTTGTGATACACAGAGTTGTAGAGAATTAAATTTACTTCAAAATGAGCTTTGGATGGAAAATGTTTGATAAAGCATGTGAAAGTTATGGTTGGTCAAAGTTCAGTTGACTTTTCCTGTGAAAAGCCTAATTTAGAAACTCCTGATTCTTGATGATCTGAAATCTTCTTGATGAATCATGATCAACCTTTGATCAAATGATGAATTTTACTTCATAAAATTGATGTTGGCAAAAAATCATGAAGTTTGACTTTGATTTGACCACAGTTGACCTCAGTTTGACTTTTTAACTGCTTTGACTGATTTTTGCATATCTGATCATCTGACTGAGCAAACTTTTGGGGAAAGCCTTGAAACTTGACATAGAGATTCTTGAAGACATATAGGATGTTATGAAGCTCACTTGAAGCCTTGGAAGTCCATTTAGCCTGATTAAACCCAAAACCCTAGTTTAGGGTGCATTGCTTAGAAGGAGGCTTTGTCTGAGGGAATTGTCAAACTTTCTGACTAATTGTGAACCTTGTGAACCTCTTGGGACACCTTAGTACACAATGTCTTGTCTAGGTGAGGGAAAATTTTGGGGTGCAACAGCTTCCCCTGTTCAATTTTCTGAAACCTGAGGAGTTAGATTGGTCTGTATGCCATTCGTGACTTGGAAGGTTGAAGGGGATTGAACACAAAAGCCCAAAAATTTGCACTCGCCAGTGCGTAGAGTAACACTACTGATTAGTTGAATATGATGGAGTGGGCTTAAAGATGCCACTTAGAGGAAATGGAGATGGTCTTATAGATGCCATCCATAATATCAGAAGATGATAATATCTTTATATTGTCACTGGATATCAGTACTAGGTCTTCGTATAGGTCGTCTCTGAATCATTCCTGTAACATGTTTTGAGTTGAATGTCAGCACTATATCTTCGTATATATCATCTCTGCATTATCTCTGGGGGGAAAGAATATCCTTCATTAGGTGTCAGTACTTAGATCTTCGTGTAGATCGGCTCTGAACCATCTTTAGGAACATACTTTAATTTAAGCATCAGAATCAAATCTTCGTGGCGATCTTTTCTGAATTGCTTTTGGTAATATCTTGGGCTAAGTACAAGATATTCGTATCGATCATTTATGTACCATCCCACAGATAAACTATTGCATAGGCCATTAGAAATAAATCTTCGTAGCGATTATCTCTTCTGGAAATATCCCGGATTAGGTAATAGATCTTCGTATAGACCATTTACATACCTTCCCAAGGACAAAAAGAATATCAGGATTAAATCTTCGTGGCGATTATCCCTGAACTTCTTCTGAAAGAATCTCTTGGATTAAGTACTAGATCTTCGTATAGATAATTTACACACTATCCCAAAGATAGTTGACCATCAAAAATAAATCTTCGTAACGATTATCTCCTCTGGAAATATCCTGGATTAAGTAATAGATCTTCGTATAGATCATTTATGTACCCTTCCAAAGACAACTTGAGCATCAGGATTAAATCTTCGTGGCGATTACTCCTGAATTGCTTCTGGTAATATCCTGGACTGAACACTAGGTCTTCGTATAGACCATTTATGTGCCATCTCAAGGACAACTTGTATTGATCATCAGAAATGAATCTTCGTGGCGATTATCTCTGAATTGTTTGATAGTGTTTATCTGCCTGCAACTATCCTAAAAAGGAAAGGTTAGTTTATGCAAGATGCATGTATGGCATGATGCTCTTAAGTAATAATGTCATATGGGTTATGGATGCATATGCCATGATATAATATAAATGATGTATGTACGAGTCATGTAGCCTGAAGTGTCTGGGTATCTCTGTATAACATCTGCTGGCTAGGGAAAATAAATCCCAGTTTGTTGCTGAGGAATATGAGGACTTTGTTCCCGTCTTGTTTAATAATATGGTATAAGACTTCATCGAGTGGGAAGTATAAGATATTACTTGAAGAGTTTTGTATGGATATCCGTAAAGATTACCCTGTGGGGATGAACCGGCGAAGCTTCGTTGAATTCCTTCCCTCATTCATCCTTAGTAAATACTATTACTGCATTTTATGCATTTCTGGTAAACATCAATCATATTCAAAAGCATACATACATTCAAACACAAACAATGGACGTTTTTCGCTTAAGTAAACAAGGGAAAAGTAAATTTGAATTTAAATACGAGACTTTATTTATTTAGAGAATGGCCTATACACAGGCAAGTTTGTACAAGGAGACATAAATCCTAGTAAGAGGAATTCGTCATAAAAGTTTTACAAAACAAAGAAAAGCAGCTATGTGAAAAATAATCCTATTGAGTTACAATTCTACTATTGCCATTATCTTCAAGTATCTCATCCTTTGCTGTCGAGATAGAAATGATTGGATTGATCTTTATATGTTTGAACTTGATTTAGGTAGTACAACTGGTTGAGGTTACATGAGTGATCCAACGAGACATAGTCATACGCTTTAATCCCTAACTTTTGCCTGGATTGCCTTTTCAGGTTTTCAATCCACCGGGATACCCTTTTTTGCCCAAGCCTCCCTTTCGGGTTTTCAACTTGCCGGGTGTACAATCTTTATATATATATATATCCCTAATTTTTGCCCGAACCCTTTTGGTTCGCCGGGATGCCCTTATTTTTGCCTAGGCCAGTCAACCTAGCGGGTCTCTTTTTATGCGTAGTATTTTTTAACTATGTCTGCGTTTACGGGTTGTGGGAAATCTTCACCATCCATAGTAGTAAGCATCATGGCACCTCCTGAAAATATCCTTTTGACTACAAATGGTCCTTCATATGTAGGAGTCCACTTGCCCCTAGGATCACCCTGTGGTAATATGATACGCTTGATTACCAAGTCTCCAGTCTGATATACCTTTTGCTTAACCTTCTTATTAAAAGCTTTGATCATCCGTTTCTGGTACATCTGACCGTGACAAACAGCTGCCAATCTTTTCTCATCAATAAAATTTATCTGGTCAAGTCGAGTCTGAATCCACTCATCTTTATCCAAGCCTTCATCCTTTATGATTCTTAAGGAGGGGATCTGAACTTCAATGGGTAGAACTGCTTCCATACCATAGACTAAGGAGAATGGGGTTGCCCCTGTTGAAGTACGTATTGTAGTACGATAACCATGAAGAGCAAATGGTAACATCTCATGCTAATCCTTATAAGTAACAGTCATCTTCTGTAGGATCTTCTTGATGTTCTTATTAGCAGCTTCTACTGCGCCATTCATGTTTGGACGATACGGAGAAGAATTATGATGCTTAATCTTGAACTGCATGCAGAGATCAGTAATCATAGTGTTGTTCAGATTAGAGCCATTGTCTGTGATAATCCTTTCAGGGATGCCATACCTGCATATGAGATTATTCTTAATGAATCGAGCCACAACATTCTTAGTAACAGATGCAAATGAGGCTGCCTCCACCCACTTTGTGAAGTAATCAATGGAAACCAGGATGAAACGATGCCCATTGGAAGCAGTAGGCTTGATCTCACCAATCATATCAATTCCCCACATGGAAAAAGGCCAAGGATCAGTCAACACATTCAATGGAACTGGAGGTACATGCACCTTATCAGCATAAATCTGACACTTGTGACATGTTTTGGAATGTTGATAGCAGTCAGCTTCCATGGTAGACCAATAGTAACCTGCTCTTAATATCTTCTTTGCCATGGTATGACCACTAGAATGAGTGCCAAAGATCCCATCATGCATGTCTTCCATAATCTCTGTTGCTTCCTTCTTATCCACACAACGAAGCAAAGTCGAATCATGATTGCGCTTGTACAAAATTCCATTACTCAAGAAGAACTTAGCATACAACCTCCTCAGAAACTTCTTATCATTGACAAATGCCGCTTCAGGGAACTCCTGATCTTCAAGATACCTCTTTACCTCATAGAACCAAGGCTTTCCCTCTACTCCTTCAGTTTCAATCTCATTACAATATGCAGGCTTTTCAAATCTATCAATAGTGATCCTAGGAGCTTCATCATCCCAACTAATCTCAAACATAGATGCCATGGTGGCTAATGCATCTGCCAACTGATTCTCTCCTCGTGGAATATGTCCAAAGGTAATCTCTTCAAAATATGGGATTAAAGACAACACATGTTCTATGTAAGGAATGAGATTTGCGTGCTTGGTATCCCAATCTCCTTTAATCTGACTAACTACCAGGGCTGAATCTCCATATACATCCAGGAATTGAATCTTCATCTCAATGGCAGCTTTGATACCCATGATACATGCTTCATATTCAGCCATGTTATTGGTACAATAGAAACAAAGTCTAGCAGTAGTTGGGGTATGACAACCTTCAGGAGAAATGATCACAACACCAACATTACCAAGCGCATTAGAAGCTCCATCAAAAACCATAGTCCATCGGGATCCCTGTTCAGGTCCGTCATATTGTCCAGGTTCTTTGGTAACAATCATAATGTCTTCTTCCGGGAACTCAAAATTCATAGACTGATAATCATCCACTGCCTGATGAGCCAAATGATCAGCTACCACACTGCCCTTAATGGCTTTCTGAGTAGTGTATTGTATATCATATTATGTTAAAATCATTTGCCATCTCGCTATTCGTCCGGAGAGAGCAGGTTTCTCGAATATGTACTTGATTGGATCCATCTTTGAAATCAACAAGGTAGTATGAGTCAACATATATTGTCTTAGTCGACGAGCAGCCCATGCCAAAGCGCAACAAGTTTTCTCGAGCAGTGAGTATCTTGTTTCACAGTCGGTAAACGTTTTGCTAAGGTAGTATATTGCCTGCTCTTTTCGACCAGACTCGTCATGTTGCCCCAACACACATCCCATTGAGTTGTCTAACATTGTTAAGTACATAATCAAGGGTCTTCCATCAACTAGTGGCATCAAAATTGGAGGTTCTTGGAGGTATCGCTTGATTTCATCAAAGGCTACCTAGCACTCGTCATTCCATTCCATTACCTGATCTTTCTTCAACAACTTGAAGATTGGCTCACAGGTAGCAGTTAGCTGGGAAATAAATCTTGCAATGTAATTCAGTCATCCCAAGAAACCTCTAACTTCCTTTTAAGTACGGGGAGCCGGCATCTCTTGTATAGCTTTTACTTTTGCAGGATCTACTTCAATACCTTTTCCACTGACAATGAAACCCAGGAGTTTACCAGACCTAACTCCAAACGTACACTTGTTTGGATTCAATCTCAACTTGTATTTCTTCAACCTCTCAAACAACTTATGCAGGTGATCAAGGTGTTGTTCCTCATTCTGAGACCTGACTATCATGAAACAAAGCCACCATAGCACGCTGATATGTTGCCCCAACGTTCTTCAAACCAAAGGGCATCACCTTATAACAAAAAGTGCCTCATTATGTAACAAATGTAGTCTTTTCCATATCTTCAGGTGCCATCTTGATCTGATTGTGTAGATGTCTTGAATTGGCAGAATTTTTGACCAACAAGAATTATTGAATTCAGTTCAGAATGTCCTATCAAATGTTGGGACATTATCAAACAGAGTATATGAACTTATTTCAGGATGTCTTATCAGATGTTGGGACATTGTGTTAATGACTTAAGTTCAGTTTTTCAGGATGTCCCAACAGATGTTGAGACATCTCAAACCTGCTACCAGAATTAATTATTGACTAACTAATCAGAGATATTTAAGGAGAGTTATCTGGAATTAATTAATGATGGATAAAAACAGAACAAGGCGCATCTGTAGGGAGTTTTATATTGAAGATTCAGATTAAAACAGAAGACCTAAATCACCTAGAATCTAGGAGGTAACAAACCCTAAATTCAAGGTGGAAGCTGCATGCGCATTAGGGCTGGATCATCCTACAGAAAGCCCAAATTACAGATACCTATTTAAGCAACAGAAACTCATAGAATTGAGTACGAATTTCAGAAGACCAAATAGGGTGTCTAGTGTTTTAATAGCAGGTTGTTTTTATTGTACCACTTTATGAGCTTTTAAGCATAAGTGCATTTGTGACTTGATTGAAACTGTGAAGTAAGATCAAGCTGCTTTGAAAGAATGTCTTCAATTTTATTAAACTTGTAAACTTGATCACTGTGTGATTGAGGGGGAGTGAGTAGGGTACTCTTATCTAAGTTGTGACTTAGGTAGAAATTGCATTGGGTAGTTATTAAGTGATAGATTAAACAGGGTGGTTTAAGTCTAGAATTAATATTACTTATAGTGGATTTCCTCCTGGCTTGGTAGCCTCCAGATGTAAGTGTGGTTATACACTGAACTGGGTTAACAAACTTCTGTGTTGTTTACTTTTCTTGCTATTTAAGTTTTAGTTAAATCTGTCAAGTGTTGGGACATCTCTTAGGACATCTCATACCTGATCACAGAATTTCAATTGGCATCAGAGCAGGCACCCTGCCTGTTTATACTGGGTGAGATCTAGGGAATACAAATTCTGTAACATGGACAGAGATATAGGATCAGTAAATAGACCACCTATTCTGGATGGATCTAATTATGACTACTGGAAGCCAAGAATGATTGCATTCTTAAGATCACTTGACAACAGGGCATGGAGAGCAGTCAACATTGGATGGGATTATCCTGTCCAAGATACCAAAGATGGATCAAAAGTGCTGAAACCTGAAGAAGAATGGAGTAAGGAAGAAGAAGATTCAGCACTAGGCAACTCAAAGGCCTTAAATGCTTTATTCAATGGCATTGATAGGAACATCTTCAGACTTGTACATCATTGTGAGCTAGCCAAAGATGTCTGGGATACTCTCAAAACAACTCATGAAGGAACATCAAAAGTAAAGATGTCAAGACTTCAACTTCTCACCACAAAATTTGAAAACTTGAGAATGAAGGAAGATGAGACAGTTCATGAATTCTACATGAACATTTTAGAAGTAGCTAATACTTCTGGAGCTTTGGGAGAAAAAATGACTGATGAAAAGCTTGTAAGAAAAATCCTCAGATCTTTGCCAAAAAGATTTGACATGAAAGTCACAACAATAGAAGAAGCTCAAGACATATGCTCTATGAAAGTTGAAGAACTCATTGGTTCCCTTCAAACTTTTGAGATGGGAATGAATGACACAAATGTTAAAAAGAACAAAAGCATAGCCTTGGTGTCAAATACTGATGAAGAAGAAGATGATGAATCAGAAAATGATAAAAGCTTATCAGACAACCTTGCTATGCTTGGAAGACAATTCAAACAGATTCTCAGAGGAATGGAAGGCAAATCCAAACCCAGTGGAAAATACACAAACTCTTCTGAGAACAGGAGACCTTATGATGCTAACAGAAGGTCAAATTATGCTGAAAAGACCAGTCAAGAAAAAGGAGTCAAATGCCATGGATGTGAAGGATATGGACACATCAGGAATGAATGTCCTACCTACTTAAAAAGGCAAAAGAAAGGACTCTCTGTGACCTGGTCTGATGAAGACTCAGGAGGTGATTCAGAAGAGGAATCAGCTAAGCATATCACTGCTTTAGCTGGTTTATGTGACTCTGAAAGTGAATCCAGTGATGGAGAACTTACTTATGAAGAACTTGAGCAAGCATTCAAAGATCTATACAAAAGAAGCTCTGAAATATGCAGTGAGGTTATAAAGCTAAAGAAGCAGAATGAGGCATTAGAAGATGAAAAAGCAAATGATCAAGAGATCATTGACACCTTAAAAAGTGAAGTAAGTCTTCTCAACTCCAAGTTGGAACATATGTCCAAATCTGTTAGAATGTTGAACAGCAGCTCAAACACACTGGATGTGATTCTCAACAACAATAAGCACTCAGGGGATAAAAGTGGACTGGGATTTAACAGAGTAAATAAAGATGAAGCTAGCTCTAGCAAAACAACTTCAAAATCCATACAGTCTAACAAGATGTCCCAACAGATGCTTCAACATCAGGAAAAGAACACAAAGTCAAACATAATGTTCCAACAGATGTCTCAACATTCTGAAAAGAACAAAATGAAGAAGAAGTATCAAAGATGGAGATGCCATCACTGTGGAAGATTTGGACATATCAAACCTCATTGTTATAAGTTGCATGGATATCCAAATCAGATGTATCAGCAACCTTCCAAGAAGAAAATAGAAGTTACCAAGAAAGTGCTGCATAAACATCAAAGAAATCAACAACCTCCTAAGCAGAAGACAGAAAACATCAAGAAGGTATGGAAACCAAAAGCTAGCACTGAAGCTGATCAAAGCTACAAGAACAAGATCAACAATCAAGCTTGGAGATCAGCTGATAAACAACACACAGGGCAGAGGCATCAAAAGAAATCTCAACTCATCTGGTCAAAGAAAAGTACTGCATACATAGCACATACATCACTAAGAGTATCAGCTAAAGAAGACTGGTACTTTGACAGTGGATGTTCAAGACACATGACTGGATTGAAGAATCTGCTAGTAAACTTAAAATCACATTCATCCAGGTATGTGACCTTTGGAGATGGAGCTAAAGGAGAAATCAAGGGAGTTGGAACCTTGGATTGTCAAGATGTTCCAAGACTAGATGATGTGCTGCTAGTTAAAGGTTTAACTGCTAACCTGATCAGCATAAGTCAATTATGTGATCAAGGGTACAGTGTAAACTTTACCAAAACTGAATGCATAGTGACTAACAAAGAACAAGAGGTTGTCATGAAAGGAGCCAGATCTAAAGACAACTGTTACATGTGGGAATCCCAAAATCTTAGTCTCACTTCAACTTGTTCTTTAGCTAAAGAAGAAGAAGTGAAACTATGGCACCAAAGACTTGGTCATCTTCATTTCAGAGGCATAAAGAAGATAATATCTATGGATGCTGTAAGAGGTATTCCTAAACTGAAGATTGATGATGGCAAAATATGTGGTGAATGTCAAATAGGCAAGCAAACCAAGATGTCCCATCCAAAGCTCCAACATCTGACAACTTCCAAAGTTTTGGAACTTTTGCATATGGATCTGATGGGACCTATGCAGGTTGAAAGTCTTGGTGGTAAGAGGTATGCCTATGTTGTGGTTGATGACTTTTCAAGATATACATGGATAAATTTCATCAAAGAAAAGTCTGATGTATTTGATGTATTCAAAGAGTTATGTCAAAGATTGCAAAGGGAAAAATCCAGTTGTGTGATCAGAATAAGAAGTGATCATGGAAAAGAATTTGAGAACCAAAAGTTCTTAGATTTCTGCTCTTCAGAAGGAATCAATCATGAATATTCTTCACCAATCACTCCTCAACAGAATGGGATTGTTGAAAGGAAGAATAGAACTATTCAAGAATCAGCAAGAGCTATGATCCATGCTAAAAAGTTACCTCTGTACTTCTGGGCTGAAGCTATGAACACTGCCTGTTACATCCATAACAGAGTTACTTTAAGGAAAGGAACTTTGTCCACAATATATGAAGTCTGGAAGGGCAGAAAACCCACAGTTAAGTACTTCCATGTATTTGGAAGTAACTGTTATATTCTGGCAGATAGGGAGCAAAGAAGAAAAATGGATCCTAAAAGTGATGAAGGGATTTTCCTTGGATACTCCATAAACAGCAGAGCATATAGAGTATTTAATTCTAGAACCAAGGTCATCATGGAGTCCATAAATGTGATAATTGATGATGCTCCTACAGATGTCCCAGAAGATGTTGGAACATCTGCTGATATCAAGATTGAAGCTGAAGAAAAGAATGATCATTATAACTTCACTCAAACTGATACAAGGACAGAAGAATCCAGCAAACCTCCCTCCATCAGAATACAGAAGGATCATCCCAAAGATCTGATAATTGGTGATCCCAACAGAGGTGTGAGCACTAGATCAAGAGAAGTGATTTCAGGTTCTTGTTTTGTTTCCAAAATAGAACCTAAAAACATCAAGGAAGCTCTTACTGATGAATACTGGATTTGTGCTATGCAAGAGGAATTAGGTCAATTCACAAGGAATGAAGTGTGGAATCTTGTTCCTAGACCTGATGACATAAATGTGATTGGAACAAAATGGGTGTATAAGAACAAGTCAAATGAACAAGGAGTTGTTACAAAGAACAAAGCTAGACTTGTAGCTCAAGGATACACTCAAATTGAAGGAGTAGACTTTGATGAAACCTTTGCACCAGTAGCAAGGCTTGAATCAATTAGACTACTTTTGGGAATTGCTTGTATCTTGAAGTTCAAGCTATTTCAAATGGATGTGAAAAGTGCCTTTTTAAATGGCTATCTTAATGAAGAAGTATATGTAGAACAGCCTAAAGGATTTGTTGATCCAAGCTGTCCAAATCATGTATACAAACTAAAGAAGGCACTTTATGGTTTGAAGCAAGCTCCAAGGGCATGGTATGAAAGACTGACCATATTTCTTATCAAGCAAGGATACAGAAAAGGTGGAATTGACAAAACCCTGTTTGTTAAAGATGAAGAAGGGAATGTCATGATTGCTCAAATATATGTTGATGATATTGTCTTTGGTGGGATGTCTGAAAGGATGGTCAAACATTTTGTCAAGCAGATGGAATCTGAATTTGAAATGAGCCTAGTAGGAAAGTTAACCTACTTTCTTGGTCTGCAAATAAAGCAAATGGAAGACTCAGTGTTCATCTCCCAAAGCAAGTATACCAAGAACATAGTCAAGAAATTTGGAATGGAAAATGCTACTCATAAGAGAACTCCTGCCCCCACACATTTAAAGCTTACTAAAGATGAAAAGGGTGAGAATGTAGATCAAAGCTTATACAAAAGCATGATTGGAAGCTTGTTATACTTGACTGCTAGCAGACCTGACATAGCATTTGCAGTAGGTGTATGTGCAAGATATCAAGCTGATCCAAAAGTCAGTCATCTCAATCAAGTCAAGAGAATTCTTAAATATGTTAATGGTACTTGTGACTATGGCATAATGTACTTTCATGGATGTAAACCAATTCTTACTGGCTTCTGTGATGCTGATTGGGATGGAAGTGCTGATGACAGAAAAAGCACCTCAGGAGGATGCTTCTTTCTAGGAAACAATTTGATTTCTTGGTTCAGTAAGAAACAAAATTGTGTATCCTTATCTATAGCTGAAGCTGAATATATAGCAGCTGGAAGCAGTTGTTCTCAGTTGGTTTGGATGAAGCAAATGCTCACTGAGTACAATGTCCCACAGGATGTCATGACATTGTACTGTGACAACTTAAGTGCAATCAACATATCAAAGAATCCTATCCAACATAGCAGGACCAAGCATATTGATATCAGACATCATTTCATCAGAGATCTTGTAGAAGAAAAGGTGATTTCATTGGAGCATGTAGCTACAAATCTGCAGTTAGCTGATATCTTTACCAAAGCATTGGATGCTACACAATTTGAGAACTTAAGGGGCAAACTTGGAATCTGTTTATGTGATATTTCGCAGTTAATGAGATGTGCCAACATGTCATATGACATTGTATGGCATAAGTTCCAGATGGAAAAACTAGTCTGGACAAGAACCTTGGGAATTCCATTCCTAATAATTTGCAATGTAACGACTACTTATTTAGTAACTGTTTATAATCAGCTATCAAGATTCTCATCATTCTATCACAAGCGAATCTCATTAACTAGCTATTCTTCAGAAATCATCAACCCTAAAGCTCTTCATCCATATTCCTTAACAATGTCTCAAAACCCTAACACTCCTGAAGAAGTTCTCAACAAAGAAGACGTAGTACATGCAACTCCAATCTCTGTAGTTCCAATGAAATCAACCCCATTAGACGAACTCAGAGGAAGTGCTTCTCACACTAAAAAGCCAAGAACTCCAAAGAGAGCTAAAGATCAAGTCTGCAGCAAAGCCAAAGGAGGCATTCCTTCTCCTGCTAACATGCCCCCAAAATCTTCAAAATATGTGGATGATTCCATCAAGGAGATTGTCAACCAAATTCTTTTTGAACAGAGAGTAGTGAGTGGGATCTCTGTTCCTCTGAACACCATGCCTGTACCTCAAGAAGAACAAGCTCAAGCTGCAGAGGACACTTCTGCAGAACAAGATGTCCCAATAGATGTTGGAACATCTGAAGATGAGAAAAAGAGCTCATCTGATGCTGATTTGGAACAAACTGAGGACCAGAAGAAGGCCTCAAATGAAAATGATGAAGAAGTCTCTGAGGATCAGACCAAAGCCTCAAATGAAGATCAAATCCCTGCTGATCAACCAGTTGAAGAGGAGACTGCTCAATCTCCTCCAGTGGTCAACCTGGAGCAGGACTCTGATACAGAGATCATAGCCTCTGTTAGACCTAGCATAGCCAAAAGGCTCAGGTCCAGGAAAGGAAAGATGCAAGCTGAAGCTGAAATTCCTGAGAAGAAGAAAGCTTCCCCAAAGAAAGGCAAAGCTAAAGCTACTTTTGGCCCAACAAAACAATGGAGTAAAGTTCAAACTCAGAAAAGAAAAGCTGTCACCCCATCAGACTCAGATGTTGAATCAGATGTCCCAACATCTCCTCCCAAAAAGAAACCAGCACCATCTAGGGCTTCATCTGCTGTTCCAGAAGCCCTCTTGGACAACATATCATTCCATCATGTCTCTAGTGTCAACAGATGGAAGTTTGTGTACCAAAGAAGGGTTGCCCTTGAAAGAGAACTGAGCAGCAATGCACTTGAGTGCACTGAACTGATTGACCTCATCTCTGCTGCAGGACTTTTCAAAACAGTCTCAGATCTCTCTCCCTGCTATGAACTTCTTGTCAAAGAGTTCATTGTTAATCTTCAGGAGGATTGTTCAAATGGTAAGTCCTCTGAGTTTAGAAAAGTTTTTGTTAGAGGTAAATGTGTAGAGTTTTCTCCTCAAATCATCAATCAGTACCTAGGAAGAGAAACAGATGGACCCAATGAGCTAGGTAAGACAGATAACCAAGTCTGCAAGGTTATCACTGCAAACCAGGTCAAGGCATGGCCTGTGAAGGGAAAGCTCTCAGTGAGCATGCTTACAAGAAAATATGCCATGCTGAACAGGATTGGTACAGCTAACTGGGTGCCTACCAACCACACATCTTCAATCTCCACTGGTTTGGCCAGGTTTATCTATGTTGTGGGAACTCAAACCAAGATGGACTATGGAGCTTACATTTTTGATCAGACCTTGAAGCATGCCAGCTCTTCTGCAACAAAGCTGCCAATAGCTTTTCCATCATTGCTGTGTGGTATAGTGCTCAATCAATACCCTGGAATTCTCACTGACAAGGATACAACCTGCAAAAGAGAAAGCCCCCTGGCTTTTCACTACAAATTATTCCTCAGTCATCATGCTGCAGATGTTGAAGCACCTTCTGGGACATCTGCAGGTCCTTCAACTGCTAAGACTCCAATCTCCAAGAAGGCTTTAATTGCTGAGCTTAAAAGCACATGCAAAGAACTTGAAGCAAGGAAGCTGAAACTTGAAGAAATCATCCAAAGGCTGGAGAGTGAAGAAGATCAGAAAGCTGCCTCTGATGAAGAAAGTGAAGCTGATGAAGAAACTGAAGTTGAGGAAGAAACTGAGAGTGATGAATCTGAGTGATCATTGTATGTGAGGACAATTGTAATGACAACATTGTATTTCTGGATTAGTATCTTTGGCCCCATAATTTGTGTCTAACAAGGGGGAGAACAACAACAAATTGTAATGCTGTTTGTTTATGAATGAATTCTGTTTGCTTTTGAACTGAATAAGTTTTTTTCTGTTGCAACAAGACTGAACACATATATGTTTGAGGGGGAGTAATCTCAAATATGAATCAACAGAAAAGTAGGATTATACTCTGATAAAAGAACTTCTGCTGCACTCTGAAAACCAGAAAAGATGTTAGCCAAAAATTAGCCAAAGGGGGAGTTTGTAGATGTCTTGAATTGGCAGAATTTTTGACCAACAAGAATTATTGAATTCAGTTCAGAATGTCCTATCAAATGTTGGGACATTATCAAACAGAGTATATGAACTTATTTCAGGATGTCTTATCAGATGTTGGGACATTGTGTTAATGACTTAAGTTCAGTTTTTCAGGATGTCCCAACAGATGTTGAGACATCTCAAACCTGCTACCAGAATTAATTATTGACTAACTAATCAGAGATATTTAAGGAGAGTTATCTGGAATTAATTAATGATGGATAAAAACAGAACAAGGCGCATCTGTAGGGAGTTTTATATTGAAGATTCAGATTAAAACAGAAGACCTAAATCACCTAGAATCTAGGAGGTAACAAACCCTAAATTCAAGGTGGAAGCTGCATGCGCATTAGGGCTGGATCATCCTACAGAAAGCCCAAATTACAGATACCTATTTAAGCAACAGAAACTCATAGAATTGAGTACGAATTTCAGAAGACCAAATAGGGTGTCTAGTGTTTTAATAGCAGGTTGTTTTTATTGTACCACTTTATGAGCTTTTAAGCATAAATGCATTTGTGACTTGATTGAAACTGTGAAGTAAGATCAAGCTGTTTTGTTTGAAGAATGTCTTCAATTTTATTAAACTTGTAAACTTGATCACTGTGTGATTGAGGGGGAGTGAGTAGGGTACTCTTATCTAAGTTATGACTTAGGTAGAAATTGCATTGGGTAGTTATTAAGTGATAGATTAAACAGGGTGGTTTAAGTCTAGAATTAATATTACTTATAGTGGATTTCCTCCTGGCTTGGTAGCCTCCAGATGTAAGTGTGGTTATACACTGAACTGGGTTAACAAACTTCTGTGTTGTTTACTTTTCTTGCTATTTAAGTTTTAGTTAAATCTGTCAAGTGTTGGGACATCTCTTAGGACATCTCATACCTGATCACAGAATTTCAGATTGTAACCAGAGAAACAATCCATGAAAGAGAATACCTTATGTTGAGCAGTGTTGTCTACCAAAATATCAATATGCGAAAGTGGAAAGTCATCTTTAGGACTGACCTTATTCAAATCCCTGTAATCCACACACATGCGTACCTTACCATCCTTCTTAGGTACCGGTACCACGTTTGCAACCCATTGAGGATAAGAAGTCACAGCTAAGAACCCTGCATCAAATTGTTTCATTACCTCTGCTTTAATCTTTTCTGACATTTCAGGACGCATGCGACGAACCTTTTGCTTCTTTGGACGACAGTCTTCTTTTACCGGTAGACGGTGAACCACAATATCAGTATCCAACCCTGGCATATCTTCATAAGACCAAGCAAAGATCTCCACATAGTCACGTAACATCTGGATTAGTCTATTCTTAACACCATCTTCTAGTTCAGCCCCTATCTTGACCTCTTTCATGTCTTCCTCTGTTCCCAGATTCACAACTTTGATTGGCTCTTCATGTGGCTGTATAGCTTCCTCTTCTTGTTATAACAACCTAGCAAGCTCTACAGGTACTTCACAATCTTCCTCCTTCCCATCTTCAGCTTGATAGATCGGATTCTCGAAATTATAATTGGCAATAGTGGAACTGTTATCAACAGGATCCAGAGTGGATGAAGATTTGCATTTTAGTGATATGGGTGTGTGTAAGAACACATATCTGATAAAATAGAAATAATAAAAGGAAGACAAGGAGCACAATATTTACGAAAACGAAACGTCCATTGATTTTATTGAATGAAGTATGCAAATGAAATGACATCCCGAAACAACCATACCATTGTGCCCCGGGTAAGACACAAGGCTTAAAAGGTTTTATTGTTTGAAATTACAAACTTAAAACAAAACACAGTAATAGTATTTACTCCTGACTAAAGGAGATGGGAATAACGTCTTCAGCCTTCCAATTGTTGAGCCCATCACCCATGGTAGGAAATATCCAATCATCCAGGTTGTAGTCTTCATTATGGTCACCCACATCATTGATTTGATCTCTTATGACCCCTTGATTAGTGATACGAACAGCACGAGCACGACGAACAATCCTATGAGATTTTGCAGTGAAACCCAAACCAAATTTGTCAGACTTGTAAGGGATGTTGGGAAGCTGACCCCAAATAGCAGAACCACCTTTTTCAACCACAGCCTTAGCATCTTTGAGGGAGGCCATTGCAGGAGGTATTCTAGTAAACACAGGAACCCTTTCAGAAGCAGGGACAAACTGAGGAATGGGAGCAGAACAAGGAACAACTTCAAATGTTTGACACGGAGTTTCAACCATTTCACCCTCCATTTCTACATATTTGAAAGTATTCACATGACTAACCATGTACTCTTCTTCACCATAGATAATGACAATTTTGTTTTTCACCGGATATTTCAACTTCTGATGCAAGGTGGAAGTCACAACACCTGTCCCATGGATCCAGGGGCGCCCAAGCAAACAAGAATACGCATGACGAATATCCATCACATAGAAAGTAGAGTTGAAGACTTGAGAGCCTACTTTGATTGGGAGGTCTACTTCTCCATGTACCACTCTTCTTGAACCATCAAAGGCCCTTACCACCACATTACTTGGCCTTAACACAACATCTTCAGGACTGAGCTTGTCCAGAACCTCTTTAGGGAGCACATTTAATGAAGAACCATTGTCCACCAGTACATGAGACAAAGTAGTGCCCCTACATTCAATGGAGATATGCAGAGCTCTGTTATGGTTTCTCTTGGCAAGAGTTAGATCAGCATCAAAAAAGCCCAGACCATTATCACTAGTCATATGTGCAACACAATTCTCAAATTGATCCACATAAATTTCATTTGGCACATGAGCAGTCTTTAAAAACTTGATTAAGGCTTTAGCATAGGCCTCAGAACATAACAACAAAGATAACATGGAGATTTTGGAGGGAGTATGCCCCAACTGGTCAACAATATCATAATCACTTTTGCGAATGATCTTCAGTACTTCTTCCATCTGTTTAGAAAGATTTTCAGCAGTTGGTGCTTCAACTTGCACAGGTTCAATCACAGGACCTTTGCCCCGAGCATTAGTACTTGGCCCAGAATCAGAGGTATGATCTGGAGTAACTGTACTTTTAGAGGTATCTTGAGGGGAGAAGATTCTTCCACTTCTGGTGACCTTACTAGATCCAGCAATATTGTCAACATCAAGATTGATATCAGTAACAGGTGCATCAGTCAAAGGCTCTTGTTTGACACCATGGATATAAACATCAGAACCATAATTCCAGGGTATAGCTTTATTAGAAGTATAAGGAATAGGGCCAGGAGTGTTAATGATCATGGGAGCCACTCTAGCTTCAGCAACAGTCCTCATAGGGCCTTCAGTAGTAATCTTCAATGGTCCTTTGGATGTAATCCTGACAGGACCTTTGGAAGTGATCCTCACTGGTACTTTATCAACCATAGCTACATCTTCAAGCTTCATGTTTCGAGTCAGATGTTCACACATACTTTCAATAGAAGGAGTCCTCTCAAACAATATGGTGTAATTGTCCATGAGGCGTTGAATACCATCCTTCAACTTCCAACAACTATCAGGTTTATAGGCACAGTAAAAACAATCTTCATTGCAACCTGGAAAGAACCCATCCTGTACCAGCTTCTTCTTGATAATGGATAGAGGAGTAGTCACTTCTACTATTGAGGAAACATAGGAAATCTCATCAACAACATTAACAGTCTTCTCATGATTGAGCATAGGAGCAGTGATCACATTTGGGGTTCCAGGAGGGTCAAATTCAATTTCCCCAGCTTCAATCATATCTTGAATCTTATTTTTCAACACCCAGCAGTTGTTGGTGTCATGTCCCGGACTATTAGAATGATATGCACATCTTGCATTAGGATTGTACCGAGGGGAGGATGTATTAGGATTCTGAGGAGGATCCCTTAAAGTAATTAGCTCCCCTTTCAACATGTGTTGCAAGGCTTGGGCCAGTGACATGTTGATCTTGGTGAACTATCTTCTAGGCTTCTGTTGATTGTTTTGTTGTTGCTCTGGTGTTGTAGGGGCAGGATTGGAGATGTGAACTTCTCCCACAGATTGGTGACTCCTGTTACGGCTATGTTGACCATACACAACATTAGACTCCTTCTTTCCACTAGGGGGCTTCTTAGCAGTGCTTGATGAAGAGGCACCCACTTGTATCTTACCACTTATTATCCCACTTTCCACACGTTCTCCAGTCATTATCAGCTTAGTGAAACCAGATGATGAGCTTCCAATGAGGTGACTATAAAAAGGACCATTCAGCGTACTCATAAACATATCCACCAGCTCCCTGTCAGTCAGAGGAGGTTGAACTCTGCCAGCCAGGTCTCTCCATTTCTGGGCATACTCTTTGAAACTCTCCTTAGCACCCATAGACATGCTTTGGAGTTGCATGCGAGTTGGTGCTAAATCAACATTATATTGGTATTTCCTATAGAAGGCCTCAGTAAGATCATTCCAATCACGAATATTAACACTTTCAAGTTGATAATACCACTCCAATTGAGCTCCAGATAAACTCTCTTGGAAGAAATGAATCCACAGTTTCTTGTCAGCAGTATGTGGTTGAATCCTCCGGACATAGGACCTCAAATGCAATTTAGGACATGAAACATCATCATACACCACAAAAACAGGAACCTTGAAGCCAATAGGTATAACCACTCCAGAAACTAAACTCAAATCTTCAAAATCAAGCCCAGAAGATTTTTGTAGTTCCATAGCGTTCATTCTGTCTACCAACATCTTGTACTTCTCCTTACTAGCAGGATCATGATAATAGTTTGCCTCAGAATCAGAATCTTCCACAGTATCATGGAGACTACCCCCCTCTTTCTCAGAATTTTCAGACTCAAAATCCTCAACCTCTTTTTTTGTCTTGACAGGACCTCTGAACCTTCTACCCAGGTTGATGAGACCCCCTGATTTTCTAGTCTTCTTCTTCTTCTTAGTCAGAAGTGCCTTCAGCTCATCTTGTCCCTTGGACAAGTTCAGGATCAGTTCTTGAAATTGTGCATTCTGAGCCTAGAGATCCTTAACAGTTTGTTCGAGAGCCATTTCTGCTGAAATAAACAGCGAGAAGATAAGATACATGTTCATAAGAAACTTGTGATGCAATGATATGGTATGTAGATGCATATGCAATGTTTTCAAGGACCGCATGATTTAAATTTGTTTAAACAACCAGAAAGTAAACATTTATTAGTAAGCAATAAACTTGTTTGCCTCTTGGGCTTACAACAAAATGAAATAAATACAAAGATGGGGTTTTAAGTCTCCCATGGACGTTTCCTCTTTGTATTGAGGTATGTGTTGAGATTCCGCTCCTCGTGAAGTTGTCTTGTCAGCTCCAGGATTCTTTCTTGACTAGCTTTGAAATGAGTCTCAAAAGTATCCCTTTGTTCCTTCAACTGGATCCAGGACCTCTGCAACTCTTCTATGTCAGTGGGCATGTCTGGATGAAGGATGATATAAGGAGTATCTCCTTCAGCAACATGCTCCATGGTAACTAGTAGGATATCAGGATATGGCATCATAAGAGTCTGAGCACGTGCTTGTACCCATCTGAGATAAGGTTCCATAGGAATGAAGTACTTTGGTTCCAGAGTCTTGCTATCAACCTTGCTCACTTTTCCCCAAGCTCGTATGAATCTTTGACGGTAACCTTGCAGATCGTTGTCGTAGTCGAACACAATACCCTGAATAAGCATGTCATGAGGACCATCACTCCGAGCATAACCAAACTGGCGTAGAGCTAAAGAAGGGTTGTAAGTAATGACAATGGTCTCTTGTATAACACAAGAATGACAATAGACGCCGCTACGGGCGGTGCATTGATGAACAAAGAGTATGATGGTGCTTATGAACTTATCGAGAGTATGACTCAGAACCATTATCAGTGGGGAAGCGAAAGAACCGCAACAGAGAAACCAACATTATATTGGTATTACCTATAGAAGGCCTCAACAAGATCATTCCAATCACGAATATTAACACTTTCAAGTTGATAATACCACTCCAATTGAGCTCCTGATAAACTCTCTTGGAAGAAATGAATCCACAGTTTCTTGTCAGCAGTATGTGGTTGAATCCTCCGGACATATGACCTCAAATGCAATTTAGGACATGAAACACCATCATACACCACAAAAACAGGAACCTTGAAGCCAATAGGTATAACCACTCCAGAAACTAAACTCAAATCTTCAAAATCAAGCCCAGAAGATTTTTGTAGTTCCATAGCGTTCATTCTGTCTACCAACATCTTGTACTTCTCCTTACTAGCAGGATCATGATAATAGTTTGCCTCAGAATCATAATCTTCCACGGTATCATGGAGACTACCCCCCTCTTTCTCAGAATTTTCAGACTCAAAATCCTCAACCTCTTTTTTTGTCTTGACAGGACCTCTGAACCTTCTACCCAGGTTGATGAGACCCCCTGATTTTCTAGTCTTCTTCTTCTTCTTAGTCAGAAGTGCCTTCAGCTCATCTTGTCCCTTGGACAAGTTCAGGATCAGTTCTTGAAATTGTGCATTATGAGCCTGGAGATCCTTAACAGTTTGTTCGAGAGCCATTTCTGCTGAAATAAACAGCGAGAAGATAAGATACATGTTCATAAGAAACCTGTGATGCAATGATATGGTATGTAGATGCATATGCAATGTTTTCAAGGACCGCGGGATTTAAATTTGTTTAAACAACCAGAAAGTAAACATTTATTAGTAAGCAATAAACTTGTTTGCCTCTTGGGCTTACAACAAAATGAAATAAATACAAAGATGGGGTTTTAAGTCTCCCATGGACGTTTCCTCTTTGTATTGAGGTGTGTGTTGAGATTCCGCTCCTCGTGAAGTTGTCTTGTCAGCTCTAGGATTCTTTCTTGACTAGCTTTGAAATGAGTCTCAAAAGTATCCCTTTGTTCCTTCAAATGGATCCAGGACCTCTGCAACTCTTCCATGTCAGTGGGCATGTCTGGATGAAGGATGATATAAGGAGTATCTCCTTCAGCAACATGCTCCATGGTAACTAGTAGGATAGCAGGATATGGCATCATAAGAGTCTGAGCACGTGCTTGTACCCATCTGAGATAATGTTCCATAGGAATGGATTACTTTGGTTCCAGAGTCTTGCTATCAACCTTGCTCACTTTTCCCCAAGCTCGTATGAATCTTTGACGGTAACCTTGTAGATCGTTGTCGTAGTCGAACACAATACCCTGAATAAGCATGTCATGAGGACCATCACTCCGAGCATAACCAAACTGGCGTAGAGCTAAAGAAGGGTTGTAAGTAATGACAATGGTCTCTTGTATAACACAAGAATGACAATAGACGCCGCTACGGGCGGTGCATTGATGAACAAAGAGTATGATGATGCTTATGAACTTATCGAGAGTACGACTCAGAACCATTATCAGCGGGGAAGCGAAAGAATCGCAATAGAGAAACCAACAAAATGAGGTATGTACAAAGTGAGTAATATGGATCAAGTTAATGCTAAATTGGATGTTATCGCTCAAAAGACCGACAAATTGGTCATAACACCAACATCCATTGTGGCTGTCGTAATACCTAACTGTGAGCTATGTAGAGTTCCAGGACATGCTGCTCCCGATTGTCAGCTATTAGCCGGAATCCCCACAGACCAAGTGAATTATGCTCAAGGAAACCCCTACTCGAATACATACAAACCAGGTTGGAAGAATCACCTGAATGTTTCCTACAAGAATAACAATGCTTTGTATACACCTAGTCAAGCGTCAGCTACACCACCAGGATATCAAAAGTCCGCCATGACTTCTCCTAATGTCCCTAGAAAATCGAACCTTGAACTACTGATGGAAAATTTCATAGCTATGTAACACGGTGGGAGAACTGACTTTCTATAAATGTTGCGGATAGCAAGAGTAGCCACCGACTTTTATTTTATCCAAAAGGAAAGGACATAAAAGAACATGAAAGACCTATTTTAAAAGACTTGAGTTCGGGGGGTAGGTTATATAAAGGGAAGGTGTTAGCACCCTTTATATCCATGGTTATCCATGGGCTCTTAGTTACTTAGCTCACTTTAATTGTTTTTGAAGAGTGTAGTGTGTGATTAGAAAAATTTCTTTAAGTACTTGGTAATGACCCTCGCATGGGTGTATACAAAGCCTAGTTTGGAAATTGAGAGGTGTAAAAGTAATTTTGAAAAGTGTGAACAAGTAACTAGGAGGTACCTACCCTAGATTAAGTCTTTCGTGTTCTCGTATGTTCTTTCAATGGTAAGATTATCCCTATTATTAAGGAATAGGTAGTCATTACCTTGGATGTATAAGGGACAAGCGTAGGGTCATCGTATGGTCATAGAAAGCAACTTTGAGGGATGTCTTTAGCAATTCGTAGGGACTATCATCATTTATTCGAAGGGACGAGATCATTATTCCGTAAGCAACCTCGAAGGGACTTGATCTTTTAAACTGTAGGGACTTGATAATTTTATAAGTGAAGGGACTTTGCTTAAGACATCCCTATATTCGAGGGACTTGACCATATTTAAAGCAACTGAGAGGAATACCCTAGGAAGTGCAAGATGGCGATGAAAGATCGACTTACGTGTGTGAGTGTTTATATTCAGGTATTTATCTTATTTAAATTAATTTTCTAAGTTATTTTTAATCACATTTAGGTTATACACACCCTAAGATTACTAACCATACAATAAAATATTTACAAAATAAAATAAAGACGAAAAAATAAACCTACAAATATTACATGGCTTTAGCAAATACATAATAATCCAATAAAAATTATAATAATAAGAATAATGAATAAACCACAAAATATTAGTAATAATAAAATAAGAATAATAATAATGATTAGAATAATAAATAAAGAAAATAAAAATTTAAAAGAAAAATTAAGGTTAAATAAATATTAGAAAATTTTTAAAGGTTAATTAAGAAAATATAACAAATTTAATAATAATAAACAAAATATTAAATTATTTACATATTAATAAAAATAAAGATTATATTAATTAGGGTTTAGAAGAAAAAAAAGTTAATTTTTAGGGTTAATAGAAAAATTAGGGTTAACATTTTAATTAAGAAAAAATTAGGGTTAAGAATTTAGGTTTAAAGATAAAATAAGATTTAAATAAATTATTTACAAATTATATAAAATAAAATTTTATATACAAAATTATATATGAAATTAATTAAAGTGATTAGCCAAGAGAAAAAAATTATAAGATTAATAAAAATATAAGGTTTAATTAAGATTTTAAATAAAATTAATAGTTTTAATAAATTAATTAATATTTACTAATTATATAAAACAAATAAAATAAAATAAATGGTAAAAAGAAAGGTGGAGAGACCTGGTTTTGATCCCAGGTCCTCCCCCTTACCACAACAAAGCCAGACCACTGGGCTGCATGCGTTTCTTGGTAATAGATGGACCAATACGTATTATATAGAAAACCTGCGCAATAAAGCAAAATATAAAAAAAAATAATGAGGGACCTGTGAATCGAACCCAGGCCCTGAAGCTTCCAGGCACGCATACATTACCACTGGATCACCTACACCAATTTGTAATTCATATGAAACAAAAATAATAAAAAAACAAACAAAATTTTGAATTCTTGAATTCGCACCAGATTGCTTCGTCTTCTTCCTCCCGCCTTGCAAACTTTCCTGCGAATTTATATAGGCTTTTTCCTGCGAATTTTCATGCGTAACAAAACCTGCGATTTTAGAATATTACATAACCAGTGCAATCAAGCCAAATTAAGAACATCATTGGATTCCTTATGACCTGTACAATTCAATTATATCATCAAAAAGCATTTATATTGTGTGAATCAAAGAACCCTAATTCGAAGCTTGGAACCCTAGGTATGGTGTTTTGCATTTTCGGCCATGAAATTTCAATCTAAACATCCAGAATCCATCTATGAGCCTTCACAAACAGTAAAACAGAATCAAAATTCATTATAAACGCATGAGCAATTGAAATCGAAAACTTAAAATTCAAGACAAAACAAGATTCGGTTTAGGCATATGGTGATGTTTTAGATGATGATAATGATGCAAATATGTTCAATGAACATCCAGGAAGGTATTGCAACCTTTATCTTGCTCTGAAACAGCCTCAAAACCAAAATCTGAATTTGACTTTTTTTTAACACTTTTTGGAATTTGAATGAGTTGTTCTTGGCTGCAAAATTCGTTTTTAATGCAATGGTCTTGTTATCCTTATGTAGTAGAGTGAATTAGGTCAACAATCTTGTGAATTTATGGGCTTTTTTGAATGACTTGAATGTGAAGAAACCTCATGATCAAAATATGTGAAAAATCAAATATTTGCATACCAATCTGTTCTAGCACGAATTTGAATAAGATCCAATCATGTTAAATAGCATTGATGAATTTCTAGAAGAAGAATCATGTCCAAATATTGATTTTTAGATTTTATTTTGATTTAATTTGAATTAAAATGAATAAAATTCAAATAAATATCAAATAAAATATAAAAAAATCAGAATTGCTTGTCATTGGGTCGTGTGGGATGATATCACAAGGATTGGGTTGCACAATGGTAGGCCCATTTGAAAAGAATTGGTTTTAAGACCCCATTTGCTCAATATACCTCTCAAAAATCTCCCAACTTTGCAAAGGCATAAATCCCTCAATTTTAAGGCTATAAAGGTGTTCTTGGACATTTTGGAAAGCTTAGAGAGTCCTATAACCAACCTCTTTGGTCTCATGTCCATATCCTTTATCATTTTCAAATTATACCTTTTGGAAGATGTTGACTTTTTGTTGACTTTTAAAATGACCTATAATGTCTTAGCTCATACCTTCCAAATGAAGCATTTTTAGGCTTGGCTGGTGAGTCACAAAGTTGTAGAGAATTCAATTTCCTTCAAAATGATCTTTGGATGGAAAAAATTTGATGAAGCATGTGAAAGATATGGCTGGTCAAAGTTCAGTTGACTTTTCCTGTGGAAACCCTAATTTAGAAACTCCTGATTCTTGATGATCTGAAATCTTCTTGATGAATCATGATCAACCCTTGATCAAATGATGAATTTTACTTCATAAACTTGATGTTGGCAAAAAAATCATGAAGTTTGACTTTGATTTGACCACAGTTGACCTCAGTTTGACTTTTTAACTGCTTTGACTGATTTTTGCATATCTGATCATCTGACTGAGCAAACTTTTTGGGAAAGCCTTGAAACTTGACATAGGGATTCGTGAAGACATATAGGATGTTATGAAGCTCACTTGAAGCCTTGGAAGTCCATTTAGCCTGATGAAACCCAAAACCCTAGTTTATAGTGCATTGCTTAGGAGGAGGCTTTGTCTGAGGGAATTGTCAAACTTTCTGACTAATTGTGAACCTTGTGAACCTCTTGGGACACCTTAGTACACAATGTCTTGTCTAGGTGAGGTCAAATTTTGGGGTGCAACAAGCTACCCAGACTCAAACAAACAAGGAGTTCCTAAACCAAAACATACACACTAGTGAGAAAATTAAGTAATTGGCAAACAAAGTTGATGCGTTAGCTACTCACAACAAAATTCTTGAAACTCAAATTTCACAAGTAGCTCAACAACAAGCACCTACTGTTGGCCCAGCTGGCGTATTTCCTGGTCAACCACAACCTAATCCGAAAGGACATGCAAATGCGGTAATACTAAGAAGTGGAAAAGAATTAGACGAACCTGATGATCCAAGACTTCAAAATCTAGCTATGTATAAAAAAATCAGATAAACCAACTGAAAAGGAGAGTGAACCAGAAAAAAAGGCATGGAGAAAGAAAAACCATATGTACCTCCACTACCTTATAAACCTCTTATCCCTTATCCTCAAAGACTTGTCAATTCTAAGACTGCATGACAATTTAAGAAATTTGTTGAACTTCTGAAACAATTAAACATCACAATACCATTTACAGAAGTTATCACTCAAATGCCATCATATGCCAAATTCCTTAAAGAAATCTTATCTAACAAGAAAAAGATCGAGGATAATGAAACAGTTACACTTACTGCTGAGTGTAGCGCAATAATTCAAAACAAAATGCCTCTTAAGCTGAAAGATCCAGGTAGTTTCTCCATACCATGTGTAATTGGAAAATTCGTCATAGACAAAGCTCTATGCGACTTAGGAGCCAGTATTAGTGTTATGCCCTTAACAATATGCAAAATGCTTGATATGGGAGAATTAAGACCTACGAAAATGTATGTTTATTTAGCTGACCACTCTGTTAAATATCCAGTGGGTATACTAGAGAATGTTCTAGTACGGATGGGTCAATTCTATATTCCCACTGATTTTATAATCATGGATATTCAAGAAGACTCCACTACCTCTATTATATTAGGAAGGTCATTCTTAGATACTGCTGGAGCCATTATAGATGTGAATAGAGGCAAGCTAACCTTTGAAGTAGGTGAAGAAAAGGTTGGATTTATTTTGACGCAATTCTTACAATCACCAGCTATAGAGGATACATGATATTTATTAGATGTCATTGACGAGTGTGTAAAATAAATGGAAATGGAACAAACCACATATTCAGATATAATAAAAATCCCAATTCCACCCATTTTTGAAGATGACAATTGGTGTGATCCCTACCAAGATGATAACCTGAGTGAATGCTTAGAACTTACACCAAATAATATGTCGTGCCCAAAGAAACTAGCTTTAGAGTTAAAAACATTACCTAAATATCTTAGATATGAATTTCTAGAAAAAGAACTCGCACGACCAGTAATAGTCAACGCAGACTTGGGACAAAACGAAACTGAAAAATTACTTGTTATTTTAAAGAAATATCAACTGCTTTAGGCTACAACATTGCTGATCTGAAAAAGAATAAGTCCTTCCATATGTATGCATAGAATTATGCTAGAGGAAAATTGTAACTCTTCTAGAGAAAACCAGAGGAGGATCAACCCAATTTTAAGTATTGTAGTAAAAGATGAAGTGCGAAAGTTACTTGAAGCCGGAATCATATATCCTATCTCAGATAGCCAATGGGTCAGCCCAGTACATGTAGTACCTAAGAAAGGAGGTGTTACAGTGATTAAGAACGCAAAAGGTGAATCCATAACACAAAGAGTTGTTACAGGAAGAAGAATGTGTATTGATTATAGAAAACTAAATAAAGCCACTCGAAAAGACCATTTCCCACTACCATTCATTGATCAGATGTTAGAACGATTGGCTAAACATTCTTACTTATATTATTTAGACAGTTATTCAGGATTCTTCCAAATCCCTATTCATCCTGATGACCAAGAAAAGACTACTTTCACTTGTCCTTATGGTACATTTGCTTATCGACGAATGCCATTCGGGCTATGCAACTCTCCTGCGTCATTTCAAAGATGCATGATGTCAATCTTCGCTGATTTTATAGATGACATTACAGAAGTATTTATGGACGATTTTTCTGTTTGCGGGCAAAGCTTTGAAGGATGTCTATCAAACCTAGAATTGGTACTCGAGAGATGCGTAAAAGTAAATCTCGTGTTAAACTGGAAGAAGTTCCATTTTATGGTCCAACAAGGAATCGTGCTAGGACACGTTGTTCCAGATAAAGGAATTGAAGATGATAAACCAAAATTGAAATCATAGAAAATCTTCAACCTCCAAAAACTATACGAGCAATAAGAAGTTTCTTAGGACCCACCGATTTCTACCGATGATTTATAAAATATTTCTCAAAAATTACAAAACCTCTTATAGGTTTATTAATGAAAGACGTTGAATTTATCTTTGATGACAAATTCCAAAAAGCGTTTGAACAGCTGAAAACAGCTCTCATTTTCGCACCCATTGTGCAACCTCCAGATTGGAGATTACCATTCGAAATAATGTGCGATGCAAGTGATTACGCCGTGGGCGCAGTTTTAGGACAAAGAAGGGATAAGAAGCTTCATGCAATATATTACACAAGTAGAACCTTAGATCCAACCCAAATGAACTACGCCATAACAAAAACGGAACTTTTAGCTATTTTGTTTGCTCTTGATAAATTTCGTTCTTACTTAGTAGGAGCGAAAATAATTATTTACATAGATCATGCAGCTATTAGATACCTAATGACTAAAAAGGATACCAAACCTAGACTTTTAAGGTGGATCCTACTTTTACAAGAATTCGATTTAGAGATCCAAGAACGTCGTAGCAGACTATTTATCAAGATTAGAAGGTATTAAACCTAAACAAGTGCCTATTAATGATGATTTACCTTATGAAAAACTGATAGCACAAATAAAAAGTGATCTAGCTCGGCTAGATCCAAAAAAAACAAAAACCAAAGAAGTTGTGGAAGAAATACATACAGATAAAATACTGCCATGTGTAACACCCCAAAATTTGCCCTCTTATTTATTATCAACCTCGAGCGGTTTACGCTTCATTCTTGCATCATTCCGCATATCATTGCATCGCATTTGAAAAAAATAAATAAATCATTCATCATCCTTTGCATGAGGTGTGGGGTCGATCGAGGCTTGCCGAGCATTGGAGCTCAAGAGAAAAACAATATACCAAAAATAATCCAAACCACTTCCAAGCTAACCAACCAAAAGGGAAGATTTCACCTTTCCCTCCCTTTTCTTTCCCTTTTCCTTCCACTTTCTTTCCACATTTCCTTTCATTCTTTCCCTCTTATTTTTCCACTTCAATTCCACTCCATCTCCCTTAGAAACTTCCACCATGTTCTACCATCTTCTAGAGTGCTCCAAGGAATATTCCAAGGAATATTCCCTTTTCCAACCCTAACCCTAACTAACTACCAAACCTAATTTTGGATCCCAAGCCTAATATTTGGGCCCCAAACCTCATTCCATTCCAAACCTAGCTCCAAGCCTAGCCTCTATATATGCATTAATCACTTCAATGCAAAGGGTTCCCACAATTTTCCAACATTTCACTCTTTCACAATCACTTTTTCTCTCTCACTTTTCCTCCCTTTTCCCTCCTTTCACCAAAGCTTCTTTGAATAAGCTCTTCAAGTTTCACATTTAAATTTGAAGATCTTGAAGCTTAGCCTCAACCTCCATTGATGTTGTGGATTGTAGAAGAATAAGCTAGTGATTTTGGTGAAGATTTTGGATTATCGGAAGCGCACGAAGATCCAAACGTCAAGAACACATTTATTTTGCGGTTTCTCGGTTTTTTTGGTTTCTCTTCGATCAAGCTTCGTTTCTTGAAACAATCACCGAAGCACTTCTCCGCTTCGTAGGTTGGTGATCTAAATCACTTCTTCTTTAAGTTATTCTCTTCATCTCGCCATTTCGGCATTCTTTAATCGCTTTTCGTTTTGCTTGCGATCGATTTCATTTTCTTGATATGTGGCTTGCATTTTGTGATCTTTGTTGAATTAGGATTTAAAGTGTTGATAGTTATAGGTGTTAGCATGTGTAAATAAGCCCCAATTAAGTAGAAATTAGTGTTAGCATGTTCTAGGAAGGTTAGGGATCATCAAAAGTGAGTTTGTGGCCAAAAGCACTTATTTCAAAGACTTTTTTTCAATTCTGTTCAGCGTTAACCGGTTAATGCATTTGGTTAACCGGTTAACGCGTGCGTTTTGCCACATTTTAGTGTTGTTTTAGGTCCGTTAACCGGTTAACGCATATGGTTAACCGGTTAACGGTGTTGATTTTTGGATTTTCAGCTTATTTGATTGCTCAATCTTGCTTCCTAGTGCCTTTAATGTTCATACATGTTTAGGTAGTGATTTTTGGGAATTTTTGGGTCCATTTCCAGTAGCTCATTCCCCCATTTCGAGTCGTTTTGACACGATTCCGTCCATGTCGCATATTAGGCATTTTTGAGTTTCTTTGTGCATACCTTGATTTCTTGCATTTTGTTGCTATGTTCATGCATCATTAGGTATGTAATAATCACTTTGCATTCTGTTTTTACATGTTTGCATTGCCTTAATTCATTTTGCATTTCATTGTATCAATGTATTTTGCATTTTGCATAATCATGTATGTATGTGCATTTGGTTGCATTTTGTTGCATACTTGATCACATCATCCATATCAATTCAATTCTGAATTTTGCATTGAGTTTGACATTATGTTTGAGCTATCATATTGTATGTTCACAATCAATGATCATTATGTTCATATGCATGTTCATGTGCCATACTTTTGCATTACTTGTTGCATAATCAACCATGTGATGCATTCTTGCATAATCCTTCAAAAATGTTCATGATCTTGCATTTATATATGATGATCCATGTTCAGATGTATTTTCATGATGGAATTGGTGCATATTCATTGAGTTTGTGCATTAAAAAATGAAAATAATCAATTCTAGATTTTGCATTTCATAGCTGTTTTTGTATATAAGTGTTGTAAAATGTATGCTGTTTGTTTGTTTGCATAATGTTTGTAACCTTTTACACCTACTTTTTCATTATGCATTATGGCTGTAAAAAGCTGACTTGTGTTATGCTTTGTTTTCATAGCTGATTGTGTGTTTGAGTGTAGTAAATAGTTGCTGAATTTTTGTTTTAGCATTTTTAGGCACCCTTAAACTTAAGATTGAGTCTAGTTTAGGTCCAAGTTGCCTTAGGATTTAATTGTTATGTGTTTGCTTTATTATTTTTAATAAAATGCAACATTAACCATTGTTTTGTAGAGGGGAAGATTGAGGTATGTTTCCTCTACCTTATCCTTTTCTTTTTATGCATTTCTTTATGCATTTTAATTCATTTTTCCTTCCATATTTGTGTTTGGTAGGATTTCCCCCTTTGTTAGGACCAACTTACCTTCCTTAGGAAATAAGTTGCATCCTTTTTCTTCCTTCTTTTCCTTTTGCTCCTTAGGATTAGAAAACCTCACTAACCATTAGGATCTCCCTTTTGTGCATAATGAATAACTTAGGGTTGGTCTTAGTCCACCTTAGTTTTTTGTCCTTTTTCCGATTTGAGTCTTCTTCTCTTATCTTCAAACAAAATCTAAAAGACACTTAATAAAAACCGAATGTTCTTGTACGACACAAGACTTTGTTGCAAAGTTCTTATACACGTCCCGTTTCGGGGCGAGGTGTAAGTCCTTGCCGCGATGGATAAGTCTTAGTATGAGAATGTTCACAAAAAAATTCAAAACACTTCTCATAAAAGACAATCGACAAAGACAACCGTGTCTTCTCTTCTCATCTTCTAATCTTTGCGGACGAACGCGACTTGCCTCGACAGTTCAAACAACGATATGGTTAACACCCTCGAGTCAGAGCCGGTAACACCTGAGCTAGAGCTATGGCAACGTAATCCTAAAAAACATAAAATAGTTCCCGCCTTAGTTAGGCGAACTACGTCGACTCTGATCCTCATTATCCCGATGAGGTACGTAAGCAGCGGGGTAGGGCCCGTTCGAGCACAATATTTATTTTCCCTACATGTTCCCCTTCTCTTTTTCTATTCCATTTCTTTTCTCATTCTCATTCCCTTCCAGATAGCAGTTTTATTCAGCAGCATCTTTTATTTCACCCCCTTTGAAACAAACAAGCAAGCGTGGATCCCGTCGGGTACGGTGGACGATCTGGGGTGCTAATACCTTCCCAGGTCGTAACCGACTCCCGAACCCAGATCTTTGGTTCGTAGGACCTTGTCCTTTCCTTCTTCCTCGTGTTTGTGCAAAATTACCTTTCCCATTCTTTCGGGATAAAAATGTCTGGCTGGCGACTCTACCTCTTCCGCGCCACTTTCGCGTTTGTACTAGGATGAAAATCCCGGGAGCGACAGCTGGCGACTCTGCTGGGGACAAGAACCCAGAATCTCTGGTTTCCCTTGTAGAGTCAATCCTAGCGCTTATCTGTTTTTGTTTCTTTCGGCGTTTATTTGTTTGTTGTTGTGTGCTTTAGTTTAGCTTTACTGTTTTCATTTACAGTTTTACTTTACAGATTTACTTTACGGCATTTATTTACTGCTTTCAGTATTTATCATGCATCATTATCACTATCTGGCTGTGCTGGTTTTCATTTTTTCTGCGGGATGGGAGTTACTGTGAGATAAGCCAAATACCCGGCTTGAGTGCACTATAGGATTAGCATGGACAGACATTGTACTTCCATGGTATCTCACCATGATGAGTGGTGATGTGTTCCACACCCAGATTGCGACCGTCTTGGAACTATTCTGTGTGGGGATTACCCCACTTCAGGGTACGACCTTGATAGTTATATGCATCTGGTGACCGATCTTCGAGGACCTTAATGGGAACAACCCTCTCCAGTGATGACAGTGGCAGACCACATTTGTTGGCAAACCCACTCGCATCTGAGGGCCCACTGGGAACTCACATAGGATGGCCTGGTTCTCTCATAGTAATCCAGTCAAGGCAAACTGTTCGTATGACGATAGTATTGTAGCCTTCAGGATAAATGTACTATTGTTTCTCGATTCAGTGCTTGAAGCTGAGGACTTATGAGGGATGCTTGTTTTCCCCGTACTCAGCTGAGACCTCCCTGGTTAGTACATAATGCCAAACCGATTCCCTGATTTGGTCATGAGCCATTTCTCGGAAATGGTGAACGTACTATTGCTATCCGGCTTTGAGAGTCCGTGATGTTGACTCGGAGTAGCATACCCGTGAGATGGGAGGGGTTTACAGGTTTGCAAGAACCCTGAAACTTCCAACATACCCATTTTGCCAGCATTATTCAGTATTATGATCATGTTCTACATGGTCCTTTGGTTTTGAAATCCGGAATTTCGGTGGTACTGTTATTATGACTCTTCACCAGAACATGAATTTCTTCTCAACACCAACGTCAGACCAATGATCGCCAGACCTTCGACCACATGCCAGTGCATTGCATAACATCCTCTGCATGCTTGCATCACTAACACATGCTTACTCATTTGCAGGGTCGCATGTCACATCCTCATGAACATATCATACGCATTTACTGCATGATTTGCATATTTTGCATTTTTACAGGTCTTTCGGACTTCCTAACTTATTCAACTTCAGGCAATATAGCTGGTCAACACGTTCATCGGTATCCAACAAAAAGAAACCGAGTGAGAATGGCTGAACGAATGCAGACTGATCTCAATGAGCTCCAACAGAGGATGGATCAGTTCATGGACATGATGACCGACATTGCTCAGAATCAAGAGCGTCTCTGATTGATGGTTGAGCAACCCCATGGGAATGCTAATACTGGAACACCGACTGAGAATGTGGATCCTAACGCTGCCCGTAACGGAGGGCCAAATCTAAATGGGACTGCGGCCCGTAATGAAGGCACTCAGGAAGACCAGTTCACTCTACTGGATGCTGATATGGGTAATATGAATGAGGTCAACAATCGAAGGTATGAAGAGCTGGCGGAGAAGATTAAGGCCATGGAATGTCAGAATTCCCTGGGCATCGATGTAACCAATCTTGGGTTAGTGCCAGGAGTCAGAATCCCTCCTAAGTTCAAGGTGCCATCATTTGACAAGTACAACGGCAACACGTGCCCTAGAACTCACATTCATGCATACTTTGGAAAAATCTCAGCTCACACTGATGACGAGAAACTTTGGATGCATTTCTTCCAAGATAGTCTATCTGGAGCTTCATTGAGCTGGTACATGAAGCTGAGCAGGGTCTCTATCCGATGCTGGAAAGATTTAGCTGAAGCTTTTCTCAAGCAATATCAATACAATATTGATATGGCTCCAAACCGCACTCAGTTGTAGAATTTGTCTCAAGGACCCAAGGAAAGTTTTAAGTAGTATGCCCAAAGGTGGCGTGAGATGGCCGCACAGGTTCAACCTCCATTGCTCGATCGGGAAATGGCTGATATGTTTATGGGAACCTTGCAAGGTGTTTACTTGGATCGTCTGGCCGCCTGCCCGTCCATTGGTTTTTCTGATATTGTCATCGCTGGAGAAAGGATAGAAAACTTCTTGAAATTAGGAAAGATCCAGGATGGAAGCAGTGCTAGTTCTTCTGGTGTGAAGAAACCTTTTGGTAATAGCCAAAGACGAAGAGAAGGCGAGACCAATGCTGTGTATAGGGGCCGAGACAGAGGTCGTTCTCAAAGTTACTACCAAATAGCTGCAGTGACTATTACGCCACAGGTTCAGCCACAACCTCAGGGTCAACAATATCAGGCGCAGAGACCAAATCAGGAAAGGACAAGAGCGAGAAACCGCAGACTTGATCCCATCCCATGCCCATATGTTGTATTGCTTCCAGATCTTCTAAAGTTGAACCTGGTCGAGCTTCGTACCACGAGAGCTCCTTCTCCTGATAACCTACCTCAGAACTTCGATGCAAATGCAAGATGCGAATTCCATTTGGGTGCCCAGGGGCACAGTATTGAGAAATGTTGGGCTTTTCAGAACAAGGTACCAGACCTAATTGACTCCAAGGCGATCAATTTTGCTCCTCACCCAAATGTACTCCAGAATCCAATGCCTAATCACAATGGAGCCGGTGTCACGGTTGTTTTACCAGATGGTCCACGTTAAGCTGGAATCTTCAGGAAGCAAATAAAGCCACCAGTATTTAGATTCTCTCAGCAATGACAACTATTTGTTTGTGTTTCTCCAATGATTTTTTCATCCCTATTGAGGGGAACTACGTCGCTCTGATTCTTCATTGGTCATTGGTCAATGGAGATACGTAGGCAGGAGATCGTCAGGTCTTTCCGAGCAACCTTATGGGGCAACTTTACTCCCCAACTTAACTTTTTCCTTCAGATGTCTCGTGTCAGAGTCAGAATAACTAGAAGAAGAGGTATGATCGCCATGGTTGAGTATACGGCTGCAATCCGAAGATATCAAGTCTGTGAAAGAGCTATTGATCACTGAAAGTATCCAAGACTGATAGGTCCAGACGGAGTCAAGCCTCCTCAACAAAGGCAATATTCAGCTTCTTTACTGCATTTCCATTTGTAGTTTCTTTTATTTGCTAAACATTTGTATACATGTATGAAAGTTGTTTGCTTTTGAATGTTATCAATAATAAAACTCACATGTTTTTCTTGAAGTAATTCATTCGCATTTACTTATAATTCTGTATATGTACATCGCAATACCAATGGTCATGCTTAAACTCTATGAGGGAGAATGACGAAGAAATAACGCAAGAATCTCTAATTGTGTGCTCTCGAATAAGACCCTGTTGACGATGTACAGGCTTTGTTTCGAATCCCTAAACACTGGAGATATAAGGGAGATAGACCCTCTCTAACCCCCTTGAGCCTTGAGGTAGGAGTTTCTTTTCGCATGGAAAAACCCTTACGTTTAACCCAGGGGCAGGGTAGATGTCAGCTAGTTGGACCAAGCGTTCAGGCTTTCATAAAGGAGTGTATTTGAGGATCCATTACATTCCACTATGCAATCAAGAGGTCCAAAGACCAGAAACCACAATGGTTATCCAAATCAAAAGGTCCAAAGATTGAAAACCACAATGGTTATCCTTCATCGACCAAAGAATGAGGCAGTCACAACCCTCACAAAGCAATCAAGACAAACAATGTCACACGATTTTGTTCAAAAAAGAAAGAAATGAAAAGTCCGCTAAGTCGAAACTTGAAAACAAGCGACTTAGGCAAAAGTTAGGGCATCCCGCTGGACTTCACAATCAAAGATTCACAAGAATCAGTCCAGGAAAAAGTTAGGGATAAGCAAAATAACGCAAGAGCGAAAGACAAATAGGACTACACAAGAAATATCCTTAAGCAAGAACAAAGTCGTGTGGCACAGACACGAAAGACAAAGGGGTGACTGACTCCCAACGACAACCTGATTGGTGCTTGAACCGATAGCAACAATGGTTCCTCAACCGACACGAAACCCTTATGAAAGGTGAATGTGTGTGAAAACCAGCTGAACATAGGAATAGAGAACAACATGAAGAGGGGTGGGCACAAATAATTTTGAGTCTATATCCTTTGTTTCTACAAACCGTGAACTAGGCCACGATACAACCCTCAAAAGTCCTAACTGAGACAGGGTTAATTTGAGAGCGTACTACTACGAGGCCGCGTTCCTGACTCCTACGAGTTATGCTAAAAAACATTTGTTGGTATTGCATGTACATACTTTCATTTATTAAAAAACGAGATCGTATTTTAACCAGTGATTTGCTCACCAAGGTTTGCGACCCCTTTTCAAAACTTCAAGATTAACATGTGTGTTGCATTAGAATTTCCATTCTCAAAATAAACATTTTCTGCTTGCATACATCTGTTTGGAATCATAAAAAGCTCACATGCGGAAATTCAATCTAGAAGCTTAAGCTTGCCAAGTTGAGAAGTCTAAAACTCCTGAAAGACAGTCACGTTGAGGTGCACTTTTCCAAGAAAGCTCCATTGAGTAAGAACTGTCCCAACCAGTCGTGGTAAGAGCCAAACAATCTGGGGCAGCTATGTCAAGCAATATCCTCAGGAGTCAGCCAAACTGGGGCAATCGATTCGAGATTAAGATCTCTCCTAGAGAAATTAGTCAAGGACTCATACTGGGACAAGCCACCCAATCGCACGAGGATTCATTCTTTCCCGAAGACAAATAATCGGAAGTTCAGAATACCAGGGCAATTATACTCCTGAAGAGTTTAAAGACACCAAGTCTTTTGTAAAATCCTCTTAAGATAAATCCTGAATCAAAGAAAATGATCCCTAGCATGAGACTACTTGGAATCTTTCCTCCTCAGCAGGACGCGGTTCAGTTTCGTTATCCCCAACAGGCACATGGAATTTATCCCCAGTAAAGTCGTCAAACTTTTCTTCAGCAGGTTTCCTTGATCTTATTTCCTAGCAGATCTTAAACCAAATCCTTCTCTTCCCCAGCAGAGCAATAAGGATCATCCCTAGAAAGAGTCGTCTTCCTGTAGTGAAGCACTTCTTACAAGAATCCAGAAATTCCCGTCAGTTAGCTGAACGGTTCTCTTCCCCACAGAGGTTTGGAAAATTCAGATAGACAAGAGAGTTCTCCTCAGCAGAACCTTGACCGGTCTCCCCCTAGCTAAGTCGAAAAGTTGTCGATTCCCCAGCGAAATCTGTGGGGTGAGATTCAATCCCCCAGCAGTTGAGGCATCCCCTAGCAGGGCCTTCAAATCTAAAGTCCAATTTATTTTTGGCAAAGGTGATAAGTCGAGGCAGACTAGTCACACTCTTCTCCAACAGAAATATCGACAATCATCTGTATTCCCCACAGAGTCAGCAAAGTTTGGTTATTTCCGCGTCAGGAATTACCTTTGTATCTATCCCCCAGTGTCATGGGGCATCATGCCATACAGTTCAACATATGCGTGCTCAATCCATGGCTTATATCCAAAGTCCACCCACAGCGTGGCAATTTATCCAAAGTCCACCCGCAACGGGGCAATTCTCAAAGTCCACCCGCAGCGTGGCAATTTAGTCAAAGTCCAACCGCAGATTGGCCAAAGTCCATCCTCCGGGTGGCTAATTCTTAAAGTCTCCCATAGCGAGCAACAACCCCCGTAGTGTGGCGAATTTTAAGAGTCCCCCGTAGTGTGGCAGAAGTCTCCCGTAGCGAGCAAAAGTCTCCTGTAGTGAGCCAAAGTCTCCCGTAGCGAGCAGCAGCCCCCATAGTGTGGCAAAAAATCAAAGTCTCCCATAGTGAGCAGAAGTCTCCCGTAGTGAGCAAAAGTCTCCTGTAGTGAGCCGAAGTCTCCCGTAGCGAGCAGCAGCCCCCGTAGTGTGGCAAAAACATCAAAGTCTTCCGTAGCTGAGCAATGTGCCCCCGTAGTGTGAAAAAAACATCAAAGTCTCCCGTAGCTGAGCAATGTGCCCCCGTAGTGTGACGAATTTTCAAAGTCTCCCGTAGCTGAGCAATTTTCCCATGTAGTGTGGCGAATTTTCAAAGTCTCCCATAGCTGAGCAATGTGCCCCCGTAGTGTGACGAATTTTCAAAGTCTCCCGTAGCTGAGCAATGTGCCCCCGTAGTGTGGCAAATTTTTTGAAAGTCTCCCGTAGCTGAGCAATGTGCCCCCGTAGTGTGGCGAATTTTCAAAGTCTCCCGTAGCTGAGAAATGTGCCCCCATAGTGTGGCAAATTTTACAGAAGTCTCCCGTAGCTGAGCAATGCGCCCCCGTAGTGTGGCAAAGTTTCTGCAAGTCTCCCGTAGCTGAGCAATGTTCCCCCGTAGTGTGGCAAGATTTCCAAAGCCCCCGCAGTGTGACAGAATATCCCCACAGAGTGAGCAAAAGTCCATCAAAGGTCTCCCGTAGTTGAGCAATGTATCCCCATAGAGTGGCAAAGTATTGAGGTCCCCCGTAGTGTGGCAAAGCATTCAGAAGACCACCCGTTGTGTGGCACATCATTAATAACCCAACAAAAGTCCACCTGTAGCGTGGCAAACCAACAATCTCCCAGCGTTATTGCGAAACATTCACCAATTCGCTACTCTTCATATCCTAGTTCTCCACAAGCAGAGTTCAGATGGTTGGGTTTATTGCCCTTTTCTCTTCCACAGAGTGCAAATTTTCTGGTTGTTTCTAGTATTCAAGCCCTGCATACTTCAAACGTATGAAAGCAACTGCTATCATCCATTCAAGTATACAGTGATTGAATAGGGGCAGCTGTAACACCCCAAAATTTGCCCTCTTATTTATTATCAACCTCGAGCGGTTTACGCTTCATTCTTGCATCATTCTGCATATCATTGCATCGCATTTGAAAAAAAAAATCATTCATCATCCTTTGCATGAGGTGTGGGGTCGATCGAGGCTTGCCGAGCATTGGAGCTCAAGAGAAAAACAATATACCAAAAATAATCCAAACTACTTCCAAGCTAACCAACCAAAAGGGAAGATTTCACCTTTCCCTCCCTTTTCTTTCCCTTTTCCTTCCACTTTCTTTCCACATTTCCTTTCATTCTTTCCCTCTTATTTTTCCACTTCAATTCCACTCCATTTCCCTTAGAAACTTCCACCATGTTCTACCATCTTCTAGAGTGCTCCAAGGAATATTCTAAAGGAATATTTCAAGAATATTCCAAGGAATATTCCCTTTTCCAACCCTAACTCTAACTAACTACCAAACCTAATTTTGGATCCCAAGCCTAATTTTTGGGCCCCAAACCTCATTCCATTCCAAACCTAGCTCCAAGCCTAGCCTCTATATATGCATTAATCACTTCAATGCAAAGGGTTCCCACAATTTTCCAACTTTTCACTCTTTCACAATCACTTTTTCTCTCTCACTTTTCCTGCATTTTCCCTCCTTTCACCAAAGCTTCTTTGAATAAGCTCTTCAAGTTTCACATTGAAATTTGAAGATCTTGAAGCTTAGCCTCAACCTCCATTGATGTTGTGGATTGTAGAAGAATAAGCTAGTGATTTTGGTGAAGATTTCGGATTATCGGAAGCGCACGAAGATCCAAACATCAAGAACGCATTTATTTTACGGTTTTTCGGTTTTCTCTTTGATCAAGCTCCGATTCTTGCAACAATCACCGAAGCACTTCTCTGCTTCGTAGGTTGGTGATCTAAATCACTTCTTCTTTAAGTTATTCTCTTCATCTCGCCATTTCGGCATTCTTTAATCGCTTTTCGTTTTGCTTGCGATCGATTTCATTTTCTTGATGTGTGGCTTGAATTTTTTTATCTTTGTTGAATTAGGATTTAAAGTGTTGATAGTTATAGGTGTTAGCATGCGTAAATAAGCCCCAATTAAGTAGAAATTAGTGTTAGCATGTTCTAGGAAGGTTAGGGATCATCAAAAGTGATTTTTGGATTTTCAGCTTATTTGATTGCTCAATCTTGCTTCCTAGTGCCTTTAATGTTCATACATATTTAGGTAGTGATTTTTGGGAATTTTTGGGTCCATTTCCAGTAGCTCGTTCCCCCATTTCGGGTCGTTTCGACACGATTCCGTCCATGTCGCATATTAGGCATTTTTGAGTTTCTTTGTGCATACCTTGATTTCTTGCATTTTGTTGCTATGTTCATGCATCATTAGGTATGTAATAATCACTTTGCATTCTATTTTTACATGTTTGCATTGCCTTAATTCATTTTGCATTTCATTGTATCAATGTATTTTGCATTTTGCATAATCATGTATGTATGTGCATTTGGTTGCATTTTGTTGCATACTTGATCACATCATCCATATCAATTCAATTCTGAATTTTGCATTGAGTTTGACATTATGTTTGAGCTATCATATTGCATGCTCATAATCAATGATCATTATGTTCATATGCATGTTCATGTGCCATACTTTTGCATTACTTGTTGCATAATCAACCATGTGATGCATTCTTGCATAATCCTTCAAAAATGTTCATGATCTTGCATTTATATATGATGATCCATGTTCAGATGTATGTTCATGATGGAATTGGTGCATATTCATTGAGTTTGTGCATTAAAAAATGAAAATAATCAATTCTGGATTTTGCATTTCATAGCTGTTTTTGTATATAAGTGTTGTAAAATGTATGATGTTTGTTTGTTTGCATGCTGTTTGTAACCTTTTACACCTACTTTTTCATGCTGCATGCTGGCTGTAAAAAGCTGACTTGTGTTATGCTTTGTTTTCATAGCTTATTGTGTGTTTGAGTGCTGTAAATAGTTGCTGAATTTTTGTTTTAGCATTTTTAGGCACCCTTAAACTTAAGATTGAGTCTTGTTTAGGTCCAAGTTGCCTTAGGATTTAATTGTTGTTTGTTTGCTTTATTATTTTTAATAAAATGCAACATTAACCATTGTTTTGTAGAGGGGAAGATTGAGGTATGTTTCCTCTACCTTATCCTTTTCTTTTTATGCATTTCTTTCTGCATTTTAATTCATTTTTCCTTCCATATTTGTGTTTGGTAGGATTTCCCCCTTTGTTAGGACCAACTTACCTTCCTTAGGAAGTAAGTTGCATCCTTTTTCTTCCTTCTTTTCCTTTTGCTCCTTAGGATTAGAAAACCTCACTAACCATTAGGATCTCCCTTTTTTGCATAATGAATAACTTAGGGTTGGTCTTAGTCCCCCTTAGTTTTTTGTCCTTTTTCCGATTTGAGTCTTCTTCTCTTATCTTCAAACAAAATCTAAAAGACACTTAATAAAAACCGAATGTTCTTGTACGATACAAGACTTTGTTGCGGAGTTCTTATACACATCCCGTTTCGGGGCGAGGTGTAAGTCATTGCCGTGATGGATAAGTCTTAGTATTAGAATGTTCACAAACAAATTCAAAACACTTCTCATAAAAGACAATCAACAAAGACAATCGTGTCTTCTCTTCTCATCTCCTAATCTTTGCGGACGAATGTGACTTGCCTCGATAGTTCAAACAACGATATGGTTAACACCCTCGAGTCAGAGCCGGTAACACCTGAGCTAGAGCTATGGCAACGTCATCCTAAAAAACATAAAATAGTTCCCGCCTTAGTTAGGCGAACTACGTCGACTCTGATCCTCATTATCCCGATGAGGTACGTGGGCAACGGGGTAGGGCCCGTTCGAGCACAATCTTTATTTTCCCTACATTTTCCCCTTCTCTTTTTCAATTCCATTTCTTTTCTCATTCTCATTCCCTTCCAGATAGCAGTTTTATTCAGCAGCATCTTTTATTTCTTACCCTTTGAAACAAACAAGCAAGCGTGGATCCCGTCGGGTACGACGGACGATCTGGGGTGCTAATACTTTCCCAGGTCGTAACCGACTCCCGAACCCAGATCTTTGGTTCGCAGGACCTTGTCCTTTCCTTCTTCCTCGGGTTTGTGGAACATTACCTTTCCCATTCTTTCGGGATAAAAATGTCTTACTGGCGACTCTACCTCTTCCGCGCCACTTTCGCGTTTGTACTAGGATGAAAATCCCGGGAGCGACACCATGGTATGTTGACTTTGTTAACTACCTTGCATCCGAAGTACTTCCACCCGATCTAACCTACCAATAAAAGAAAAAATTCTTTCATGATATTAAACATTATTATTGGGATGAACCTCTTCTATTCAAGAGATATGCCGATGGTACTTTTCGTCGATGTGTTCCAGAAGATGAAATCGAAAACGTCATAGCTCATTGTCCTTCCGCTCCTTATGGTGGACATGCGAGTACTTCTAAGACTTGTGCTAAAATCTTACAAGTTGGCCTCTTCTGGCCTAATCTATGGAAAGACGTACATACCGCAGTTAAAAATTGTGACCGGTGTCAACGCAATGGAAACATATCTAGACGTGATGAAATGCCACTAAAAGTCATTCTGGAAGTAGAAGTCTTTGATGTTTGGGGGATAGATTTTATGGGATCTTTCCCATCTTATTTTGGTAATAAATATATAATCGTCGCAGTTGATTACGTTTTAAAATGGATCAAGGTTGTAGCCTCTCCGACAAATGACACGCGAGTAGTGATTAAGCTATTTAAGAACATAATCTTTCCGAGATTCGGTGTGCCGAGACTCGTCATAAGTGACGGTGGATCACACTTTATATCTAAAATCTTTGAGAAATTATTATTGAAGTGTGGAGTCTGACACCGAGTCGCAACGCCTTATCATCCACAAACGAGTGGACAGGTAGAGGTTTCCAACAGAGAAATAAAACAAATATTAGAAAAAACTGTTGTTATCTCTAGGAAAGATTGGTCATCTAAATTACAAGAAACTTTATGGGCGTATAGAACCGCATTTAAAACACCGATAGGGACTATCCCATTTAAGTTAGTATATGGAAAGTCATGTCACCTTCTAGTTGAACTTGAACATATAACCTATTGGGCTATTAAAACCCTTAATCTGGACTACACTGCCACAGGAGAGAAACGAATCTTAGATCTCCATGAATTAGAAAAGCTTAGGCTAGATGCTTATGAGAACGCAAATATCTATAAAGAAAGAACTAAAAAATGGCATGATAGGCGTATCTCTAAGAAAGAGTTACACGAAGGCAATGTTGTACTCTTATTTAATTCGAGACTAAAGCTTTTCCCGGGTAAACTGCGTTCCAGATGGGCCGGGCCATTTATGATTACCAAAATATTTCCTAGTGGAGCTATTGAAATAAAAGGAAAATCTAGCGAACCATTCATAGTGAACGGGCAACGCCTTAAGCACTATCACATGGTGGAAAACCGAGATTACTTAGCTAATCTCCAACTCAATGAGATGCCCGCTCACTTAGACGATTGATCCCTAAAAAAAAGAGCTTAGTTGAGCCCTCGACATTAAACGAAGCGCTTAGTGGGAGGCAACTCACATTGTATTCCATTTATTTAAATTTTTGTTTATTTTCTATTTTATTATTTGTCTAAATTTTAAATTATTTCCCTTTGCTATTTTTTTTGATTTATACTTTATATTTTATTTTTCTCTCTAACTTTAACACGGTACTATTATTATTTCTTCCTTTTTTCTGACTAACCTTCTTCGCGTTGTTTACTTACTTACAGGATAACTCTTTAACTAGTAACTAACATTCGATATGGATCTGGTAGACAACACGAACGTTATTTTCAGAGGAAGAGCACAGCGGGGGAGATATGAGGACTTATCTCAGAGATCTATGACATTGACCATTTATCACGATGAGCCCACTTTGACTAAGTTAGGCATCAAAGATAATGTCTACTTTCTGTATAGTCAGATATGGTGGGATGCTGATGTTATTCGACGAAGGTTTAATTCCTACCGTCAGCTTACACTTGAGTTTTTGAGTTTACTTGTCCACTTACCTAACCATGGCCTATGAATTAACAAAGGATTAATTACATTTAGGATGTTCAACATTAATTTTAGTTTCACCCGTAGCAAATATGTTGAACTTCTAGGTTTTCCTAGTGTCCCTGATGTTTTTACTGCTACCCGGGAGGAATTACTTATGAACCTTGCACTAGATAATTTTTGGGGTACCATCACAGGGAATGATGATCCTGAACCTTATGATATGTTTTCTGAAAATATCCATAACCCTGATTTGTGTTACTTCCATAAAATCCTAGCCCATACCCTTTTTGGAAAAGAGGAGAATAATACCTATGTGTCACGAGATGAACTGTTTATACTTTACTGTGTTTCACAAGGTCGGCATGTTAACGGAGTTGTCTTCATGATAGTTAGTTTTGTTCGCCTTATTTATAACACTCATATACCCATCCCTATAGGAGGCTTGGTGACAATGATATCCAATGCCATTGGCCGTAGGTGGCAACTTAACCAAATAACCCCTTTAGGTGCGATCCGTCCTATGAACATTGATTTTTTCTTTGACCATAGAATCATAAGAAACATAGGACCCTACACCTTTGATCTCTTGATTAACAATGAAGTTGTCCGACTTTTCACTCTACCTAACCATGAGTGATACTCTCTATGGCCTGCGCCATACACACAACATAGGGGGGGACAACTTTTTTTTCCGTTCCTTTTTATTTTTACTGCATTTTTTTTGTACACTCACATGCATTTATCTTGTTACATGCATTAGTCTAATATATCTTACACACACATACCAACACATGTACTACATGCATCTTTCAATTCATGAATTATGACAATTGTCATGAAATTTTCAAATTTCTTTGACCAAATTCAAATTACCATCAAACCAAATTAATACCCATAAATTACCAACTACCCCCATTTAATTCTCCTCTCCTATAAAAACCCAACCAACACTACTTATTTCTTACACTCAAATATTTTCTACTACCATTATTTTTTATAAGTCAGTGTTGGAAGGCAAAGAGAAAAATTATGGAGCCAACTCAAGAGTCTCGTATTCACTTTAGAAACCAAGACCAGGCGAATTTATTCAGAAGTATGCTCGAGCGGGATATGGAATCCACCAGGTATGCCGATACAGTTTTCTTAGAAACATTGGGCTTAAAAGATAGTGTAGAATTTTTACTTGAGAGAATTCACTTGAAAAAAAATTATCATATAAAGATACTGTCTATACTCGGCTTACTGCAGAATTTTTAAGCTCTTTGACTGTTGATTATAATGAAAGAATAACTTGCTTTAGGATGTTTAACGATAATTATACCTACTCTTTTAATCAGTTAGCTATTCTGTTAGAATTTCCAGTAGGAGAGGATGTGTGTTAAATAATACCAACTGGGGAAGAATGGGTAAAATCTTATAAAATGTTTTGGAAAGAGATAACGGGCACATTTTTACAAAATATAGAAGGCGTCAGAGCCACCCTTATTCATAACTCGGCTATTCGTTATTTTCTCCAGCTTTTGGCTACAACTATTTTTGGTCTGTCTAACACGAGTAAGGTAAACGAGAGAGAACTAATGTATCTCATGGCTGCTTTCTCAACTTCTAAAATAAATCATGTCCCATTCATTTTGCATCATATGGCGAGTGTAACCACGAACAAAGGTCCTATATCCTTTGGTGGTTTGATTAAAACAATAGCTAGAGCCATAAGACTCGAAGCTAAATTTTTGTCAATAGAACAAAATCTCGTCGAAACAATTGATTTAAATATGGCAAGGAGTATCAAATTTGTAAAACCATGTAGAAATGGAAATTATGAGCTTTTAATTTATAATAAAGTGCTACCATGTTTTATTTTACCGAACCCGAGTCGCACTGACGTGAGAAACGATAGAAATCTCCTCTACTTTGATACACGCCTCGTGCATATTCCGATGAATGATGTTGCTGGTGGGGCGAATGTTGAGACTAACCCACCCACGCAAGACGCGCCTTCTTCTTCTGATTATGTTGCAAGTACTTCTACCAGGTGAGTCCCTATGAGACCATAGGATGAGCCACGCGAAGGTCTTGAAGCAGTTCTTCATGAGTTGATGCTACAAGGAGAAGCAAACGCCTTGAGAGACCAAAGGATACAAACAATAGAAACTCAACAAGTTGTGATGATGCAACAACAAAACTAAATGTATGCTCAGCAGAGCGACATGCTGCAAATCTTAAACCGACTGCAACAAAGACAAAATCAGATGACATCACTAATCCATGGAATGACTGGTATGTCCTTTCAGACAGAAGAGGAAGATGCAGAAGCAGGCACTTCAAGGAATGTCAGACGAACACGAGGTAGAGGCGGTCATCAGTAGTTGACATCCCAGGTTCCACCTTCCTTTTTCCGCCTTATGTTGACGCATTGGGGACAATGCTCAATTTAAGTGTGGGGTGTCGCTCCCACCAAATGAGGCTGGGTCAAAAGGGGTACAGACGCGAACGGTCGGCGAAAGGAGGAGAGAACACACAAGGGTGAACTCAGAAGACAAGAGTCGCCAGCTAGGCATTTTTATCCCGGAGGAAAGGTAATGCTGCATAAACCTGAGAAAAGATGGATAAGACGGTTGCGAACCAGAGAGACTGGGAAAGGGGGTTGGTTACAACCTGGGAAGGTATTAGCACCCAGATTGTCCGCCGTACTCGACGGGATCCACGCTTAAAAGATTTGTGTTTTAAAGGGGTAGTGTCAGTGCAATTTGTGTATCAAAGCTGGAAAAGAATGCAAGTGTCAGTGCAAAAGAAATGTAAAGTGTAATATGTGGAGTGTCAGTGCAAGAACAAGATTGAAATGCTCAAGATTATGAGGCTTAAAGAATAATGCTGGAAAGAGGGGGAATATACAGAGACTTTTGTTCGATAACCGTTAAGTTATGCCTACGTATCCTCTCGTGCAATGAGGAAGTCAGAACACCGTAGTTCGACTCAAAGAGACTGAAAGGTAAATTGACTGATGAACTGCTTACTTGTCTATGCTCAAGTGTATGACCTGTCTGGCTCAGGTGCTAACTGTCTTGCATTAGACGGAAGAAGCGAGTTCTCGTTTGTGAGTGAATGAGGTGAGAAAGGAATCCCGGAGGAGACGATTATTGTTTGTTTTTGTGTTTTCAGTCTTTTATTGCTTTTGAAAGTTTGTCATAAGAAAATGAGCTTAAGCCTAAACCAAGGGTTAGTAAATTCATCACATCTTCCCTCTGATTAGGGGTAATGAGAATACCTTAAATGTGAAGTAAGCACCTCACACTTAATCACCATGATGTAGGATTAAGATCATTAACCCACTTATGATTATTTAGGTGTTTTTGTTGTTTTTGTTTAGTGTTAAGTAATGAGTTTAAGCCATAATCAAAGATTTAATGGACCCATTACACCATCCTAATAGAAGGATAATAGATGAGAACATTTAAGCTGAGGAAAGCTCCTCAACTTAATCCATGATTAGGGATTAACCTCATGACAAAACAAAGCCTTTATTAGAGTGGGTTTTAGTTAATGGTAATATTAAGAAGTGAATTTTATGATTTGTAAGACAACTTGAGGGGGACTTGTCCATTAACACTAGGGTTAGTCCTTCTTAACCAATTAAGGAAGAATTAGAACCCTAATGCAAGGCCCAAGTTACAAGCTTGATGTCTTAATGATTATTTAGATGGATTGATTAAATGATTTAAACACATTAAGGGTTTAACACTTAGGATTAAAGTTATACACTCCATCCTAATAGAAGGATGCAGGCATAAGCTTAATCACAAAGCCTTAAAACCTTTAGGGTTTAATCCTTGATTATGAGATGAGAAGAGAAGACTCAAAGATGACACAAAGGCAAAACTAAATGGGGGGACTAATCAAACCCTAATTGTGATCATGCTTGGGTATCCTAGGGTTTGTGAGGCTTAAGAGAGAAAGAATCTTCAAAGAGCCACCAAGGAAAGAAGCAGAGAGAAGCAAAACAACTTGCTTCACTTAAGAAGACAAGTTGCTTGAAGAAAAAGGTGGGGAAGAACATGAATGAGCAATATCACTCTAATACAAAGATAAAATGCAGCAATGATGCATAAGAGAAATGAAAAGAGATTGTGAGAAGTGAAGGCAAATTCACTTCTCAAAACAACTTACCACCTGAAAAGTTAGCAAAAGAAATGAAATACAATGCAAATGAGATGAAATGTCATGATGCAAACCAAAGTCAGAAGCATAAACATGATTTTGATGATGCCAAGAGATGATGCAAACACATGCCAAGAGTTGTGAATGATCATACAAGGATGTGGATGCAAATGAAGCATACTTTGAGCCATGGAAGTTCATGAAAGTTTATGAAATGCAATGGACATATAACATGGAAAATGAAAGATGCAATGATCAAACATGATTCTAATATGTCCTAAGATGTCTTATATGTCATATGGATGCACAAAATGTCATGACAAGTTATTGAATGCAAGCATATGAGAGATGGATGCAAAGGAAGGCAAGAATTAGGGTTTATGAACAACATGCAACACAAAAATTCAAAACCATAAGCAAATGACATGATAAAAAATTGAAAATGGGATCAAAGGAACCCTAACCCTACACAAGTTCACTGCCCAAAGGAGGGGACCCAACTCTTAACCTAATGGAAGTTGTGATTTTTCTAAGTCAACTAGGGTTTTGGGATACTTCACAATGGAAAATGCACAACAAATTGAAAATTCAAGATAAATTCAAACCAATTTTACCCTAGAAACTACATGATGTGAAGGATGCAATGCAAGAAGAACCATCATCAAACTCCTCATGGTTAGGAAGAATGGATTTTTCTAAGTTTGAACAAAAATAATGCCTTTAAATGAATTTAATTCCAATGAAAAAGTTTAAAATAGTTCAAGAACCAAAAAGAAATTTGTTTTGAGAGTTTGATAATGTTTCTAAATGTTTTAAAATGCAATGTGAATTTTTTGTGATTTTTAAATACCTAAATGCATTTTTAATTAATTAATTCTCATTAACTAATTAAAAATAAACATTTAAATGATTTAAAAATAATTTTTAATGCAAAAAATTAAAATTAAAATTATATTCAGAAAGAGAAAAATATTTTAAGTCAGCATGCAAAAAATGAAATTTTTTAGAAATGATTTGCTATTTTAAATAAAATGATAAAGAAAATGCAATTAAAATGAATTCAAAATATGAATTAATGGAAGTAATCAGATCCAGTGGCTGAGATTCAAACAAAAAGGGGAGGGAATTAACCAGCGCGCGCAAATGAACGGCCCAAATTCAAACTTCACTAATTATGTCATTAACCCTAATCTGAACCCTAATTACATTCAGGTGACCGGAACAGTGTTTCGGTCATCTTCTCCGGCCAATCACTTATGCTATCTCACTCCCTACGCATCCCCAAGCTCTCTAACTTTCCAGAAATGATCCCCATATCAACCCCAACAAGAATCACTCACCAAAAATCATTTATTCATCATCAAATTCGTGAATCAGAGCAAAACGGAAAACATGGCAGAAAATTCAGAAGCTCATGAAATGCTTATTTCTCAACTATTCTCAAAAATAAAAACATCATGGTGATCAGTGAGACATGTAGAATCATTCTATAACATAAAATAAGAGTTCTGGAAAAATAAATGCCATGGCTACCTGAGCTTGAGCTTTCGAAACAAGGACTTTCTGGCCAGTTCTTTGCTTCAAATCCACTCCAATGATTCCCCCCAAGAGCTTGTGATGCTTGGTTGGAGTTTAAATGACCTCAAGAAGAAGTTAGCAGATGTTCAGTTTGTGAAATGTGGAAATCGTGTTTTTGATTCTGGGCTTTTTAGGGCAAGGTGATAGTTGGGAAATGATCAGTGGATCATGGTGAGTGGTTTTGTGAAGTTTGTTTTGATGTTTGAGACTTGAGTGCTGAGTTTCGAATGAAAATGCAAGGGGGAGAGTTTTTGGGAACTATGGCAATGTTGTGGTTTCAGGCTCCAAGATTGTGTGAAATGTGATCCATGAGGCATGTATGTGAAGCTGTGATTGGTCAGAGTAGTTGGTGTGGCTCAGTTTGATTGGTATGGGCAAAATGCAAAAAGTCATGACTTTGTGTACTTGAGGTATGGCTCGGGTCAGAGGGAGTTTAGGGGCATGGCTGGGCTCAACATGGATCAAGGAAGGCCCTTGGATTGCTTTTATGCAGCTGTAATGGCTAGGGCAAGTGGTAGCATGGTTCTTGCAATTTTCCCCCTTTGGAAGTCTTTGTGAATCAAGGCCAAGAAACCTCTAAACTCTTGGGCAAATTGAAACCAAATGGGCCTAGTGAAGTTTTTATGATGCTTTGAACTTACTTAGCAACTAATTCAAGCATTAAAATCCCCTTTTGCAAAAAAATTCAAATTTGAAGCTTCATGAGAGAATGCCTTTATGTAACTTGTGATTCAAGGCATGAAAGTGAGAAAGATCTTGGGCAAATCTGAATTTAGGTCATGCATTGTGTTTGTGTGATGCATAGAAGTCCATTTGAAGTCACATTTTGCCTTGGCATGAGGTTTTGCAACTTTCCCTCTTTGGTGTAAAACATGAAATTATGTGATTTTTCCAACTTTGACAAGCCATAACTTTTGATCCAAAATGAATTAGAATGAGTTCTTGTACTTTTTGAAAATGGGAGGATCCATTCTACAACTTTCATGACCAAAGTTTTCTCATTTGAAGCATTTTTGAATCAATTTGAGGAGGTTGAAAAACTTTCCCAAAATGGCAAGTTTACATTACAAGTCACTTTCCCAAAAAGGCAACTTTGCAAATGGCTTGAAATTCTTCAATTTTGTGAACTTCTAACACCTTCTATGATCAAATAAAGATCATACACATTCAAAATGATGGAGAAACCCCTTTGGTTGGGTCATTAGAGGCCTCAGATACCCTGATTTTGCACTGACTTGCTTAAGAAGTCACCTCTTGATCAGATGCCTTCCCCATTGAATTTCTTCATGAAAATTGATATGCATGATACTCATAACATATAGAGACCAATAGAAACAAACAGGACCAAAAAATTTGGAGTTATGGCCTCTGAAACCAAAACCCTAATTTTAGGTTATCTGTGCAGTTAAACCTGGCTCTGCTTCCATGCCTTTTTCAGTTCTTGTGATTCTTTGACTTCTTTGATCTTGAGAGGATATAATATGATACTAGAACATACATGGACCCCTTTGAAGTGATTGAAGGCCTTTGGAATGGCTCAAATGGCTCAAATCACAAACCCTAGATGCAGATGGCTTTGAATCAATGCAGTGAATAAAAAATGTGGTATGAGATGCTATGATTGAACTTATGCACATGAAAAGATCACAAGCCATGGTGTGAATGGGTGAGGGAAAATTTGGGGTGTTTACATGGGGGAGGAAGTTTTATCGCTTTTTATTTATCGTTTTTATTTATGTTTTCTAGGTAGATTTAATAATTTTTATGCTTGTTATTTTCCCGCTTTAACAAATAAATAAATTCATGTATCGTCGAGCCATTTCATGTGATTTATGCTTTAATTCAGATTTACCCAATTTTCTTGAACCATAACAAAAAAATTGGTTTGAAAAATGACAACATGCTTGAAATAGGCTAAGTTAGAAAGACTTAAGAAAAGTGTTAATAATATCGGTACCGTTCTTACACCTTGAACCCCTTAATTATGCAAATGAATTTGAATACTTATCATGCCAAGATCACCCTCTTTATTAGTTTATATTAGCAGTCAGTGTCATCCTAGAGCACAACCTAAGTAATAAACCGATGCAAATATGTGTCTGATCTCGAAATAAAATAATTTGAATAAAATCAATGTCAAAAGTGAACTAAAGAAATGCCTTCTTCTAAGTTAGGTGGTCCTTACCCGACCATTTAGCCCAATGGACCAGATTCTTGAAATTCGAAAAATTAAAAGAAAAAAGAAAGAATTGCGGAGATATTTGACAAATGAGATCAGCAAACACTAACAGGTTTACTTACCATGGAAGTGAAGTTATAACGGGCTTAATGTGATTGCACTATAATGAAAGAGAGTGTGTGGGTCAAGTTATGATAACATGATTCAAATCTGTTTGTATAGGATATGAGTTCTCGATTATCTTCCAAGATAAAAGTGTCATTATGGTATCCTTAGTGTTAACATCCAAGTACTTATCTTTTTGACTATGTTTATGATGCTTATGTCTGATTCAAACTAGCGCTTAAATTGTTCTATTTTTGCTTGAGGACAAGCAAAGGTTTAAGTGTGGGGGAATTTGATAATGCGAAATTATATCGTATTTTTGGCTTGACTTACATAGATTAATAGTATGCTTTATTCGATTTTTACTATTTTATGCGCTTTTACTGGTTCCCTTGTTCAACGCACGATCAAATCTTCAGCGAAGCCTAAGCCATTTTTTACAGAGCAAATAAAATCATTCGATTAGTATAAATAGAAGGCATTTTGGCACAGTCTCGGGGGGTCTGAATTCTTGCTGCATTTTCAGTCTTCTTCAGTTTTTATATTTTTAGTATCAGCATTATTTTCTGCGTATTATTTTCATTCTGCAATTTCTGTTAGACGAAAGTGGGGATATAGAAGGGGGTTGAATAGATCCCTTTTTCAAAATTTACTTTTCAAAAATTAATTGAAAATGTATTGTGGAAGTTTCCCAAAAAATCGTCTAATTAAAATTGAAGTCACTGGAGATCGGATATACACTTTAACCAAATGGGAATAGAATGTTGATAAGATGAATTAATACTACACAAAAGATTCACTTGATAACACCACAATTGATAAACTACTCTTAAAAATGATATAGAGTAATAAAATAAACACAATCTAATTAATTTTGTATGGTTTGACTTTTTGACAAACACTTGGTGTGCAATACACTAAGTGTAATTTTGTTGTATCAAGTAATGCATAATTTTTCACAAAGTAGTTATCACTTTTGAGTGTGACAATTTGTCAAACACCTTGAGTGCACTACTTATATACACCAGAATTCTTAGAACACACAAAATCAAAGTGTGCAAAAGTAAAAGGCGAGAATAGTAGAGAACACAAGGAATTTGTTTAAGCAGTTCCTTCGTCGTCCTCGCTCGAAGTACTCTGCCTCCAATTCACAATCGAATTGGGCAATTTTATTAAAATTGAAATTGTTTTATAAGAAGAAAATAGATGAACCAACAAACCAATCTGTGTTGAATGTTCTATCAAATCTTCTTCTTGTCCCTTGATTCAAAGTAGAATCAAGACCTCTACGCGTGTCGAGAAAGCCTCTGATTAATTGCTCCCTTCTTGCAAGGATATATGATCCTTCAAACTTTGAGCACGAATGAGTTTCTTCGACACTTGTGAACCCACAAAGATCTTCGCAATCCTCCGTCTATCGTGATATGAAAGAACGATCCACTTGATCTTCAATCTACCTCACTCAGCTAAATATACGAACGATGGTTGTGTGCAAAAAACCCCAAACCTTATATGATCTTTGAGGAGAAAACCCTTCAGATTATTCCAAGAAAAACCCACACTCTCTAGACCCAATCTGAAACTCTAATTCACGATTGAACATTATCTTCGAAGCTAGCACCTTAATCAACAAAGATTATTGTGTGTGATTGTTGATGGATGTAAGGAAGAAGAAGATGAAGAGAGAAGTGTGTATATATTTCACTTTTCTTGTTAACCTCTCAAATGAAATGAAACCAACTATTTATATTGTTAGTCAATAACATAAAATAGAAAGAAAAAATAATTGAAAAAAAATGACAGCTACAGGAATGAGCCTGCTCAAACAGCAAATGAGCCCGCTCAAATTTCTGGGTGAGTCGGCCAAAAGTGAGGGGAAGGCAGCCTGTCGAGACCCGCACACTTTTGGGAGGAAAAACAATTTAATGAGTCGGCTCATACATACCTAATGATCCGGCCAATATTTGGCCTCAGACAGCCTATTGGGACCCGCGTGTTTTGGGCACAAAACACACTAAATGAGTCGGCTCATGGTGGAATTTGAGTCTGCTCATTCAGTTTATTTTCACAAAAATTATATTTCTTCCTTTTTCTTTGTGAACCAAGCACACTTTCAATCATGCCAAGTTTTTGACACATTCAAAATCTATGTCATGTCTCACAATTTCAATTCTTGTACGCTCCGGATTACTATCAGTCTGTATTCAGTACCAAATTAATTCCAGTCCAGGTTTTTATTTAAACGCTTTTGTTTATTTATCGCATTATTATTACATTAAGTATGTTTAGTTTAGATGATTTATTTTCTTCATGCGTAATTTATTTAGTAACCATGTCTAGCTAATTTAATTATATCAATATGTAAACGAATCGATTGAGAGGAATTTAATTAAATCGGTGTTGATTAATTTTATCAATTTATAATTTTAGGATGAGGTTTCTTAATTTACTTTAATACTTTTGTTACGAGAGTAAGAAGGTAATTAAGGCTAAATTCAATAGAGCAAGAGTTTGAGAATTTAACCGGATAACTAAAACTAGGCATTTATTTTAAATGCAGCGAAAGCGCTTTAGGATTAATTAGAACTTATTTGTTTTCAAAAATTATTTCTAAACACTTATGGGCTAGTGAGATCAGGCATAGGACTTTAGGAGTATAGTCTGAATCAATAGAGCGAGAGTTTGAGACAAGGGCTTTTAAATGAACATTGTCCACTGAAAAGTATTTTGGCTTGTAAACCTTCACTGATATTTAATTAATTTCCCGACAATTGATGAGTTGCATACTGATATATTGTTATTATTATTATTTATAAGTTTAATTTTATTTGTCTTAAACCAACCCGTTAGATAACGGTGGATCAATTTTTAGTCTTTGAGGGATCGATAATCTTTTAAAACTACACGTACGACTGTGCACTTACAGATATAATCCTTTAGACATATAGTCGAGCGATCAATAAATTTCAAACATAAGTGAAAAACAAGAGAAATTCTTGGATCATTGTTTGAAAATTCATATTTTATACGTATAATGACTTAAGATTCATTTATGTTTGAAAAATCAAGAGAACGAATATTTTTAAAATCTTTAAAAAGAATTAAAAATAAATTCTTTTCAAAAATAAAAAAAATATTTTTTTTGTGATTTTTTTTATGGAATAAAATATTTAAACATTTTTTAGAATTAATGAAAAAAGAGTAATTTAATAACTCAAAAAAATCAAAAAGTTATGAATTTTTGAATCAGTTAAACAAAATGAATAAAATTCAAATATTCAAATATTTGAAAAAAGGCAGCAAGAACATCTCAAGAACACGCGCCATGGCTCAGTTTGCCCAAATTTGCAAAATTCATCATATCTCACTCAAATCTTAAAGAAACTACATGAAACCGACCCCAAAATTGTTGCAAATTCACTCACGAATTCAAACATGGCAATTGATTTCATTTATTTTAAGTGTGGTGAGAGAAATCAATGATGAACACTGAAGAACCCTAATTTGGCCTAAGCCTCATGAAATTCTACATGATGATGATGATTTTGTGAAATTTATTGAGGGGGAACATTTAATATATGATTATGCGCACATGGTAAAAAGATATTGCAAGGAAATATGCATGAATTTAGAGATGACCAAGTTTGAGGTTTACCTGCACTTGGAGTTGCACCAGCTGAGATGATTTTGATCTGGAGGTGTTACAAAAGACTTGTGATGGTCTAAACAACTTCCTTAGATGATATGGGGCGTGTTTGAACACTTGGACTTGATTGTTAATGGTTGGATCTAGTTATGGATTTCAAGTTGCAGATACAAGGTTTCTTTGAGGTTTTGAAGGGTGACTTTGGGTTGGAGGTGTTTCTGGGTTGGTTTAAGTGTTTGAACACCTCGGATACATCATATGTGATGTGTTTGGGCAATTAGATTGAGTTGATAGTGGCCACAACTCAAAACCTGATAGTGGTTGCTCAAAGTCTCATGTTTTTAGTCTTAGAGAGTGAAGAAGAGAAATCTTAGAATTCAGAGGCTTTGGTGTAAGTTTTATGATCAATTGAGGTCTATATTTATATGCAAACATGTTAAGATTGCTTAGCCTCCAAGTCTTGAAGAGATAAGATCAGAAATTGTTGATCATTGCTTGCCTTAATATCTCTTACAATGTGAATGATGAAAATTCCAAATAGCTCAGCTATGCGGAAGCTAAATTCACATTCTTCAGTCCTTATAATCTTTGTTTATGAAGCAAAGTGGAGTGAAGATCATAGGATTTTAGCATGTGTGTTTTTGGATCAAAATGACCCTTGGATCAAATGCATAGGTGTTGATTCTCATAAATGCCATAAATGGAAATTCCTTGGTGCAATCATGAATTTGCAGGTTGATCAGGTTTGTAATGATTGATTTGATACTCTTGACCAGCTGTTCTTATCCCTTGACTCATGAAATCTCAATTTCAAGCCTTGGTACAGAATCTGTTTTTGAAAACAGTTGTGACATGGTGTGTTTGGCAAGGGATTTCTTAATGCTCAAGCAAGATCTTTTCATGTCAATTGGTTCTTTGAATTGTTTTCACAAGGATCTGAATCAACTTAGAACTATGTGAAAAAAGCCTCCAAGTTTTAATGTTTTGACTGATTTTACACTTAAACATATTTTTCTAAGTGTTGGAAAATCCTTAATTTTCTTGATTTTGATCAAAACAATACTTAAAATCCATGAAGAATTGGAGTTTCTTGTAGTTTAATCATTTGTATTATGTAGCAAGAGCTTTCAATCAAGCTTGGAACCACAAATTTTTGATATTTGGATCACAAGATATGATGCTTGGAAGTAGGGTACTTGCACATTTTTTCTTATAACTTAGAAACTTTTATAAGTTTCAAAGATTGCCCCTTTTGTAACTTATCTCAAAATTCTTGATTTTTTGTGATCAAATGCATCAATGGACCATATATTCTTATAATATAGGTCATGGGGATCATTTTGGGTTAAAAAGTCAAACTTTGACTTTTTGGTCCAGATGGAAATTACACTAGATACCCATGGTTTTATGATTTTTTTACTGGACATCATCTAAGGTATTTCAAACTTATAAATGGACTTAAAAGGTGTATATGAGCTATTTAAACCATTACCTATGGTATTGTCTCATGTCCTGATGAAAATTTCAACTTTGGGTTCCCCGATCAGTCAGAAACCCTGATTTGGGCACTGTGAAACCCTAGTCTTGTGATTGATGATCACTGCATCTTTTGAACTTGTAGATGGCTTGTCAAAGTCATAGAAACATTTCTTAATGAAATGTGGAGACCTTGTCTCCTCTTTCCATGAAAAAATTCACCTGGAGGGCTCGGTTGACTGAAACCCTAATTGGTGATACTGATGACTCGGGGCCCAGATCACTCAAATTTATGTTTAGTCTTTGAATGATTCTTCATCGTTTGAGATTCCTTGATCCTCTGAGAATAATTGAAAGGTTTAAAATCTTAGGTATCAATGATCGGTCATTTTCCTGAATCTTTTGGGGGACTTTGGAATCCCGATTCATTGCGGGATACTGTCCAGACCAGTCTGACACAGTCCTCAGGTTAGTGGATTTCCTTTGATGAGGTACATATCTTAGGGTCAAAATTTAGTGTATGACAAATGTCCCTATTTAATCTTCTTGGACCCGAAGATGTGAATGGTGAAAGCATTGGGAGATTCGAGGTACAAGAGGATTAAATACCTTAGAATACCCGAAATTTTGATCCTAAGATGCCAAGTCGTTCATATTGTTGGTGATCTTGAGGTTACAAAGGCTTGGTTACAACATTGTTGTAAAGGTTCAATCTATCAAAACTTGAGAACTGATGTTTTATCCAGGAAAGAACTGGAGATAAGACTTTTTATCATGTGGGATAAATGCGAGTATGATTATGCGAATATAAATGCAAGCATAATTATGAATGTATGAATGAATGTGTATGCTGACAAAACAAACATGACACATAAGAAGATAAGACAAAGAATATTGGGCCAATCCGGAGATGGAATATCATTATGGCTTAGCTGAATTGCTCATTGTAGAGGGGAGCTCCTGCTGTTGTTTATTTTTAGAGACATGGCTCTGTAGGGAGACACAAGTTCATCCTCGTGGGATATTCCAGAAGTTTGGTTGCTTTTGGAGCAACTGAATGATTTCCTTTTATGTTCACAAACCAAGGAAAAATGCAAGTTTTATTTTGAAAAATAAAAGTGAAGTTAATTCATTTTAATTTCAAGAAAAAGATAAATCAGTTTTGAAAATGTCATTTTGTAGAGCAGATAAAAAATAAGAGTTGTAAACAAATGGGCAAAGGATCAAATTTTCATATATAGGGTGGTTATCAGTCGAAGGCGTAATTCCATAGAGTATTCACAAAGTAGAAAATGGTAATTTATAGGGAAAAGGGCTACATTGAAACATAATGATCCTCATCCTTATACTAATTATAAGTTCGGAGTCTTCGGAGCTTCCGTTGATGATGAATTTGATGAATGACTCTCTTTTGATGATCCAATCTGGTTGGATGCAATTTCTTGCCATGAATCCCTAACATTTTTCCTAGATTCCTTTAATTTTTGCTTTGATCGCCCTTACGGGTTTCAATCCACCGAGACTTTTTTTTTCGTTTTTAGGCGAAGTATTTCTTGACTACATCAACGTTTGTAGGATAAGTGAATTCCTCACTGTCCGTTGTTGCGAGTATCAGGGCACCACCTGAGAAGGATTTCTTGACCATATAGAGGCCGTCATAATTCGGAGTTCATTTTCCCCGAGAGTCGGTGAGAAATTATTAGATTTTCTTGAGTATGATGTCTCATTATTTGAAGACATGAGGTCAAACCTTTTTGTCGAATGCTTTCTTCATCCGTTGTTGATATAACTGGCCATGACAGAGGGCAATCATCCTTTTTTATTCTATCAGATTGAGCTCGTCGAATCTATTTTGACACCACTCAGTTTCAATGAGTTTAGCCTCCATCAATATCCTTAATGATGGGATTTCAACTTCTATGGGAAACACTTCTTCCATGCCATATGGAATATACTAGTGACAAAAGGGCTTCCCCTGTTGAAGTGCGAACAGAAGTTCAATATCCATGAAGCGTGTAAGAGAGCATCTCGTGTCAGTCCTTGTATGTCACGACCATCTTCTGGACAATTTTCTTGATATTTTTGTTGGCGACTTCCACTACTTCGTTCATCTTTGGCTGATAAGGATAAGAGTTGTGGTGTTCAACCTTGAACTCTGCGCATAATTCCTTCATCATTTTGTTGTTCAGGTTGGACCCATTGTGAGTAATGAGTTGACTTGGAATACCGTAACGACATATGATATTATTTTTTATAAATTAGATGACAACTTTTCTAGTTACATTGGCGTATGATGTCGTTTCGATCCATTTGGTGAAGTATTCAATGGCTATCAGGATGAACCGATGTCTGTTTGAAGCTCTGGGTTCGATCATTCCAATTATGTTAATTCCCCATATTGAAAATGGCCATGGCGAAGAGAGAGACTTGAGAAAGGTTGAGGGCGTATGAATCTTATAAGCATAAATCTGGAATTTGTGACATCTCTTCACATGCTTGTGGTAATATTCCTCCATTGTGAGCCAATAATATCCTGCTCGGAGTATTTTTCTTGCCATCGCATGTCCGTTAGTATACGTACCAAAAGATATTTCATGAATTTCTCTCATGAGTATTTCTATTTCATACTCGTCTACGCATCTGAGTAGAACCATGTCGAAGTTTCTCTTGTAAAGTATATCTTGGTTGAGGAAGAAATTGCTTGTCAGTCTTCGGAGGGTCTTCCTGTCTTTTCTCGACAATCCAAACGGGTATTCCCTTTTCTGTAGGAATTATTGAATGTCGTAATACCAAAGGTTTGTCATCAGTAGTAGTTTTGATTGCAAAGATGTAAGTTGGCGTGTCCAAGCGAATAATTTAAATTCTTGGGACGTCATTCCATTGATTAATTGTAATCATGGAAGAGAGAATAACAAGTGTGTTAGTCATGTGATTTTCCTCACAAGGATGTGTTGGAATTTGACCTAGTTAAATAATGACAACAATCTCCTTGAATAATCTCTTTAAGGGATTAGTCCCTGATGTCGTGATTCCCATTCTCCTTTGATATGATTGATCATTAAGGCAGAATCTCCGTACATGTGTAAATTCTTGATCCTGAGATCAGTTGCTTCTTCGAGACTCATGATGCAAGCTTCGTACTCAGCCTCGTTGTTTGTACATTTCAATGTCAATCTGGCAGTGAATGGAATGTGGGTTCCATTTGGAGTAACAATTATTTCCCTAATTCTGTTTCCATAAGCATTGACTGCTCCGTCGAAGATGAGTCCCAAATGGGATCCTGGTTCTGGTCCTTCGTCTGGTAATGGTTCGTCACAATATTTCATCTCAAGATACATGATGTCTTTGTCTGGTAATTCAAATGTGATTGGTTCCTGATTACTAATGGGATGATGAGCCAAATGATCAGCTAGGGTACTTCCTTTGACGGAGTTCTGAGAGTGATACTCAATGTAATATCCTGATAACAACATTTGTCAATGAGTGATTTGTCCCGTTAATGCAGGTTTCTCGAACACATATTTAATCGAATCCATTTTCCTAAATGAGCCAAGTAGTATGACAGATCATATAATAGCAAAGACGTTTAGGTGCCCAAGCTAAAGCACGACAAGTTTTCTCAAGCATTATGTACCGAGTTTCAAAACCATTGAATTTCTCGCTTAGATGATAAATAGCATATTCTTTTCTTTTCGTTTCCTCTTGTTGTCCAAGTACACAACCCATGGAGTCTTCCAAAATGGTGAGGTGCATGATTAAAGGTATACTTTCTGTAAACACCCCAAATTTTCCCTCACTAATTTCACACCATGGCTTGTGATCTTTCATCTTTGCATAAACATAAGCATACTATCTCATATGGCATATTTGTTCCATCTGTATAGTTCAAGTTCATCTGCATCTAGGATTTGTGATCTGAGCAATCCAAGGATTCATCTGAGCCACCCAAGGGTCTCCAATAATTCCAAGAGGGTCCATGTGTGTTCTATCATCATATTATATCCCTCAAAGATCAAGGAAGTCAAGAAATCTCAAGAACTTGTAAAGCATGGAAGCAGAGCTAGGGTTTCACTACACAGATGGCCTGAAATTAGGGTTTTGGTTTCAGAGGCCATAACTCCAATTTTTTTTGTCATTCTTGTTTCTAATAGTCTCAATACGATATAAGGATCATGTGTACCAAGTTTGATGAAGAAATTCATTGTGGAAGTCATTTGTTCACTAGGTAACTTCTTAAGCAAGTCAGAGAAAAATCAGGGCATCTGGGGCCCCCAACAATGGAACCAAATTGGTATTTTCATCAAATTGAAGTTATATGATCTTTATTTGATCATTTAAGTGCTTGGGAGTTCACAAAATTGAAGAAATTTGAGCTAAACCAAAAGTTGCCAAAAATGGAAATGACTTGTAATGGAAACTTTCCATTTTGGGAAAGTTCTTCAACCTCCTCTTTCTCAACCAAAAATGCTTCAAATGAAAAATTATTGGTCATGAAAGTTGTAGATTGGTTCATTCCCTTTTCAAAAAGTACAAGAACATGTTTTAATTCATTATGGAACTCAAGTTATGGCCTTGCAAAGTTGGCAAAAATCCTATAATTTTCACGTTCACACCAAAGAGGATTTTTTGCAAAACCACTTGCCAATTCATTTTGTGACCTCTAATGCATCTCTAAGCATCATACAAACATAGTACATTGCATTGTAACCAGAATTTCCCAAAGAATCACTTGTTTTCATGCCTTGCATCACAAGAATTCTCAAAGGGGGCAAAATTGCAAAGTCTTGCAAAACCTATGAAAGCCATGCCTCTAAGCCATCTAGCTGCATAAAATGAATCCCATGCCTCTCCTTGATCAATGTTGAACCAGGACATGCCCTAAAACAGCTGCTGCATGAGCCCATACCTCAAGTACACAAGTTGTTGACTTTTTGCAACTTGCCCCATATCAATCACCACAGGCCACCACCCACTTTCTGACCTATCAAGACATGTTATGTGGACTCAAAGCAAGCTACTTCACATAACATTGGAGCTCAGAACCTCTCATAAGCCAAGTTTCACAAAAATCACTCAAACTTTCCTCTCTTCGAAACACTCTGCACAAGCATCAAACCTCCAATATTTTTCCATAGATCAACTCACCATCACCCACAGATCATTTCCCAACCATTGCCAAGCCCTAAAATCCAGCCAAACACAAACACGATTCTGGACCAGTTGAGTTGCAACCTCTCAATCCAGCTCATTTCAACTCATTCCAAGCCTTGCAATAGCATCAGGGGGTCAAGTGGAGGCCATTAGCACAAGAGAGAGGTCCATAAAGTGCCAAACTGAGAAAGCTCAAGCTCAGGTATAATCAAGAACTTTTTTTCCAGAAATGTAATTTTAAGTTCCTAAATGAATCTATGTGATGTGTTGATCATGCTGATGTCTTTATTTTTGAAAATGGTTAAGATATGAGGATTTCATGAACTTCATGAAGTTTTGACCTAAAAATGTTCTTCTTCGATTCGTCATTTTGATGCATGAGAAATTGTTTTCGTTGCTGGATTTGTGTTCTATGATGTTTAAGTATTGATTCTGGAGAATTTGAGAGCCTGGGGAGGTGTTTTGAGGAAGCTCAGGGGAGGAGCTCGCCGGAGAAGATGACCGGAAGTCTTCTCCGGCCACCTGAGATTAATTAGGGTTTTAATTAGGGTTAGTGTGAGTTTGAATGAGGAGCGTTGGATTAGGTTTCCCGCGCGTGTTTGGACGGATGAGATGAATCATTAGGAATTAATCAGGATTAATTTAATTAATTAATTGGAATTAAGCCAATTTGAATCCTAGCCTTTGATCTGCGTGCCAGTCAACCCTCATCTCTCAGCTTTGAACCTCAGCCTTTGGATCCTCATACTTTCATTTAATTTAATTTTTATCCCATTTAAATTGCATTCTCTTTGTCATTTTATTTAAAATACCTAGAAAAATCACAAAAATATTTTCTTCTGCATTTTAATTCCAAATATTTTTCTTCACCCAAAAACATTTTTATTTTTATTTTTTGCATTAAAAAATCATTTTAAAAATATTTAAATGTTTATTTTAATTAATTAATGGAAATTAATTAATTAAAATACCATTTAGGTTTCTAAAAATCACAAAAATATTCACATTGCATCTTAGGACATTTAGAATCATTTTCAAACCATCCATACAAATTTCTTTTTGGTTTTGATCCAATTTTGACATTTTTCTTGAATTTAGGGTTCATAAAATTCCCTTTTTGGAACCCTAACTTTGAAAATTCTTTTCTGCCTAACCATGAAGGGTTTGACAATGATTCTTTTTGCATTGCTTTCCATGTAGCATGTAGTTTCTAGGATATTTTTTTCATGAATTTATCTTTCATTTTCAAATTTATTTGTATTTTTCCTCTTAAGGAACCCAAAAATCCTAGTTAACTTAGAAAAATCATAACTTCCTTTAGGTTAAGAGTTAGACTTTTTCCTTTGGGGTGTGATATCATATGGGGTTAGGGTTTGCTTGAGCTCATTTGCAAATTTTTATCATGTGAATTGCTTCTGTTTGATCATTTGCATCTCATCCTTTCATGTAACCCTAATTTTGCATCCATACTTGCATCTTACACTGCATTGCATGAACATGTGAACTTGCCATGACATTCTAAGCACTTGTATGTCATATTAGACATCTTAAGACATTGCTTGAGCATTGCTTGGTCATTTATTCATACATTTTCTATGCTTTGCATCCATTTCATTTCATAAACATCCATGTGTTTTCATACTTCAAAGCATACTTCATTTGCATCCAATCTCCTATATGACCATTCATTGCACTTTGTATGCCTTTGTATCATGTCATAGAATCATTTTCATCATGTGTATGCTTCTGGTTTTGGTTTTTACCTTTGCATATGCATCATTCCATTCCATTTCTTTCCTTATGCATATTGTGCTAACATTTTAGGTGGTAAGTTAATTTGAGAAGTGAATTTGCCTTCACTTTTCATTTCTCTTCATCTTCTTCATATGCATACTTGCTGCATTTTTCTTTGACTTTGAGTGAGCTTGCTCATTCATGTTCATATCTCACTTTCTTTCTCTAAGTTACTTATCTTCTTCAGTGAAGTAAGTAACTTATTCATCTGCTTCTTCCTCCTTTCATTTGCTTCTTCCATTGGTGGCTTCTCTGAAGATCTCTTTTAAGCCTCACAAACCATAGGAACATCCAAGCATGATAATAATTAGGATTTTGATTAGTCCCCCTTTAGTTTTTACCTTTGTGTCTTCTTTGTGTCTCTCATCTCATCTCATCATTAGAGACTAAACCTTTAAGGTTTTAGGACTTTGGAATTAGGGTTATGCCTGCATCCTTCTCTTAGGATGGAGTATATAACTTTAATCCTAAGTGTTAAACCCTTAATTTGTTTAAACCTCTTAATCAATCCATATTAATAATCACTAAGACATTAACTTGTAACTTGGGCCTTACATTGGGGTTCTAATTCTTCCTTTATTGGTTAAGAAGGACTAACCCTAGTGTTTAATGGACAAGTCCCCCTCAAGTTGTCTTACAAACCATAAAACTCACTTCTTAATCTCAACCTTAATTAAAATCCACATTAATAAAGGCTTGTCATCTAATGATTTTAATCCCTAATCATGGATTAAGTTGAGGTATCTTCCTCAGCTTAAGTGTGCTCATCTATTATCCTTCTATTAGGATGGTGTAATGAGTTCACTAATCCTTGATTATGGCTTAAACTCATTACTTAACACTAAACAAAAACTCAAAAACATCTAAATAATCACAAGTAGGTTAATGATATTAATCCTACATCATCATGGTAATTAAGTTGAGATGTTTATCTCATACTTAAAGTGTTCTCATTGTCCCTAATCAAAGGGAGGATATGATGAGTTTACTAACCCTTGGTTTAGGCTTAAGCTCATTAACTTATGACAAACACCAAAAACAAATAAAAAACTGAAAACATCAAAAACAAACAATAATCGTCTCCTTCGGGATTATTTTCTCATCACACTCACTCACAAATGAGAACTTGCTTCTTCCGTCTAATGAAAGACAGTTAGCACTCGAGCCAGACGAGTCATACACTTGAGCATAGACAATCAAGCAGTTCACAGTCAATTTATCTTTCAGTCTCTTTGAGTCGAACTACGGTGTTCTGACTTCCTCATTGCACAAGAGGATACGTAGGCATAACTTAACAGTTATCGAACAAAAGTCTTTGTGTCTTCCCCCCCCCCCCCCCTTTCAGCATTCTCCTTGAAACCTCAGTTCCTGAGCATTCACCCTTTTGCACTGACACCTGTATATTCTTTTCCAGCTTTTTGCACACAGATAGCACATACACTACCCCTTTAAACACAATCTTTTAAGCGTGGATCCCGTCGAGTACGACGGACAATCTGGGTGCTAATACCTTCCCAGGTTGTAACCAACCCCCTTTCTCAGTTTCTCTGGTTCGCAATCGTCTTATCCATCTCTTTCCAAGTTTATGCAGCATTACCTTTCCTTCGGGATAAAAATGCCTAGCTGGAGACTCTATTCATCTTCACTTCATTCTCTCCTCTCGCCGACCGTTCGCACTTGTACCGGGATGCAAATCTTTGGGAGCGACAGCTTGGCGACTCTGCTGGGGATACCTTATATTGCAACCAGGGCTTCTGGTTCTTTTTGTGGGTTCCTCCTAGCGCTTGTTTGATTTGTGTTTACGAGGGTGTTATGTGCTACTTGTGCTTCTTATTTGCTTTATTTATTGCTTTATGTACGACTTTATTTATTGCTTTCATTTACAATTTTTTATGCATTTCATACTGTCATTATCATGTGCTAGATCTGCTGTTTTCTTGGTGGGTGGGGGATCATTGAGTGATTAAGGTCCTATACCTGGGACCTGAGTGACACATAGGCTAGAGTGGCTTCATATTCTTTCCCATTCCATTTTGGTCTGGTGCGGGAATATGAAACACGGTTCAGACATGGGTTTCTTCTTGAGAACTCTGTGCTACGGATTTCCTGTAGTACCATGGCTATCTGGGAAGCCTGCTAAGTCTAGATGACCTCTTTTATGACCTTCAGCATCTGAGGTGAATTAGAGGAGGATCTTTTATGGTTATTGTAAACATTGTACCTCCAGGTTAGAAGTGTTTACATTTCTCATAACTGATCCAAGTCTGAGGATCCTTGTTCTAGAACAATACATGTGAGGGGGTTGGGATGTTTACAGGTTTGCAGAAACCCTTGGACTCATCACACCTTGTTGCTAGATTTGTTAAGGTTATACTATTTGGACAATTCTTGTGATTACCCTGGACTTGTGACTCTTTATTTGAGTCCCTCACCTGGTTACTGGATTTCTAAGCCTCCATCCGGACTTATGAACACACATGGACCCTATCAGGGCAGATACCAGATCCAACTCTTGATCACAAACCCTTTGCATATCATTTTGCATACATCATTTTTGCATCATTTAACATTTTCCTATTTGTTTTACAGGGTATCCACCTTATTGCCTTTGGTTTGGTTTTGACCCATTCTGCTACTCAGACTTCTTCAGTCATCTTCTCCAGCATCTTCATCATTGTTTCCTCTCTAGCTTGTCTTCATCAGAAACCTTGCTTCAGCATCTTCCTTAGTGACCTTCATTAGCAGTCACCCTCAGTTCTCTTCACCAGCACCCATCATCAGTATGGACACTTCCAGGAAGAGCAACATCACTTACCACTTCTTTGAGCCTACCCTGACAGGCATCAGGCAGATCCAGTCTCTCATTACTCCTGATCATGTCCCACTATTCAGAGAACATTATGGGGGCATATTGGACATGATCATGGACCTGGATGTATCCCAGAGGAGCATTATCCATACTTGATTGCAGTTTTATGATCCTCCTCTCAGATGCTTCACATTCCCTGATTTTCAGTTGGGACCTCTGCTAGAAGAATTTTCCATGTTGTTAGGGGTTCCTATCAGGAGAGGGATTCCTTTCAACCCTGAGATGATTACTCCCAATAATGAAGACATAGCTAAGGCATTGCATTTGGAGCCTGCCCTCATTGATCAGAGCATGACCACCAAGGCTGGGGTTCCAGGCCTTCACTAGACTTCTTGATCTCCCAGGCCACCCTGCATGCTGCAGTAGGGAAGTGGGATGTTGTTTATGCACTCTTAGCACTCGGCATATATGGGATTATCTTGTTTGCAGACGAGCCAAAGTTTGTGAGCAAGAATGCCATTCACCTGTTCTTACTGAGGAACCCAGTTCCTACCTTTCTTGGAGACTTCTACTACTCAGTACACCAGAGGAATGAAAATCAAAGAGGACGACTGGTCAGATGATGTGCTCCTCTCTATTAATCTTGGTTGCTAAGACATTTTCCAAAGTCAGATACTTTCATGAACCCTCATCAGCAAAAGAATTGGGCTAAGAGATTTATTGCCTTGACATCAGAAGACATTAGATGGTGCACTCAGAGTACCAAGGGCAAAGACATCATTACTAGCTGTGGGAAATATCCTAATGTGCCTTTGATAGGAGTGAAAGGTTGCATTAACTACAACCCTTTGCTCTTCAAGAGACAATTAGGGTATGCTTTGGTTCATCCTCCAAGGGGGCAAGATTTGACTGAGACCCTCTACTGTGAAATCCAGCTCAACTCTGTTGTTGTCAGACAAGCTGCATGGGCTTGGGACAACATCCAGACCAAAGGGACAACCATTTTGGGAAAATGCAACAACATTGCTTCAGCACAGTATTCTGATTGGTCTCGTACCAGAGCTCAGATCACCCGGATGTACCTGGACCTTCAACAGTGCAACCTGCAGATACTGTCAGTTTGGAAGAGTTTGAGAAGCTGAAGGAAAGGAATACTCAGCTCTCTGAAGCCTTGAAAAAGACCCTTTGGGAGAGAAATGACAATCGTCTGGATAATGAGAGGTTAGAGAGGCTCAGGATTGAGCACTTGACCAAGATTGAGAAGACGGATGACTACATCAGAAAGGCTAGAGCAGGGGAGTTAGTACTGAAGAATGCTTGCAAGGAAGAAAAGACTCAGAAGACTAGGGCAGAGCATTATCTAGAAGAGAGCCAGGCTAGGTGGATCAGGATCACTGAAGCCCGTGCACAAGAAGATCAGAGAACTCAGGCTAAGATAGAGCAACCGGAGGCTAGTGAGAAGAAGCATCAGGAGGCATTATTGGTAGCACAGAAGGAGATATCTGAATTGAAACTTCGGGCGGGATTGAAGAGGTCAAAGGATCAGGATAAGCATAAGAAGTTAACCAATGCCATTTCTACCAGGAAGATCCTCATCAGGACTATCACAGAACACCCAGTAGGTCCAGTGACTGAGGCCTTCCTGAAGGAAGTCAGAGAGGATGACTTTGGATTGGATGTTTGATCTCTTTTGCTTGTACTTTCCTTTTGTTGTACTTTTGATTTTGTTGTTGTATTTTGACCCACCATGGGAATATTATTTGTAATCAAACTATGTATTATCACTCTTTGTAATATATCAGTTTGTATTATTTTTGGTGGGCTTTATCTATCTCTACATCATCATCATCATTTCCTCGAGGTCTGGAAAGGTCAAAACCAAAGAACCAAACCGGATACCCTTGGAAGACAAATAGGCATCCTGCATTGCATACTAACATTTTCTTTGTTTTGTAGGTTTTTGTTTTATTGTTGTTTCTCACTTTGTTGTGGTTTCAGGAAACATTGCTCGCAGAAGAGTGTTCCCTGTCAACAGAATACACCGGTACCCGACAAGAAACAACCTTTCGGGACTTCAGATTGATCAAGTTCAGCAAGACTTGAATGAAGTAAGGACCCAAATGGCTAATGAGAGGGTCGAGATGAGAAATCAGATGACTCAGTTCATGACAGTGATGACTGGTTTAGCTCAGAGCCAGGAAAGACTGAGGGAATTGGTTGAGAGACAAACTCCCGAGGAACACCATCCAGGTACAAGAGGTACCAGTAACAACGATCACGTGCAGCCTCGCACTGATCCACCAGAGTTTGGACCTCGTTTGAATCCAGAGATTAATGCCATAAGAAATACCCAGGGTAACACTGCTGGAGGAAGGGTCTTGCAGGAAGATCCTCAAGAGGAGCAGTTTACAATGGTTGGGGCTGGAGACGAAGTTTACGACCGTCGTTTGGATGAAATTTCAGAGAAACTGAGGTCTCTTGAATCCCAAAACTCCCTAGGTTTTGATGTCATGGACATGGGATTGGTGGAAGGGGTGAGAATTCCTCACAAGTTCAAACCCCCGTGTTTTGAAAAGTATAATGGCACATCCTGCCCACGCACCCACCTTCAGTCATTCTTGGGAAGACTAAAAGCATACACCATGGACGAGAAGCTGTGGATGTTTTACTTTGAGGACAGTCTGACTGGGGCATCTCGAGAATGGTATTCCCACTTGACCAGAGCCATAGTAAGAAATTGGAAAGACTTGGCTGAAACCTTTATCCGTCAGTATCAGTATAACTTGGACATGGCTCCAAACAGGACCCTTCTAATGGGAATGTCCCAGTATTCCCGAGAAAGCTTCAGAGAATATGCCCAAAGGTGGAGGCAACTGGCTGTTGCAGTTCAACCCCCGATGTCTGAAAGGGAGATGGCAGACATGTTCATGAATACCCTCCAAGGTACCTACATTGACATATTGGCTGCATTTTCCTCTACCAGCTTTGCAGATGTGGTGATAGCTGGGGAAAGAATAGAGAGCCTATTGAATATGGGGAAGATCTCTGACAACGGTGCCAATTCAAGCAGTGCAAGGAAGCCATTTGCTGGGCCCCGTAGATTTGGTGAGACAAATTATGTACACATGGGAAGAGGGAGACCCCAATACCTGCCCAAATCAGTTGCTGATGTTACTGTCCCTGCTCCACCTCCTCAGTATACTCAACCACCACAACATTTTCCGCAACAACAACAGTTTCCTCAATAGAGATCATACAATAATAACAACAATCAACAACAACGCCCTTTTCAACAGCGGCCATCTCAGATCAATAGGGTGATTGACCCTATTCCAATGCCATATGCTGCACTGCTGCCATAACTCCTAAAGCTCAATCTTGTTGAGTTGAGGACAATGGCTCCACCTGATCCTCAGAACCTTCAAGAAACTACGATGTCAATTCCAGTTGTGCTTTTCATTCTAACGCACCCAGTCATTCTACGGAAAAATGCAGAGCCCTGCATATGAAGGTCCAGGATCTGGTAGATTCAAAGGCCCTGAACTTTGCACCACCTCCCAATGTAATGAAAAATCCTATGCCAAGCCACAGTGGGCCAAGGATTAATGCTATAGAGGAAGGCTCACCCATGAGTTTAATAGAAGATATTACAAGTATTCAGACACCTCTGGCAGAAGTTAAAGCCCAGATTTTGAGATGCCAAGTGTTTCCAGGTTGTGAGGCCTGTTGTGAATTATGCAAACTTTCTGAGAATGGGTGTGCAAGCTTGAGGAGTGGAATTAATGACTTGATCAAAGAAGGCATTCTGCAAATCACAACAACTGCTTCTACAACACCAACAACCCTTTTGTCAACAACAAGTGAATCTTCTACAACTGCAACAACCATTGTTCCAAGTGATTCTCCTACAACTGCAACAACCATTGTTCCTACTGGTTCATCTACAACATCAGCATCCACTTCTTCCATCACTTCAACAAACAATAGTTCCATTTTATCTCCTTCTACAACTCCAGCAACCATCAGCAATGATGTCTCCACAGTTACAATTTATTACGACCCGACAACGGTCCCGAACTCCAGCAACTTCCAACAATCTCAACAACAGTTTCAACCAAGCTTCAATTCACCACCACCAACATACACTAGAGGTCCTGTCACTATCTTTTATGATCCACAGACTATTACGGTTCCAACTTCTGCTGCAGTGAGCCCAGTCACTATCACGGTGCCCGGGCCAATTCCATATGATAAAGACAGTGCCATACCATGGCATTATGGTGCTGACCTGTACTGCAACGGAGAAAAAGTCCTTCTTGATTCTCCAGTTCTCACTCCCCAAGTGGACAATGTCGGGGGAGGCGGAGGCATCACCCGAAGCAGACATCTCTTTGCGTCACAAGCTCCCAGAACCAACACTGAGGCAGAAGCTCTTGCCAAAGCCAAAGGGAAGAGTGTGATACCTGAAGAACCTGCCCAAAAAGAGACTCATAAATCATCCTTTGATCAGGATGTGGATGAGTTTATGAGGATAATTAAAATAAGTGACTATAAAGTTGTGGACCAGCTCCACCAGACTCGTTCAAAGATCTCTATATTATCTCTGTTGTTGTGTTCAGAGGCCCATCGGGATGCACTACTCAAAGTTTTGCACGCTGCTTACGTGCCAGAAGAGATCACGGTGAATCAACTTGAAACAGTTGTGTCAAATGTCAATACTAGACATGGGCTAGGGTTCACTGATGTTGATTTGACCGCAGAAGGACGTCACCACAACAAAGCTTTGCACATTGCACTGGAGTGCAAGGGAGCTGTACTATCTCATGTTCTTGTAGACACTGGGTCCTCACTCAATGTCTTACCGAAGAAAGCTCTTGTCAAGCTCGAATATGATGGGATAGCTCTCCGGCCAAGTAATCTTGTGGTCAGGGCTTTTGATGGCTCCAAAAGATCTGTTCTGGGAGAGGTGGAGCTACCGGTGATAATCGGTCCGCAGGTCTTTAAGACCACTTTCTACGTGATGGAAATTCAGTCGGCATACAGCTGTTTGTTATGTCGACCTTGGATTCACGCCGCAGGCGCAATAACGTCGACCCTTCACCAGAAACTGAAATATGAATGGGAAGGACAGATTATCAACATCTGTGGTGAGGAGGATATCTTTGTTAGCCAGCTGGCTGTATACAAGTATATTGAGATGGATGGTGAAATCCATGAAACTATGAGCCAAGGGTTCGAGGCCCTGAATGTCAATGAAGCAACAACCGAAGTATTTGCTGCATCCCAGGAAGACAGGATGGGTACTTCGATTGTCTCCTATCAGCAAGCCCGAAAGGTTGTTGAAGATGGTAATGCTCAAGGCTGGGGCAAGCTGCTGCCAGTAGAAATGAAGGAAGACAGATTCGGTCTGGGTTACAGACCATTCCGGCAAGATCAATCAGAGGCTGCTAAAGAGCCCAAGTTCATCAGTGGGGGGGATGCTCACCCCAGATGCTGTTAACAACCTGGAAGACGAGGCAGAAAGCGACTGCAACCTGGAGAGCTGGATACGTCCAAGAACCCCGGGGAATCAAGTCCTTAATTGGTCTTCCCAGGAAATTATAAGGGTTACTCCTACAAACTAATTTTTATTTCCTGTCCTTTTTAGCATGCATCAAGTCCTGCATCTTGCCCAAGGTGTCAGGACTCATTTTGTAATATGGTCATATTGTATTTTTGTGCAAATGATTAATCAATGAACATCGGACATCTTTTGCAAACAAGTCTCTTTTTCGCTCACTGTCTTTTCATTTTTTCACTTTTGTACAAAATAATAAAATGGCAATGTTTTCAAAATAAATAATTTCATTTTCACTTTTCCTAAAACAAGATTAAAACGGATCACTAAAACGAACTGATCTCAACCCTTGCAGAGATTATCCTCCAGATTGCACCGACAACAGCATTGCTATGACCTTGTATGACTTTGATAAACCAATTAATCAAGCTGATGAAGGGGTTGAAGAAGATTATGAGTTACCTGAAGAGTTAGCCAGGTTGTTGAGGCAAGAGGAGAAAGTGATTACTCCTCATCAGGAGGAGGTTGAAACAGTTAATCTTGGTACCTAAGAGGATTTGAAAGAAGTGGAGATTGGGGTCGGTCTGCAGGTTTCAGTAAAAGAACAGCTCATTGACATGCTTCGAGAATACGTCGACGTCTTTGCCTGGTCCTATCAGGACATGCCAGGTCTAGATACGGATATTTTTATGCACAAGCTGCCTTTGAAAGAAGATTGCCCTCCAGTAAAACAGAAGCTACGCCGTACTCGCCCAGATATGGCCATGAAGATTAAAGAAGAAGTACAAAAACAGTGGGACGCCGACTTCCTTGTTGTAACTAGTTACCCGCCGTGGGTGGCTAACATTGTACCAGTGCCTAAGAAGGATGGCAAAGTACGGATGTGTGTGGATTACCGAGATCTGAACAGAGCGAGCCCGACGGATGACTTCCCATTACCTCACATTGATGTATTGGTTGACAACACAACCCAGTTCTCGGTATTCTCTTTCATGGATGGATTTTTCGGGTATAATCAGATCAAGATGTCACCCGAAGACATGGAGAAAACAACCTTCATTACACCTTGAGGCACATTTTGTTACAAGGTAATGCCTTTTGGACTGAAGAATGTCAGTGCTACTTATCAACGGGTTATGGTAACGTTGTTCCATGACATGATCCACAAAGAAACTGAATGTTACGTGGATGACATGATTGCCAAGTCCCTCACTGAAGAAGATCATCTGGTAAATCTGCTGAAGTTGTTCAAGCATATGAGAAAGTATCAACTGAAGCTAAACCCCAACAAATGCACATTCGGGGTACGTTCCGGTAAACTGTTGGGATTCATTGTAAGTGAAAAAGGAATTGAAGTTGATCCTGACAAAGTCAAAGCCATTCAGGAGATGCCTGCACCTAGGACTGAAAAGGAAGTTCGGGGGTTCTTAGGTAGATTGAACTACATTTCAAGGTTCATATCTCATATCACCGCAACCTGTGAGCCCCTGTTCAAATTGTTAAGAAAGGAACAAACGGTCAGGTGGAACGAAGATTGTCAGAAGGCTTTTGACAAAATCAAGGAGTACCTGCAAGAACCTCTAATCCTTATGCCGCCAGTTGAAGGAAGACCTCTAATAATGTACTTTACAGTATTAGAAGGATCAATGGGGTGTGTGTTGGGCCAGCATGACGAGTCTGGTCGAAAAGAGTACGCAATATACTACCTAAGCAAAAAGTTTACCGACTGTGAACAACGTTATTCACTGCTCGAGAAAACTTGTTGTGCTTTAGCGTGGGCTGCTCGCCGACTAAGACAGTATATGCTGACTCACACTACTTTATTGATCTCAAAAATGGACCCCGTCAAGTACATATTTGAGAAGCCAGCACTTACCGGAAGGGTTGAAAAATGGCAAATGATTCTGACAGAATATGACATTCAGTACACGTCTCATAAAGCCATCAAAGGTAGTGTACTGTCTGACTATCTGGCTGAGAAACCCATTGATGATTACCAACCCATGAGATTTGATTTCCCCGACGAAGACATCATGTTCCTGAAAGCAAAAGACCATGAAGAGTCTGTTCACACTGAAAGGCCTGACCCAGAAGAAGAATGGACAATGATGTTTGATGGGGCTGTCAATATGAATGGACGTGGAGTTGGTGCAGTGCTCATTACACCTAAAGGAGTTCATATGCCTTTCTCGGCAAAACTCACCTTTGCATGCCCTAACAACGAAGCTGAATACGAAGCCTGTATCATGGGTCTTGAGGAAGCCATTAACCTCAGGATCAAGACATTAGTTGTATTCGGAGATTCAGCTCTGGTAATCAATCAGACCAACGACAAATGGTACACTCACCAAGAGCATCTGATTCCATACCGTGACTATACGAGGAGATTATTGAATTTCTTCACAACAGTCAAACTGGAGTATATCCCTCGAGACGGAAATCAGTTCGCAGACGCTTTAGCTACCATTTCCTCCATGATCAAGGTTCAAACTGCAAACTATGTGCCTCGGATTTCGGTATCCAGACTGGACCGACCTGCATACGTGTTCTCTGTGGACATTGCTAGAGATGACAAACCTTGGTTCCATGATATCAAAAGCTTCTTAGAGGATCAAACATACCCACCTGGGCATCATCCAATGATAAGAAGACATTAAGAAGGTTGGCCGGTAGTTTCTTCCTTAATGATGATGGTTCATTATACAAGTGAAACTTTGACATGGTGCTTCTCAAATGTGTTGAAAAGAAAGAAGCAGACTTGCTGATTCACGAGGTGCATGAAGGATCTTTCGGTACCCATGTTGGAGTACATGCAATGGCTAAGAAGTTGTTAAGACCAGGTTACTACTGGATCATAATGGATGCAGACTGTTGTGCCTATGCCAGAAAATGCCATAAATGCCAGATCTATGCAGATAAGGTGCATGTGGCTCCAAATCCTTTGAACGTAATGTCTTCACCTTGGCCTTTTGCCATGTGGGGAATTGACATGATTGGAAAGATCGAACCAACTGCTTCAAATGGCCACAGATTCATCCTGGTAGCCATTGATTACTTCACCAAATGGGTTGAAGCAGCTTTGTATGCAAACGTTACCAGACAAGTGGTAGCCAGATTCCTGAAAAGAGACATCATCTGTCGATATGGAGTTCCCGAGCGAATCATTACTGATAATGGTTCCAATTTGAACAACAAAATGATGGCAGAACTGTGTCGGGACTTCAAAATCTAACACCACAACTCTTCTCCTTACAGGCCAAAGATGAATGGCGTTGTTGAGGCAGCTAACAAAAACATCAAGAATGTAAAGTTGAATGAAGCAGAATGGGTCCGGTCTCGGTACAATCAATTGGATTTGATCGAAGAAAAGAGACTAGTTGCGATCTGTCATTGGCAGTTATATCAGAAAAGGATGAAGAAAGCCTTCGATCAAAAAGTCAGGCTTCGGGAATATCAAGTGGGAGATCTTGTGCTGAAAAGACTCCTTCCTCCTTATACAGACCACAGGGGCAAGTGGACTCCGAATTATGATGGTCCGTTCGTAGTAAAGAAAGTTTTCTCTGGTGGAGCACTGATGCTCACTACCATGGATGGCGAAGATTTCTTATCCCCTGTGAATTCAGATGCAGTTAAAAAATACTTCGCATAAAAGACCCGCTGGACATAAAAACAGAATGTAAGTCCAGGAAAAAATAGGGCATCTCGGCGAGTCAAAAACAGAATAAAAGACTCGGGCAAAAATAAGGGAAAAATAAAATAAAAAATGTGTACACCCGCTGAGTTGAAAAGCCGCATTGGATAGCTCAGGCAAAAATGGGTATCCCGGTGGATTGAAAACCCGAAAGGGCGATCCACGCAAAATCAGGGAATAAGAAAACAACTACATTCTGAATTCGTCTGTATTCCTCACAACACGGTAAGCTTCCAAAGGATAAAGCATCAGTCAGAATCAACCCTCTTCAGAAAGTAAGATGAGAAGAACGTCAAGGTCATACAGGTCATAGCAAAGGAAGCTCACCGGAGCGTCGTCAACATTGCCAACACTTTTACCTTTTCAATTTGTAACAATCTCCTCATTCCAGGGGATCTGTTCCTTTGACTGTATTTGCCAATTCAGGGCACCCAGATTGATAAAATCAGATTTTCAGTCACACCTTGTCTTGTACATTTTCGTTCCGTTTGCAAAATGTCCAATATCCATGATATAATATTTGCATAAAACAAATGAGCCATTCTTAATAAATGCTTACAGGAAATGTATTTACTCTCAGGAATATCTAACTCCTATGACGGAATCCAGTAAGGGATACCTCGGGATACTTGTGCGTTTCTTTGTCTTAACAAGTTGCAGGTATTCAATACACAGCATGGGGCATGCCAAGCATCACTTCCCCAGCGTACTTCTTCCAAGCAGTATCTGGAATGCTTTTCTTCAGCGGAGTTGTCAAAGCCTCTTCGTCCCCAGCATAAGTTTATTCAAAGAGAGCATCCCCAACCGGGATCCCCACAGATATCTCTAAGGAGATCGTTCAATGATCTTTTCTTCCCCAAGCAGAGTGCCAGATCTCTCAAAGATAAGAGAACTATCTCCCCACAGAGTTCCAAACTCTCCCCAGAAGAGCAATGCCTGAAACTCTCACACGACAAAGTGACGAAAGTTGCTTCCTCCCCAGCTGGGTTTCTCCTTACAAGATAGGTCTATCAATGATCTATTTCCCCAAGCAAAGCCATACATCTTATTAGATCTACCAAAGATCTCTTCTCCCAGCTGGGATATTCCTTCAAACAGATCAGCCAGAGATCTCCGCAACAGCGGGATCCGAATCCCGGATCGGTTTCTTTTGCATAATCATAGCATTCGCATCATTTTTCCCCACAGAGCGTAGCATTCCGTCTAATACGGAGCATTACGGAAAAAATCAAACATTTTCATGATCACAAGCCAGTTTCGAGCTAGTCACCTGCAAAAACAATCAATATCTCATCAGCAATGTATGTACAAAACCCGCATCCCTTGCAAATAAAATCCAAAGCATCCTATTTGCACTCTCCAACACAAATGCTTGTTATATATACTCTTTCGACACTCGTCCGTGTCATATCATTCCCCTGCAGATATAATCCAAAACATCCTCTTTGCATTCTCAAATACAAATACCTATATATACTCTTCTGACACTCGTCCGTGTCACCTTTCCCCAGCATGGTTGCCAAGTCACTTATTGCAAACCAAACACTTGTTTATAATACACTCTTGTTGGCACCCGTCCGTGTCATCCTATCCCCACAGGTCACCAGAACACCTTTTACACTCTCATATATAAATGATTGTTCATAACTTATACACTTTCTCTTCTGACACCCGTCCGTGTCAAACTTTTCCCAGCAAGTTGAACACTCGTCTGTGTCTTGCTCATACTTCACAGATACTCGTCCGTATCTTGTATATATATATCACTCTTCAACAGATTCGACACTTGTCCGTGTTCTTTGTTAACCAGTTGGTACTTGTCCGTATCATCATCTCTGAACACGCGTCAGCGTTTGTTTCTACTGATACTCATTTGTATCATGGTCTTAAGGATGCTCGTCCGCATCTTTAATTTATACACAGTGTCAAAACACTTATACCTTTTATTTCTTAAGCGTAAACACTCGTCCGTGTTTACTATTCCCCAATAAGTCGCCAGCAAAGCAACGTTTCTCCTATCCGACATTCGTCCTATGTCGTGATACTTTCGGCAGCCGTACCCTGCCAGGTGATCGTCCTTCACCTTTGGATGGTCGTCCCTCATCCCTTCCCCCAGCGGAGTCTCCATTTTTGGAACCTTTTTATCCGACATTCATCCTATGTTGTGATATTTAGCAGCCGTCCCCTGCTAGGTGGTCATCCTTCACCTTTTGATGACTGTCCCTCATCATTTTATCCGATGGCCGTCCCCATCATTGATTTTGTTATCCGACATTCATCCTATGTCGTGATAAACCCCGAGATCAGCCGTACCCTACTAGGTGATCATCCTTCACCTCTTGATGATCGTCCTTCATCATGCTTATCTGATGGTTGTCCCCATCGTCGACCTTTTCTATCTGACATTCGTCCTATGTCATGATAAAGAGCAGCCGTCCCCTGCTAGGTGATCGTCCTTCACCTTTGATGACCGTCCCTCATCGTATACTTCATTCACTCTTTGAACCGATGGCCGTCCCCATCGTTGTTTACCTTACTTTACAAACCTGATGGCCGTCCCCATCATTGTTTACCTTACTTTCCGAGCATGATGGTCGTCCCCGTCATGATCTCTTTATCTCCCCAGCATGTCGGTCGTCCCCATCATTGCTTTATCCCTAGCAGTCGTCCTCTGCTCGATGGTCGTCCTCCATCGCTTTCATTTGATAATCATACTATACTACCTTTTACAATTTATATCCCTTTTCTTCTTTTATCCAGTGAGTGCAAATTTTAGACTGTCTTTGGTATTCAACCACAAGTTATCTTGTTTGTCTGTTAAGTCGGGCGCTTACATCCTGCACAACTAACTCATGCTTGAATAGGGGAAGCTGTAAACAACCCAAATTTTCTCTCACTAATTTCACACCATGGCTTGTGATCTTTCATCTTTGCATAAACATAAGCATACTATCTCATATGGCATATTTGTTCCATCTGTATAGTTAAAGTTCATTCGCATCTATGATTTGTGATCTGAGCAATCCAAGGATTCATCTGAGCCACCCCAAGGGTATCCAATCATTCCAATAGGGTCCATGTATGTTCTATCATCATATTATATCCCTCAAAGATCAAGGAAGTAAAGAAATCACAAGAACTTGTAAAGCATGGAAGCAGAGCTAGGGTTTCACTGCACAGATGACCTGAAATTAGGGTTTTGGTTTCAGAGGCCATAACTCCAAATTTTGTTGTCATTCTTGTTTCTAATAGTCTCAATACGATATAAGGATCATATGTACCAAGTTTGATGAAGAAATTCATTGTGGAAGTCATTTGTTCACTGGGTAACTTCTTAAGCAAGTCAGAGAAAAATCAGGGCATCTGGGGCCCCCAACAATGGAACCAAAGTGGTATTTTCATCAAATTGAAGTTATATGATCTTTATTTGATCATTGAAGTTCTTGGGAGTTCACAAAATTGAAGAAATTTGAGCTAAACCAAAAGTTGCCAAAAATGGAAATGACTTGTAATGGAAACTTTCCATTTTGGGAAAGTTCTTCAACCTCCTCTTTCTCAACCAAAAATGCTTCAAATGAAAAATTGTTGGTCATGAAAGTTGTAGATTGGTTCATTCCCTTATCAAAAATTACAAGAACATGTTCTAATTCATTATGGAACTCAAGTTAGGGCCTTGCAAAGTTGGCAAAAATCCTATAATTTTCACTTTCACACCAAAGAGGATTTTTTGCAAAACCACTTGCCAATTCATTTTGTGACCTCTAATGCATCTCTAAGCATCATACAAACATAGTACATTGCATTGTGACCAGAATTTCCCAAAGAATCATTTGTTTTCATGCATTGCATCACAAGAATTCTCAAAGGGGGCAAAATTGCAAAGTCTTGCAAAACCTATGAAAGCCATGCCTTTAAGCCATCCAGCTGCATAAAATGAATCCCATGGCTCTCCTTGATCAATGTTGAACCAGGACATGCCCTAAAACAGCTGCTGCATGAGCCCATACCTCAAGTACACAAGTTGTTGACTTTTTGCAACTTGCCACATACCAATCACCACAGGCCACCACCCACATTCTGACCTATCAAGACATGTTATGTGGACTCAAAGCAAGCTACTTCACATAACATTGGAGCTCAGAACCTCTCATAAGCCAAGTTTCACAAAAATCACTCAAACTTTCCTCTCTTCGAAACACTCTGCACAAGCATCAAACCTCCAATATTTTTCCATAGATCAACTCACCATCACCCACAGATCATTTCCCAACCATTGCTAAGCCCTAAAAGCTAGCCAAACACAAACACGATTCTGGACCAGTTGAGTTGCAACCTCTCAATCCAGCTCATTTCAACTCATTCCAAGCCTTGCAATAGCATCAGGGTGGTCAAGTGGAGGCCATTAGCACAAGAGAGAGGTCCAGAAAGTGCCAAACTGAGAAAGCTCAAGCTCAGGTATCATCAAGAACTCTTTTCCAGAAATGTAATTTTAAGTTCCTAAATGAATCTATGTGATGTGTTGATCATGCTGATGTCTTTATTTTTGAAAATGGTTAAGATATGAGGATTTCATGAACTTCTGAATGTTTTGACCTAAAAATGTTCTTCTTCGATTCGTCATTTTGATGCATGAGAAATTGTTTTTGTTGCTGGATTTGTGTTCTATGATGTTTAAGGATTGATTCTGGAGAATTTGAGAACCTGGGGAGGTGTTTTGAGGAAGCTCAGGGGAGGAGCTCGCCGGAGAAGACAACCGGAAGTCTTCTCCGGCCACCTGAGATTAATTAGGGTTTTAATTATGGTTAGTGTGAGTTTGAATGAGGAGCGTTGGATTAGGTTTCCCGCACGTGTTTGGACGAATGAGATGAATCATTAGGGATTAATTAGGATTACTTTAATTAATTAATTGGAATTAAACCAGTTTGAATCCTAGCCTTTGATATGCGTGCCAGTCAACCCTCATCTCTCAGCTTTGAACCTCAGCCTTTGGATCCTCATACTTTCATTTAATTTAATATTTATCCCATTTAAATTGCATTTTCTTTGTCATTTTATTTAAAATACCTAGAAAAATCACAAAAATATTTTCTGCTACATTTTAATTCCAAATATTTTTCTTCACCCAAAAACATTTTTATTTTTATTTTTTTGCATTAAAACATCATTTTAAAAATATTTAAATGTTTATTTTAATTAATTAATGGAAATTAATTAATTAAAATACCATTTAGGTTTCTAAAAATCACAAAAAAATTCACATTGCATCTTAGGACATTTAGAATCATTGTCAAACCATCCATACAAATTTCTTTTTGGTTTTGATCCAATTTTGACATTTTTCTTGAATTTAGGGTTCATAAAATTCCCTTTTTGGAACCCTAACTTTGAAAATTCTTTTCTGCCTAACCATGAAGGGTTTGACAATGATTCGTTTTGCATTGTTTTCCATGTAGCATGTAGTTTCTAGGATATTTTTGTCATGAATTTATCTTTCATTTTCAAATTGATTTGCATTTTTCCTCTTAAGGTACCCAAAAATCCTAGTTAACTTAGAAAAATCATAACTTCCTTTAGGTTAAGAGTTAGACTTTCTCCTTTGAGGTGTGATATCATATGGGGTTAGGGTTTGCTTGAGCTCATTTGAAAATTTTTATCATGTGAATTGCTTCTGTTTTAATCATTTGCATCTCATCTTTTCATGTAACCCTAATTTTGCATCCATACTTGCATCTTACACTGCATTGCATGAACATGTGAACTTGCCATGACATTCTAAGCACTTGTATGCCATCTTAGACATCTTAAGACATTTCTTGAGCATTTCTTGGTCATTTATTCATACATTTTCTATGCTTTGCATCCATTTCATTTCATAAACATCCATGTGTTTTCATACTTCAAAGCATACTTCATTTGCATACAATCTCCTATATGACCATTCATTGCACTTTGTATGCCTTTGTATCATGACATAGCATCATTTTCATCATGTGTATGCTTCTGGTTTTGGTTTTTACCTTTGCATATGCATCATTCCATTCCATTTCTTTCCTTATGCATATTGTGCTAACATTTCAGGTGGTAAGTTAATTTGAGAAGTGAATTTGCCTTCACTTTTCATTTCTCTTCATCTTCTTCATATGCATACTTGCTGAATTTTTCTTTGCCTTTGAGTGAGCTTGCTCATTCATGTTCGTCTCTCACTTTCTTTATCTAAGTTACTTATCTTCTTCAGTGAAGTAAGTAACTTATTCATCTTCTTCTTCCTCCTTTCATCTGCTTCTTCCATTGGTAGCTTCTCTGAAGATCTCTTTTAAGCCTCAAAAACCATAGGAACATCCAAGCATGATAATAATTAGGATTGTGATTAGTTCCCCTTTAGTTTTTACCTTTGTGTCTCTCTTCTCATCTCATCATTAGAGACTAAACCTTTAAGGTTTTAGGACTTTGGAGTTAGGGTTATGCCTGCATCCTTCTCTTAGGATGGAGTGTATAACTTTAATCCTAAGTGTTAAACCTTTAATTTGTTTAAACCTCTTAATCAATCTATCTTAATAATCACTAAGACATTAACTTGTAACTTGGGCCTTACATTGGGGTTCTAATTCTTCCTTTATTGGTTAAGAAGGACTAACCCTAGTGTTTAATGGACAAGTCCCCCTCAAGTTGTCTTACAAACCATAAAACTCACTTCTTAATCTCACCCTTAATTAAAATACACCTTAATAAAGGCTTGTCATCTAATGATTTTAATCCCTAATCATGGATTACGTTGAGGTATCTTCCTCAGCTTAAGTGTGCTCATCTATTATCCTTCTATTAGGATGGTGTAATGAGTTCACTAATCCTTGATTATGGCTTAAACTCATTACTTAACACTAAACAAAAACTCAAAAACATCTAAATAATCACAAGTAGGTTAATGATATTAATCCTACATCATCATGGTAATTAAGTTGAGATGTTTATCTCATACTTAAAGTGTTCTCATTATCCCTAATCAAAGGGAGGATATGATGAGTTTACTAACCCTTGGTTTAGGCTTAAGCTCATTAACTTATGACAAACACCAAAAACAAATAAAAAACTGAAAACTTCAAAAACAAACAATAATCGTCTCCTTCGGGATTCTTTTCTCATCACACTCACTCACAAACAAGAACTTGCTTCTTCCGTCTAATGCAAGATAGTTAGCACTCGAGCCAGACGAGTCATACACTTGAGCATAGACAAGCAAGCAATTCACAGTCAATTTATCTTTCAGTCTCTTTGAGTCGAACTACGGTGTTCTGACTTCCTCATTGCACGAGAGGATACGTAGGCATAACTTAACAGTTATCGAACAAAAGTCTCTGTGTCTTCCCCCCCCCCCCTTTCAGCATTCTCCTTGAAGCCTCAGTTCCTGAGCATTCACCCTTTTGCACTGACACCTGTATATTCTTTTCCAGCTTTTTGCACATAGATAGCACATACACTACCCCTTTAAACACAATCTTTTAAGCGTGGATCCCGTCGAGTACGACGGACAATCTGGGTGCTAATACCTTCCCAGGTTGTAACCAACCCCCTTTCTCAGTTTCTCTAGTTCGCAACCGTCTTATCCATCTCTTTCCAGGTTTATGCAGCATTACCTTTCCTTCGGGATAAAAATGCCTAGCTGGCGACTCTATTCATCTTCACTTCATTCTCTCCTCTCGCCGACCGTTTGTTGCACCCCAAAATTTGCCCTCACAATACAAGACTTTGTGTGCTAGGAAGGTTCACAAGGTTCACAAGCTTCTCAACATTTACAAGACCTTTCATGAGGTTCATGAAGTCTACAAGTCACTTCTTGAAGGTTCACAAGGTTCACAAGATTCACAATGATTACAAAGCTCTCCTGAGGTTCATGAGGTCTACAAAGCCACTTCATGAGGTTCACAAGGTTCACAAGCTTCACAATACCTCCCATGAGGTCCACAAGGCACTTTATGAAGATTCACAAGGTTCACAAAGTTCACAATTGGTCAGAAGAGTTGACAATTCCCTCAGACAATGCACCTCATAAGCAGTGCATCCAAAACTAGGGTTTTGACTTTAATCAGGCTAAATGGACTTCCAAGACTTCAAGTGAGCTTCATAACATCTTATATGTGTGTAAGAACCCCCATGACAAGTTTCAAGACTTTTCTCAAAAGTTTGCTCAGTCAGATGATCAGATAAGTCAAAATCAGTCAATGCAGTTAAAAAGTCAAACTGAGGTCAACTGTGGTCAAACCAAAGTCAAACTTCATGATTTTTTGCCAACATCAAGTATATGAAGTAAAATTCATCATTTGATCAAGGGTTTATCATGATTCATCAAGGAGATTTCAGATCATCAAGAATCAGGAGTTTCTAAATTAGGGTTTCCTCAGTAAAAGTCAACTGAACTTTGACCAGCCATAACTTTCACATGCTTCATCACCAAGTCTCCACTCAAAGCTCATTTTGAAGGAAATTGAATTCTCTACAACTTTGTGTCTCACAAGCCAAGCCCAAAAATGCTTCATTTGGAAGGTATGAGCTAAGACATTATAGGTTCTTTTGAAAGTCAACAAAAAGTCAACAACTTCAAAAGGGCATAACTTGAGATTGGTAAATGATATGGACATGAAACCAATGGGGTTGTTTAGAGGACTCTTTAAGCTTTCCAAAATGTCCAAGAACACCCTCATAGCATTAAAATTGAAGGATATGTGCCCTTGCAAAGTTGGGAAATTTTGAGTTGGTTTATGATGAAAAAGGAGGTCTAAAACCAATTTCTTCCAAATGGGCTTGCCAAATGATGACCCAACCCATACAATAACATCTTGCACGAAATTTCCATAATATTTTCATAATTTTTATTTTATTTAATTAATTTATTATGATTTTTTATTCTTAAAATCATTTTAAATTTAAATAAAATATTAAATGTGAAGATTTAATTGATTTATTGATTCTAGAAAGTCATAAAATCAATATGGAACAAATTGATGCAAGAATTATATGGAGTGGCTTGAAATAGAAAGCATTGGTATAAAAATATTGAACTTTCATGGCATGATCTTTCTCAATCTTAAAATATCAAAACTTCCACATAATCAATCAAAGTTTTTGACCTAATTGAGTCTCCTATATATACTAAACTCATTGCCATTGATCAAGGACGAATTCCAGCAGCCCATAGGTAAGTTTCAAAACTCAAAATTCAAGCAAAAAGTGAGATTCGGATTCTTCAATCCAAGGCACTAGAAGGTAGATTAAAGACATGGCTAGCTTCCCTGGACATCACTGATTGTAAAGCATCAATCATATGCATCAATACCATCTCATATTGCCCTACCCGAATCAAACTTTGCCTTGAATTTCAAATTTTCGATTCTGTTTATTTGTGCATTATTAATGAATTTTGTTTGTACTTTTGTGTTTGTGATGATCCAAGGAACGATTCTGGACAAATAGCTTGAAGTTTCATAGCCTAATGGACCAAATGCCATGGTTAGGGTTTAGAGGTCGAAAATGGGGTCCTTTGATTTACTGAGTTTAAATGAGTTTTGAGAACATAGGAGTGTTCTATGAATCTCCAGGATCACAAAACTATAATTAATTTTATAAATCGTTGCTGTTTGGTGTGAGTTTGATTTTCGTAGGTCAAGAACCATGAAGAACTCGCAGGTAAATTCGCAGCAATGCTCGTAGGAAAAAGCGCAGATACAAGGAAGAAGACGAAGATCAATTCGCGCCAGTTTTGAAATTCAAATGTTGTTTTAAAATATAATATGTTTTCTCTGTTTGTATATCACCAGCTAATGGTTGGCCCAGTGGTAGGAGGCGTATGCGTGCAGCCTATGGGACCTGAGTTCGAGTCTTGGCCTCCTACATCATTTTGTCTATTTTTTTTCAGGTTAAAATCAAACTTGATATATTATTATTTCTTGCCATTATATTATCAGGTGGGCTCTTCCAGCCGGGTGATAGTGTGTGCATGTGTATAGATAGGAGGTCATGGGTTCAACTCCACCCCAGGCCTTTTATTTTTTTTCATTATTTTCTGGATTCCTCAAAGCAAGGCACAAAACCAATCTCACTCTCTCATCTCTTGCCTGCGCATGGGCAGCCCAGTGGTGTGTATTGTTGGCTGCAAGCTTAGGGGACTGGGTTCAAACCCCAGCCCCATCAGGTTTTGATTCCTTTTTCTCTCTTTTGTTTTATTTTCTATTTTATTAATATTATATCTAAAATAAATTATATTATTCTATTATCTTTTATATTATAAAATATATATTATGTATATTATTTTTCTAAAAAAAAAATCTAAACTCTTGTCTTCTCAATTTAAACTTTTATTTGTGTAATTAAATTATATATTAGTTAAAATAATTTTGTATATTATAAAATAAACCCTAAAAATATTTTCTAAAATAAAACCTAGTTCTATTTTTTCTAAATAATTTTATTTCTCTAATTTTTAATGTAATTATTTATGTACATTTATTTAGTATAATTCTTGTAAATTTGTTTGTAAATATGATTAATTTTATGAATATAATATTTAAAACTTATTTTCTCCTTATAATATGTAAATATTGTTTTAATAAATAAATGTTAATATATGTTTAAAATGATTAAATTTGTGATAATTAAAATTTATAATTGTATTATGTTTAAAAATTTTATTATTAAATGTTATATGTTAAAATTAAAATTTGTGTTTATTATTTTAATCATGTCATTATAATATTTTTCTATTTTATTTTTTGCTTATTATTATCTTAAAATTTTTATCTTATTATTTTTCTTCTAACCTTGTCTATTTTTCTAATTATTATTGTTTCATTTAATTATTTTCACTAACTTTATTCTTAATATTTCTACTAACCTTATTTAATTTTTTTATTATTATTATTACTAACCCCTATTCTATTTACTTATTTATTATTTTTGCTTATTATATTTATTTTGCCATATATTTATATTTTGCTATTTATTTATTTTGCTTATTATAATTATGTTGTAATTGCTTCCTGGATGTAAATTTTATAATTATTTAATTATTGTTGCTATGGTTAGTAATTTAGGGAGTGCAATAATATGTATTCTATTTAAAAAATTAACTTAGATCACTTTAATCATAAGATAATTAAATTAAACACTCACACACGTAAGTCGATTTTAATCGCCGTCTCACTTTCTAAGGTTATCCCTCAAGTTGCCTAAATCATAAGGTCAAGTGGGGTGTATAAAGCAAGTCCTTTAAAAAGAAAAAATCATCAAGTCCCTCATGGTTGCCTATACGAATCAAGTCCCTTCGAATAAATGATGATAGTCCCTCCTATATGCTTAATACACCCCACAGTTGCCTCCATACAAACAGATGTCCCTCTCATGTCCCTTACATCCAAGGTAATGACTACCTACTCCTTAATAGTAGGGATAGTCTTACCAATGAAAGGATAAAGAACAAGAAAGACTTTAAACATTAGGGTAGGTTCCTCTTATGTACTTGCTCACTTCAAAAACTTTTCAAACTCTTCACAATTTCAAACAAATTTTCAAAAAAACAAGTTTTTACACATCCGTACATGGATTATTATTAACTATTATGAAAATTTTCTTCTATTCACACACTACACTTTCCAAAAACAATTTAAAGTGAGCTAAGTAACTAAGAGCCCATGGATAACCATGGATGTAAAGGGTGCTAACACCTTCCCTTTACATAACCTACCCCCCGGACCCAAAATATTCTCTTAAGGTCTTTCCTGTTCTTTTATACCCTTTCCTTATGGATAAAATAAAAGTCGGTGGCGACTCTTGCTATCCGCAACATTACTTAAAGTCAGTTCTCCCACCGTGTTACAGAACTGGCGACTCTGCTGGGGAGTTAATAAAAGAGGGGTACCCTTAGAAATTAGATCACTTTAATATTGTTTGCCTTGTTTGCTTTACTTTACATTGTTGGGGTGTTCTTATGTGTGAAAGGTCCTAACCCGGATCTAGTGTACCTTAGGTAAATGGCAATAGACCAAGGAAACTGTACGACGTATATCGATACGGTTGATCTGGTGGCCATAGTTAGTGCGACTTCTTGGTTGGTGCTTATGTTCCTTAAGTCAAGTTGAGGATAATATGAGGCTGCCATATGTTGTTAATGCACTAACTAACTTTTAGAACCCTAGTTAACTCATCTTGTCCTTTAGAAAGTAGTGAGGTAACCGGCTTTGGTGCAGACTGAAGTTGGTTGATACTCGATACTACGCTCATTGAGATCTTAAACTTGGAGGGTTTTGGTTGGCAAGTAAGTTGCCTTCTGATCAACCACCCTTGTGAAGGATCAATGATATTGAGATCCCTTAGAACCTGGTTACTTTTGTAGGACAGGATGAACCATCTAATTTCAGGGGAGGATACTTACCTTAAACCTCATGCAAGCCTTTGAACCTAGGGCTATGGTGTGACTTGTTTGTGTGTGCCACATGTTTGTGATTGAACATAACATCATGACATCATCATGCATCATGAGCATATCATTTTCCCTAACCATTTCAAGGACCAAAGGATTTATCTTTGTTCTTTGCTGCAGGTCATGGCTTCTGCTCGTAGAAACACCATCAGGATCAACTTTGTAGGGATACCTCCCAAGCTTAAAGAGTTGGTTTCTCAAGTATCTGATCACTCCCGATTCAACAAGAGACATGGTCACCTATTGGGTCTGGTCACTTCAGGGTTCAATGAAGACATGACGAGTGTCTTGTTCCAGTTCTTTGACCCTAAACACCACTGCTTTACATTCCCTGACTACCAGCTGGTTCCAACCATGGAGGAGTTCTCTAAACTTCTGGGCATACCTGTTCTTGATCAAAGACCCTTCACAGGCTTGGAGAAGGAACTTAAACCAGAGGTTATTGCTGCAGCTTTACATCTGAAGAAGTCTGACATTGTTCTAGAAACGAGAAGCGGAGTTAAGGGTATTCTTGCCAAAGTATTAATGGATAAAGCTCAAGTGTTCTTGAAAGCCATGAGCTATGATGCTTTTGAGGAGATCTTAGCCTTGCTGATTTATGGCTTAGTGTTGTTCCCCAATCCAGATCAGTTCATAGACGTTCATGCCATCAACATATTTCTGAGTCACAATCCAGTGCCTACATTACTTGGGGACATCCTGCACTCTCTTCATACCCGTACTACAAAGGCACGAGGAACTCTGATGTGCTGCATACCTTTGCTATCTAGGTGGTTTATTTCTCACCTTCCTCGATCAGTGATGAAGAATGAACAAGGGTTAAGGTGGTCTAAAAGAATCATGTCACTCTCTCATTCAGATATTCATTGGTGCTCTAGATCTATGGAGAATGTTACTATCATTGACCATTGTGGGGAATTCCCTAATGTGCCACTCCTGGGCATAAGAGGAGGCATCACCTACAACCCCTCTCTAGCTTTACAGTTTGGTTATGCTCGGAGCGATGGCCCACATGACATGTTGATTCAGGGCATTGTGTTTGATTACGACAACGATCTTCAAGGGTACCGTCAGAGATTCATACGAGCTTGGGGAAAGGTAAACAGGATTGACAGCAAGACACTGGAGCCTAAGTACACTATTCCTATGGAAGCTTATCTCAGATGGGTACGATCTCGTGCTTAGAATCTCATGATGCCATATCCTGCCGTCCTACCAGTTACCATGGAACCTGTTGCTGAAGGAGACACAGCTTATACCATCCTTCACCCAGACATGCCTACTGATACGGAAGACTTGCAGAGATCATAGATCCAACTGAAGGAGCAAAGGGATACTTTCGAGGTTCATTACAAAGCAAGCCAAGAAAGAGTCCTAGAGCTAACAAAGCAACTTCACGAGGAACGAAACCTCAACTCATACCTCAACACAAAGAGGAAACGTCCATGGGAGACTTAAAACCCCATCTTTTGTACTTATTTCATTTCATTTTTTGTAAAGGCAAAACAAAGTTATTACTAATAAAAGTTTACTTTCGTGGTTGTTTAAACAGATTTAAATCCTGCGGTCCTTGAAAAACATTGCATATGCATACCATATCATTGCATCACAGGTTTCTTGTGCACAGGTTTCTTATTTCCTCGCTGTTTATTTCAGCAATGGCTCTTGAACAAACAGTTAAGGATCTCCAGGCACAAAATGCACAGTTCCAAGAGTTGATCCTGAACTTGTCCAAGGGGCAGGATGAATTAAAGACACTGCTGGCTAAGAAGAAGAATCCTGAGGACAACAAGGATGATCAGCTGAAACAACTACAAGCTGAGATGACAGGAATGAGGACCCAGATGAATGACCAGGTGGCTCTTATTCAAAGTTTAGCTCAGGGGCAAGAAGAGCTGAGAACCTTTGTCCACAAACTTCAAAGTGATAGAGCCAGTGATCTAATTGTCAGTCAACCTCCGTTAAAACAAGCTGATTTGGTTGAAAGGAAGATGAGGATAAAAGAAGGTAAGAAACAGGTTGCCATTGATTGTTCTTCAGTTGAAGAAGAAAGACCTGATAAGGTTAATCCACCTCAACACAAGAAATATAGAAGGCAGTTTATCAAGTTCAGCACTCCAATGTCACAAGTTCTGCAATGCTTGTTGGAGATGGAACTAATTTCTTTGAAAAGTTCTCCTCAAAATCCTAAAACCTCCTCTCCTCGCTATAATCCCAAGGCAAGGTGTGGGTATCACTCCAACTGTCCTGGACATGATACTAATAGCTGTTGGGAATTGAAGAAAAAGATTCAAGACCTAATTGATGAAGGAATCCTAGAGGTTACTCCAGAAGGTCAAGTTGAGTTCTACTATCGTCCATCAAACACCGAAGCTGCAAGACAAGTTGCCCAAGGTTGCAAGAAAGAAAGCCTACCTGTTCCTGTTGAAATATGGGGCACCTTGGGACATCCAAGTGGTAAATTTGATTTCATGGTGAAGTATACTGCTCCTCCAAGTTTACAGATTGCAATTGAGGACATTCAGCCAACTGGATGGGACAACATTTGAATTTTCATTTGTAATTTCTTTTATTTGTTTGAACACTTACTATTATGTTAAACTTTTGTTTTCATTAATGCATTGCATATGTTTGTCTTGAATTAATCCATTCGTTCCACTATATTTTGAATTATGCTTCTTATTTCTATTTTGTGATATTTAACTCCTGATAAAGCTATAAGCCTGTAGAGGGAGGATGACGAAAACAGTACCATAATATTAGGCAGTATGCTTTTGAACAGACTATGCTGACGATGTACAGGCATTGTTTCAATTCCTAAACAGTGGAGATATAAGGAAGTTAATCCCTAGTCAACCCTTTTGAGCCTATGAAGTAGGAGTTTTTATTCTCGCACAAATTAAAACCCTTATTCATAACCCGGGGCAGGGTAGTTACTCGGTTAAATCAAATATGCCAATTATCTGTGTTGTACACAACTAATGATGGTTCTCGGTAATCATTAAACCTGACAGTCAATATCCAGCAAAAGAAAAGCTTACTAAGTCAAAACCTATGAAGGAGACTTAGTAAAACATTAAGACATCCCGCTGACTGTAACCTTGAAATAAACAGTTCAGGCAAAAAGAAGGGATAACAAAGTCAAAAGAAAAAAGAGGTCACTATGAATCCTCAACAAAGAAAGATGACTGAATGTTCAAATAAATATTTGGTTTCTGAACCATCACAAATATCAGTGTTACAATACCAAAACTCTTTGGAACTTCAATGCATAAGTTAACTGAGTATAGGACTGAAGAACATCATGGAGATTGGGTTGGGTACAAATAAAATTTGAGCCTATATCCTTTGTTTCTTAAACCATGAACCAGGCCACGTTATAACCCTTTAAAAGTCCTAACTGAAGCATGGTTAGTTCGAAAGCGTACTGCTACAAAAAGGTATCCTGACTCCTTTAGGGCTTGTTATAAAACTTGAGTTAATATCACAGTTTTCACAAAAAAAAAAAAAACAGTTTTTCTAAAATAACTTGTTTCAAAACTTCAAGACAGACATAAGCATTGCATTTTTGAATATATCTGTTTGCATATACCTGAGTGTTTGACAAATGGAGAAGCTTACAGGATGAATGTTCAATGAACCAAAGTCCTTACGATAAACAAAGTTGTTTCCTGGATCAAAGTCCATGTATACAAAGGGGCATAGTCATTATCTCCCAATCAAGGGGGCAGGCCATGATACTTCCTAACTCATTTGGGGCAATCAGGACAAGATTCAACTATGTTTAAGCAGCCAGAGGCAGATCTCCTCATCTATCTGAAGTGCCAAGGGTAACATTACAAAGTTCATAATGCCAAGGGCATAGTCACTGTTTCCCAGTCAAGAGGCATACCAAGTTACTGTTCAATTCAGTTGGGGCAATTAGGTCCAGACTCAACTGTGCTTAATAGCCAGGGGCATTTTCCCTCATACAGTTGAATTACCAAAGGTGACATTACAGAGTTCACAATGCCAGGGGCATATGCTTATGGGGCATTCTGCTTGTTTCTCTTGAGGTAACTACATTCAGATACTTCCATTATGAGGCAATTCATCCTCAACCAAGGGGCAATGCTTTCTCTTCAAATCTAATACCCGGAGCGCATATGGTCCATCACAATTTGAAGACACATTCCTCTCGTTGTATTACCTTGATATTGGATTCTCAGCTGAAACCATGATGGAAATTAGTTGTCTACGCCAGTAGTATCAGATGGTGTCAATATCATGTATTCAGATCCAGCTATGAGGATTTCTGGAAAGGTACTCAGGAAAGTTAAAGAATTTCAGGAGCTATAGATCCAATTGGTTATACACTCTCGAAGTTGAAACGATTCTGTTTTCAAGTTCAGCTTTACTTTTCCCTCTGAATCCAGATTTACTTTTACCCTAAGCGAAACGTCCATTGGTTATGTTTGAATGTATCATGCTTTTGAATATGATTGATGTTTACCAGAAATGCATGTATGCTTTTAATATGATTAATGTTTACCAGAAATGCATGAAAATGCAGTAATAGTATTTACTAAGGACGAACGATGGAAGGATCTCAACGAAGCTTCGCCGGTTCACCTTTACAAGACAGTTACAAAACCCTCAGTAGGGCAAATCCATCTTCATAAAGTCTCATCTCCCCTGGAATTTATATCCATCTCTTTTATCCTCATACGGATATTCGGGAATTTACTTTCCAATAAGGGTACGACGAACGAAAACGGGATGTTGTATCTACTCTACTATCAAACGAAGACGAAGGTTATGTATACCTTACTATCCCCAGCAGACGGGAGGTTATATATACCTTACTATCCCCAGCAGACGGGAGGTTATCTATACCCTGTTATCCCAGCAGACGGAGGGTTATGTATAATATGTTCTTCAGCAACAAATCGGGATTTATTTTCCCTGGCCAGCAGTTATTATACAAAGATATCCAGACGCTCCCGGCAGTATCATATCATACATACATCATTTACATCATACCATAACATACATATCCATGAATGCATAATACATTACCTAAGTGCATCATATCATACATGCATACAAACTAATATTACCATACAGAATGCTACCTTGTTTTCAGGTTAATTATCCAACAAACAGACTTACAATCATCAGGATTGCTATATCCTCCTGAAATCATATTATTACCTCAGGGTTGCTTTATCCTCCTGACGAATTCTCATTACTTCAAGACTGCTTTAGAGTTATCATCATTGATTGCTCTATCCTCCTGAAATTATTACTTCAAGACTGCTTTAGAGTTATCATCATTGATTGCTCTATCCTCCTGAAATCATTACTTCAAGACTGCTTTAGAGTTATCATCATTGATTGCTCTATCCTCCTGAAATTATTACTTCAAGACTGCTTTAGAGTTATCATCATTGATTGCTCTATCCTCCTGAAATTATTACTTCAAGACTGCTTTAGAGTTATCATCATTGATTGCTCTATCCTCCTGAAATCATTACTTCAAGACTGCTTTAGAGTTATCATCATTGATTGCTCTATCCTCCTGAAATCATTACTTCAAGACTGCTTTAGAGTTATCATCATTGATTGCTCTATCCTCCTGAAATCATTACTTTAAGACTGCTTTAGAGTTATCATCATTGATTGCTCTATCCTCCTGAAATTATTACTTCAAGACTGCTTTAGAGTTATCATCATTGATTGCTCTATCCTCCTGAAATTATTACTTCAAGACTGCTTTAGAGTTATCATCATTGATTGCTCTATCCTCCTGAAATCATTACTTCAAGACTGCTTTAGAGTTATCATTATTGATTGCTCTATCCTCCTGAAATCATCATATTACTTCAAGACTGCTTTAGAGTTATCATTATTGATTGCTCTATCCTCCTGAAATCATCATTGTTTCAAGACTGCTTTAGAGCTACTGATTGCTCTATCCTCCTGAAATCATATCATTACTTCAAGACTGCTTTAGAGTTATCATTATTGATGGCTCTATCCTCCTGAAATCATTACTTCAAGACTGCTTTAGAGCTATTGATTGCTCTATCCTCCTGAAGCCATCTTATTATTTCAAGACTGCTTTAGAGTTATTGATTGCTCTATCCTCCTGAAATCATATTACTATTTCAAGACTGCTTTAGAGCTATTGATTGCTCTATCCTCCTGAAATCATATTACTATTTCAAGACTGCTTTAGAGCTATTGATTGCTCTATCCTCCTGAAGCCATCTTATTATTTCAAGACTGCTTTAGAGCTATTGATTGCTCTATCCTCCTGAAATCATATTACTATTTCAAGACTGCTTTAGAGCTATTGATTGCTCTATCCTCCTGAAATCATATTACTATTTCAAGATTGCTTTAGAGCTATTGATTGCTCTATCCTCCTGAAGCCATATTATTACTTCAAGACTGCTCTAGGGTTATCATTATTGATTGCTCTATCCTCATGAAGACATGCTGTTACATCAGGATTACTCCAGTCTCCTGAAAGCATATCATCAATACCTCAGGACTGCTCCAGACTCCTGACAGCTTTCATTATACCTCCATATCTTGGATTGCTTTCCCCCAGTGGCATCTTTAAGCCCACTCAATTATATCACTCTAATGCACTGGTGAGTGCAAATTTTTGGGCTTTCATGTTCAATCCCCTTCAACCTTCCAGGTCACGACTGGCAAATATACCAATCTAACCCCTCAGGTTTCAGAAAATTGAACAGGGGCAGCTGTTGCACCCCAAAATTTGCCCTCACAATACAAGACTTTGTGTGCTAGGAAGGTTCACAAGGTTCACAAGCTTCTCAACATTTACAAGACCTTTCATGAGGTTCATGAAGTCTACAAGTCACTTCTTGAAGGTTCACAAGGTTCACAAGATTCACAATGATTACAAAGCTCTCCTGAGGTTCATGAGGTCTACAAAGCCACTTCATGAGGTTCACAAGGTTCACAAGCTTCACAATACCTCCCATTAGGTCCACAAGGCACTTTATGAAGATTCACAAGGTTCACAAAGTTCACAATTGGTCAGAAGAGTTGACAATTCCCTCAGACAATGCACCTCATAAGCAGTGCATCCAAAACTAGGGTTTTGACTTTAATCAGGCTAAATGGACTTCCAAGACTTCAAGTGAGCTTCATAACATCTTATATGTGTGTAATAACCCCCATGACAAGTTTCAAGACTTTTCTCAAAAGTTTGCTCAGTCAGATGATCAGATAAGTCAAAATCAGTCAATGCAGTTAAAAAGTCAAACTGAGGTCAACTGTGGTCAAACCAAAGTCAAACTTCATGATTTTTTTCCAACATCAAGTATATGAAGTAAAATTCATCATTTGATCAAGGGTTGATCATGATTCATCAAGGAGATTTCAGATCATCAAGAATCAGGAGTTTCTAAATTAGGGTTTCCTCAGTAAAAGTCAACTGAACTTTGACCAGCCATAACTTTCACATGCTTCATCACCAAGTCTCCACTCAAAGCTCATTTTGAAGGAAATTGAATTCTCTACAACTTTGTGTCTCACAAGCCAAGCCCAAAAATGCTTCATTTGGAAGGTATGAGCTAAGACATTATAGGTTCTTTTGAAAGTCAACAAAAAGTCAACAACTTCAAAAGGGCATAACTTGAGATTGGTAAATGATATGGACATGAAACCAATGGGGTTGTTTAGAGGACTCTTTAAGCTTTCCAAAATGTCCAAGAACACCCTCATAGCATTAAAATTGAAGGATATGTGCCCTTGCAAAGTTGGGAAATTTTGAGTTGGTTTATGATGAAAAAGGAGGTCTAAAACCAATTTCTTCCAAATGGGCTTGCCAAATGATGACCCAACCCATACAATAACATCTTGCACGAAATTTCCATAATATTTTCATAATTTTTATTTTATTTAATTAATTTATTATGATTTTTTATTCTTAAAATCATTTTAAATTTAAATAAAATATTAAATGTGAAGATTTAATTGATTTATTGATTCTAGAAAGTCATAAAATCAATATGGAACAAATTGATGCAAGAATTATATGGAGTGGCTTGAAATAGAAAGCATTGGTATAAAAATATTGAACTTTCATGGCATGATCTTTCTCAATCTTAAAATATCAAAACTTCCACATAATCAATCAAAGTTTTTGACCTAATTGAGTCTCCTATATATACTAAACTCATTGCCATTGATCAAGGACGAATTCCAGCAGCCCATAGGTAAGTTTCAAAACTCAAAATTCAAGCAAAAAGTGAGATTCGGATTCTTCAATCCAAGGCACTAGAAGGTAGATTAAAGACATGGCTAGCTTCCCTGGACATCACTGATTGTAAAGCATCAATCATATGCATCAATACCATCTCATATTGCCCTACCCGAATCAAACTTTGCCTTGAATTTCAAATTTTCGATTCTGTTTATTTGTGCATTATTAATGAATTTTGTTTGTACTTTTGTGTTTGTGATGATCCAAGGAACGATTCTGGACAAATAGCTTGAAGTTTCATAGCCTAATGGACCAAATGCCATGGTTAGGGTTTAGAGGTCGAAAATGGGGTCCTTTGATTTACTGAGTTTAAATGAGTTTTGAGAACATAGGAGTGTTCTATGAATCTCCAGGATCACAAAACTATAATTAATTTTATAAATCGTTGCTGTTTGGTGTGAGTTTGATTTTCGTAGGTCAAGAACCATGAAGAACTCGCAGGTAAATTCGCAGCAATGCTCGTAGGAAAAAGCGCAGATACAAGGAAGAAGACGAAGATCAATTCGCGCCAGTTTTGAAATTCAAATGTTGTTTTAAAATATAATATGTTTTCTCTGTTTGTATATCACCAGCTAATGGTTGGCCCAGTGGTAGGAGGCGTATGCGTGCAGCCTATGGGACCTGAGTTCGAGTCTTGGCCTCCTACATCATTTTGTCTATTTTTTTTCAGGTTAAAATCAAACTTGATATATTATTATTTCTTGCCATTATATTATCAGGTGGGCTCTTCCAGCCGGGTGATAGTGTGTGCATGTGTATAGATAGGAGGTCATGGGTTCAACTCCACCCCAGGCCTTTTATTTTTTTTCATTATTTTCTGGATTCCTCAAAGCAAGGCACAAAACCAATCTCACTCTCTCATCTCTTGCCTGCGCATGGGCAGCCCAGTGGTGTGTATTGTTGGCTGCAAGCTTAGGGGACTGGGTTCAAACCCCAGCCCCATCAGGTTTTGATTCCTTTTTCTCTCTTTTGTTTTATTTTCTATTTTATTAATATTATATCTAAAATAAATTATATTATTCTATTATCTTTTATATTATAAAATATATATTATGTATATTATTTTTCTAAAAAAAAAATCTAAACTCTTGTCTTCTCAATTTAAACTTTTATTTGTGTAATTAAATTATATATTAGTTAAAATAATTTTGTATATTATAAAATAAACCCTAAAAATATTTTCTAAAATAAAACCTAGTTCTATTTTTTCTAAATAATTTTATTTCTCTAATTTTTAATGTAATTATTTATGTACATTTATTTAGTATAATTCTTGTAAATTTGTTTGTAAATATGATTAATTTTATGAATATAATATTTAAAACTTATTTTCTCCTTATAATATGTAAATATTGTTTTAATAAATAAATGTTAATATATGTTTAAAATGATTAAATTTGTGATAATTAAAATTTATAATTGTATTATGTTTAAAAATTTTATTATTAAATGTTATATGTTAAAATTAAAATTTGTGTTTATTATTTTAATCATGTCATTATAATATTTTTCTATTTTATTTTTTGCTTATTATTATCTTAAAATTTTTATCTTATTATTTTTCTTCTAACCTTGTCTATTTTTCTAATTATTATTGTTTCATTTAATTATTTTCACTAACTTTATTCTTAATATTTCTACTAACCTTATTTAATTTTTTTATTATTATTATTACTAACCCCTATTCTATTTACTTATTTATTATTTTTGCTTATTATATTTATTTTGCCATATATTTATATTTTGCTATTTATTTATTTTGCTTATTATAATTATGTTGTAATTGCTTCCTGGATGTAAATTTTATAATTATTTAATTATTGTTGCTATGGTTAGTAATTTAGGGAGTGCAATAATATGTATTCTATTTAAAAAATTAACTTAGATCACTTTAATCATAAGATAATTAAATTAAACACTCACACACGTAAGTCGATTTTAATCGCCGTCTCACTTTCTAAGGTTATCCCTCAAGTTGCCTAAATCATAAGGTCAAGTGGGGTGTATAAAGCAAGTCCTTTAAAAAGAAAAAATCATCAAGTCCCTCATGGTTGCCTATACGAATCAAGTCCCTTCGAATAAATGATGATAGTCCCTCCTATATGCTTAATACACCCCACAGTTGCCTCCATACAAACAGATGTCCCTCTCATGTCCCTTACATCCAAGGTAATGACTACCTACTCCTTAATAGTAGGGATAGTCTTACCAATGAAAGGATAAAGAACAAGAAAGACTTTAAACATTAGGGTAGGTTCCTCTTATGTACTTGCTCACTTCAAAAACTTTTCAAACTCTTCACAATTTCAAACAAATTTTCAAAAAAACAAGTTTTTACACATCCGTACATGGATTATTATTAACTATTATGAAAATTTTCTTCTATTCACACACTACACTTTCCAAAAACAATTTAAAGTGAGCTAAGTAACTAAGAGCCCATGGATAACCATGGATGTAAAGGGTGCTAACACCTTCCCTTTACATAACCTACCCCCCGGACCCAAAATATTCTCTTAAGGTCTTTCCTGTTCTTTTATACCCTTTCCTTATGGATAAAATAAAAGTCGGTGGCGACTCTTGCTATCCGCAACATTACTTAAAGTCAGTTCTCCCACCGTGTTACACCGTTCGCGCTTGTACCGGGATGCAAATCTTTGGGAGCGACACTTTCGACTGGAATAGACAAAATTGGTGGCTTTAACAAGTATTCTTTGATCTTTTCAAAGGCTTTCTGGCAGTCTTTTGTCTAGGCGTAACTTTGATTCTTCTAGATAAGTTTGAATATTGGTGCGCATGTCGCAGTCATGAGGGATATAAACATGGAGATGTAATTGAGATGTCCCAGGAATCCTCTTACTTGTTTCTCCATTTTCGGTGCAGGCATTTCTTGACTATACTTGACTTTGTCAGCATCGACTTTGATTCCTTTCTAACTGAAAATGAATCCTAGGAACTTTCCTGATCAGACACCAAAGGCGCACTTGTTATGATTCAGTCGTAGTTTATATTTTCTCAGACGTTAGAACAATTTTTGCAGATGCTCAACGTGTTTCTCTTTGGTCTTCGAATTGGCGATCATGTCATTGACCTATACTTTGATCTTTTTATGCATTATGTCATGAAAGAGAGTTATAAATAACCTTTGATAGGTAGCACCAACGTTCTTTAAACCAAACGATATTACTTTGTAACAGAAGGTGCCCCATGGCATAATGAAAGATGTTTTATCCATTTCTTCGGGTGCCATTTGTAAACACCCCAAATTTGCCCTCACTCTCTTCACCATGGCTTGTGATTCTTTTCATTTGCATAAGTTCAATCATATCATCTCATATTGCATTTTTGCTTCACTGCATTGGTTCAAATTCATCTGCATCTAGGGTTTGTGATCAGAGCCATCCCTGAGCTATCTGAGCCACTCCAAAGGTCTCCAATAATCTCAAGAGGGCCCATGTATGTTCAAGCATCATATTATATCCTCCCAATATCAAGAAAGTCAGAAAATCACAAGAACTAAGAAAGGCATGGAAGCAGAGCCAGGTTTAACTACACAGATGACCTAAAATTAGGGTTTTGGTTTCAGAGGCCATAACTCCAATTTTTTTGTCATTCTTGTTTCTATTGGTCTCTATATGATATGAGGATCATGCACGCCAATTTTCATGAAGAAATTCAATGGGGAAGGCATCTGATCAATAGATGACTTCTTGAACAAGTCAGTGTAAAATCAGGGCATCTGAGGCCCCCAATCACCCAACCAAAGGGTCTTCTCCATCATTTTGGGTGTATATGATCTTTATTTGATCTTAGAAGAAGTTATAAGTTCACAAAATTGAAGAATTTCAAGCCATTTGCAAAGTTGCCATTTTGGGAAAGTGACTTGTAATGCAAACTTGCCATTTTGGGAAAGTTTTTCAACCTCCTCTTTTTGATTCAAAAATGCTTCAAATGAAAAATTCTTGGTCATGAAAGTTGTAGATTGGATCATTACCTTTTCAAAAAGTACAAGAACTTGATCTAATTCATCATAGAACTCAAGTTATGGCCTTGCAAAGTTGGGAAAAATCACAAAATTTCACTTATGTACCAAAGAGGGAAACTTGCAAAAACTCATACCAAGGCAATTTGTGATCTCTAATTGACTTCTAACCATTACACAAACATCATACATGACCTATAATTTAGAATTGCCCAAAGAAATCCCAAGTTTCATGCCTTGCCCATGAAGAAATCTCAAAAGGGCCAAAGCTTCATATAATTGCAAAACATCACACAAACTTCATCCCACTTTCTATCTTGCCTCAATCTGAATTCCATGGACCTCCCTAAAGCCAGCTGCGCAGGACACCCCATTGTCCTTGGCCTGCCATGAGCCCATACCTCCAAAGACAACTTTGTTGACTTTATGCAAAATGAGCCATACCAATCACACTGCTCCACAACAACTCTCTGACCTATCGAGGATTGATATGTGGACCTCAAGCAACTCAACACACACCACAACACAAGCTGAATCCTCCCACAACTCAGCATTCACCAAAGCTCCCTCTTTTGCATTTTCTATCGAATCTCATAACTCAGCCACCCATTCTCAAAACTTCTTCCACCATTCATCTCCAAATGCATCACTGATCATTTCCCACCCACCAAAACAGCCTGAAACCACCTCAACCAGAAATACGGTTTTCACCTCCCCTGAACTGAAAGCTTCCAAACCCTCCATATAAACTTGTTTCAAGCTTACCAGAAGTATCAAGGAGTTCATTGGAGTGGAAAAGCACAAGGAAGAAGGTCAGAAAGCCCAGGATTCGAAAGCTCAACCTCAGGTAGCATGATGGACATTTTTTCCAGAATCTTGTTTTTTAGTTACAATGTTGTTCTATGTGTTGCCCTGATCATGGGGATGTAATTATTTTCGAAAATAAGCCAGAAAAAAGCATTTTATGTTGCTCTGAAACTTTTGCCCTAAACTTATTTTCCTTCGATTCTCTCTGTATGGCTAAAATAAATTGTTTTTGTCCATGGATTCTTGGTATTTGGTGTTAGGAGAAGAGTTCTGGAGATTTTGGCATGGTTTTGTAGCTTAGGGAGTGAGATAGAGATTCTCAGGGGAGAGTGTGGCCGGAGAAGATGACCGGAGGTCATTTCCGGCCACCTGAGAGTCATTAGGGCTTTTAATCAGGTTTAGGGTTTCGTTTGAATATGGGTCGTTGGATTAGTGTTCCCGCGCGCATTTGTGAGGTCCAGATCTTTTCATTAATAATTAATCAGGATTAATTAAATGACTAATTAGGATTATTAGGGTTTGAACCTGGGCTGTCCAGATGCGCGCTAGGTCAAACTTTTCAGGCCCAGATTAGATCCTGACTCTCCATCCAGCATACTTTCATTATTTTTAATTTTTTATTTCATTTTCTTTATTTAAACTTACACGAATTTTTAAAAATAGAAAAAGACTTCAAAAAATTCTGAAATTTTTTATCCAAACTTTAATTAATTTTCAGAACCCAAAAAAATTTTTATTTTTATTTTTTGCATTAAAAATTATTTTTAAATCATTTAAATGTTTATTTTTAATTAATTAATGGGAATTAATTAATTAAAAATACATTTAGGTATTTAAAAATCATAAAAAAAATTCAGAGAGCATTTTAAAACATTTACAAACTCACAAGATAAATTTCTTTTTGGTTTTGATCATGCTTTGACAATTTTCATTTGAATTAGGGTTCTTTAATTTGGATATTTTTAACCCTAACTTCAAAAATTCATAACTTTTGATCCAAGTTGAGTTTGTGAATGGTTCTTTTTGCATTATGTTCTACATACTCTCAAGCTTCTAAAAACATTTTTGTTTCATTCTTATCTTGCATTTTCAATTTGTTTGGCATTTTCCCTTTAGGATCACCCTTAAAACCCTAGAAATTTAGGAAAATCATAACTTCCTTAGGGTTAAGAGTTAGGTCTCCTCCTTTGGGGTGTGATATCATATGGGTTTAGGGTACCTTTGATTCCATTTTCAATTTTTTATCTTGTCATTTGCTTCTGATTTTGAATTTTTGCATTGCATCTTGTACATAAACCCTAATTTTTGCCTTCATTTGCATTCATTCTCCATATGCTTGCATACATGAATTTGTCATGACATTTTGTGCATCCACATGACATATAAGACATCTTAGGACATATTGAAATCATGTTTGATCATTGCATCATCCATTTGCCATGTTATGCATCCATTGCATTTCATAAGTCTTCATGAACTTCCATGCTTCTTATATGTTTCATTTGCATCTTCATTGCTTGTGTGATCATCCACATATCATGACAACCATTTGTATCATATCTTAGAATCATTTACATCTTAATATGCTTATGACTTTGGTTTTTCTTTGCATTTCATCTCATTTTCATTTCATTTCATTTCTTATTGCTAACTTTTCAGGTGGTAAGTGTTTGAGAAGTGAATTTGCCTTCACTTCTCATAACCTCTTCTCATCTCTTTTATGCATCCATTGCTGCATTTTTTACTTGTGAATTAGAGCGAGCTTGCTCATTCATGCTCCTTCTCCTCTTTCTTTCTTCAAGCAATTTATCTTCTTAAGTGAAGTAAGTTGTCTTGCTTCTTTCTGCTTCTTTTCCTTCATCCTGCTTCTTCCTTGGTGGCTTTTCCTTGAAGATCTTCTTAAAAGCCTCATAAAACTTAAGGGTTTTAAGGCTTTGTGATTAAGCTTATGCATGCATCCTTCTATTAGGATGGATTGAATAACTTTAATCCTAAGTGTTGAACCCTTAATGTGTTTAAATCCTTTAATCAATCCACTTAATAATCACTAAGACATCAAGCTTGTAACTTGGGCCTTGCATTAGGGTTCTAATTCTTCCTTAATTGGTTAAGAAGGACTAACCCTAGTGTTAATGGACAAGTCCCCCTCAAGTTGTCTTACAAACCCTAAAATCCACTTCTTAATCTTAACATTAACTAAAATCCACTTCAATAAAGGTTTTGTTTTGTCATGAGGTTAATCCCTAATCATGGGTTAAGTTGAGAAGCCTTTCTCAGCTTAAATGGTCTCATCTATTATCCTTCTATTAGGATGGTGTAATGGGTCCATTAAATCCTTGATTATGGCTTAAACTCATTACTTAACACTAAACAAAAATACCAAAAACATCTAAGTAAATGCAAGTAGGTTAATGATCTTAATCCTACATCATGGTGACTAAGTGTGAGGTGTTTACTTCATACTTAAGGTATTCTCATTACCCCTAATCAGAGGGAAGATGTGATGAGTTTACTAACCCTTGGTTTAGGCTTAAGCTCATTTTCTTATGACAAACTCCAAAAAGCAATAAAAGATTGAAAACACAAAAAACAAACAATAATCTTCTCCTTAGGGATTCTTTTTTCATCATCTTCACTCACAAATGAGAACTCGCTTCTTCCGTCTAATGCAAGACAGTTTGCACCTGAGCCAGACAGGTCATACACTTGAGCATAGACAAGCAAGCAGTTCATCAGTCAATTTATCTTTCAGTCTCTTTGAGTCGAACTACGGTGTTCTGACTTCCTCATTGCACAAGAGGATACGTAGGCATAACTTAACAGTTATCGAACAAAAGTCTCTGTATATTCCCCCCCTTCCAGCATTATTCTTTAAGCCTCATAGTCTTGAGCTTCACATTCTTTCCTTACACTGACACTTCTTTATTTCACTTCACATTTCTTTTACACTGACACTTGCATTCTTTTCCAGCTTTTGCACACAAAATAGCACTAACACTACCCCTTTTAACACAAATCTTTTAAGCGTGGATCCCGTCGAGTACGATGGACAATCTGGGTGCTAATACCTTCCCAGGTTGTAACCAACCCCCTTTCTCAGTTTCTCTGGTTCGCAACCGTCTTATCCATCTTTTCTAGGTTTATGCAGCATTACCTTTCCTTCGGGATAAAAATGCCTAGCTGGCGACTCTTTTCTTTTCATTTCTTTTCTCCTTTCGTCGACCGTTCGCGCTTGTACCAGGATGCAAATCTTTGGGAGCGACACCATTTTGATCTGGTTATAGCACAAAAATCCATCCATGAAGGAAAAACGGTGTACTTTGTTGTGTTGTCTCCCAGCATGTCGATGTGCGGTAAGGGAAAGTCGTCCTTTGGACTTGCTTTATTGAGATCCTTGTAATCTACACACATTTTGACTTTTTCGTCCTTCTTTGGTATTGGCACAATGTTTTCCATCTACTGAGGATATTCTGAAGTAACGAGGAAGCCAACATCAATTTGCTTTTGGTTTTCTTCCTTGATTTTGATGGCCATATCTGGATGAGTTCTTCTCAACCTCTGCTTGACTGGAGAACATTCTAATTTTAACGGTAAGTGATGTTCCACGATATGGGTATCCAACCCTGTCATGTCCTGGTAGGACCAAGCAAATACATTGGGAAATTCTTTGAGTAGTGAGATCAAGCTTTTCCTTTTAGCCGAACTGAGTAGTGCGTCGATCTTGACTTCCTTTCTTTCCTGTTCTGAACCTAAATTGACCGTTTCCAACGGTTCTTTGTAAGGTTGAATGGAATTCTCCTCGTGTCTGAGCAGTCTGGAGATCTCTTCTGGAATTTCTTCCCTTCCTCTTCAACTTCGAATACCGAGAACTCAAAGTTAGGAGAAGGCATTGAATCACGTGTTTCAATGGGGTTTAAAATAGTTAATTTGTGTGATGATGGTATCGAAAAAACACATTTAGAGAATGTAAAAGAAAGTTTATGTAGATTAATTTTTAAAAATGTTTGTTTTTTTTGTTTTTTTTCGGGATTACCATTTTCTGAAAAAGTGAAAAGAGAAAACAACAACAAGTGCAGAAATGCATAATGACATTTTATTTATGATTTATCAGTTATTAAAATACACAACCCTATAAAACAAAACTCTGTCACTTTGGGCTAAGTGAAAAGGACATTTACAGCAAGTAAGCCCTATAAAACATTCCTTATAATCCGGGCGAGATGAAAGGTCAAAATAAAGCTAAGCAATTACTTTGGAATGTGAACGATGTTTGGGACATCAACAGAGACCCAATCGTAATGAACTCCTTTGGAGATGCAGAAGTCTGGAACTTGTCTTCCTATAGTAGCTTTAATGATGATATTGATTTCTGGTGAAGGAGGATCCACAGAGTCTTCCTTTCATGCAGCTTGATCGTGCGAGAAATTGTTGGTTGTTTCTTCATCGATGCTTTCAAAAGAGTGTCCCCATCGAGTTGACTGTATGTCTTTGATATCGATGCAAGAACTTGCGGGAGCAGTGTACTTTACGAGGTAATCATATTTTACACTTGGTTGTCTCAAGGTGTCCCACGTTTTTGTAGGAGTTGATGAGTCATCTCAAGTAATGTTATTCACTTCTGGTAGTGCAAAGTTGAGGAATTCTTGTTCTGCAATCCTTGTAAAAATTCATCGAGATGACGTTGTTTTTCTCTCATATTTTCCCGATAAGGTTCCCATGTGGGTAGATTGTCCACTGAATATTCAGACATACAATCAAAATTATGGATCATTAGAGTGTCCTCCAATGAGTTGTGAGGAGCATGAGGTTCTTCAGAGATTTCTTTGTCCTCGGTCTTTAAAATGTACTTCGAAATGGAGATTGGCAAGTCAAATGGCTTGCATGCTTCGTCTAGAGAAATGTATCATTCCTCATTGAAGTATGTTTTCCATTCTTCATCGGGGTCTTCCGAGCCTTCCAAACTGTTTTCCTCGATGGCATGAACCTCTTAAGAGATCGGATGAAGGAAGCATCCACTGTGAAAAAAGTTTTTAATATGATCAAAGTTGTTGTCTTTTGCTATAGGTTTTGTTGTTGTTGAAGAACAACGTAACCAAGACCTTTTCTTGATTCATTGCTGACGGGAATTACGACTTGACCCTAGCCTTTTATATTGTTGTTTTCCAAGGCTTGAAGAGCATCTTTATAGGAAGCAATTGATGTTCCTTTTTCCGGCTGATCCTCGTTGCTTATAGAGAGAGCTTGGGATCGAGTTCCAATGACGTCTTATGGTTCCAAATACGAGAATGAGGATAAGTTGCTAACAATCATAGCTTTTTCCCCGAATATTGTTACCAATTTGTTATTTTTCACAAACTTCAGTTTTTGATTAAGTGTGGAGGTCACTGCCTCTGCTTCATTAATCCATGGTCGGCCGAGTAAACAATTGTACACCGCACGGATGTCCATGACTTGAAAAGTAACTTAGAAGTTGTGAGGTCCAATGGTTATGGGAAGATCCACTATGGTAATAACTGCTTTTGGAGATCCATCAAATGCTTTGACTGCGACCTCACTTTTCTCATTTAAGGACCTTGAATAGTCACTCTTGTGAGAGTGAACCTTGGCATTACATTCAGAGATGAACCTGTGTCTACGAGTACGCTGGCTAAAGCATCATCAATGTAGTTGATAGTAATGTTTAATTCCATATTGTGATTCCTGCCTTCTTCAAGAAGATTGTCATCATTAAACCCCAAATTGTTGAAATTAGTGATGTTAGAGACGATATCGTCGAATTGGTTCATGATTACGTATGGTTCTACGAAAGCTTGCTCCAAAACCTTTTGTAATGCTTCTCGGTGAGCTTCTGAGCTGAGCAGAAGAGATAACACCTAAATTCTTGAAGGATTTTGTAGTGATTGATCCACAATGTTATACTCACTTCTCAGGATGAGCCTAAGGATTTCATCTTTATCCTTTGTTGCAGACTCTGGATTACTTGACTGACCCACTGGCTGGTTGATGACATCACCTTGAGGTTCCTTTCCCTTTGCAGTTTCTTCAACTCCTTGGTTGAATATTTGTCCACTTCTAGTGACTCGACTGATATCAGTGACGCTGACAAGGGATGGTAAAGACACTTCATTCCATCTTTCCATGATTGATGATTTGTACTTATACGGAATTGCTTTCTTCGAAGCATAAGGCACTGAGCTTGGTAAGTAGATGACCAAAGGGGTTAGACAAGCCTTTTGGTTATCAAAAGTAACCTCTATTGGTGTTGGCTTGGGAATTTTTCCTCTGTCAAAAAGGAACTTCCAAGCATTTCTTTTCTTTGATCAAAGGGATTATATTGAAAATCTCTTTGTCGGTTTCATAGTCTATAGGTTCGACTACTGAAACCGCATGTATCATTTTGATCTGAGGATCGTTCATTTCACGGTAATCTTGAATCCATCATAAATCCATTTGTTGTTGAAGGGTTTCTTTTACAAAGGAGAATCCTTTATCATTTGTTGAACAGACAGAGCAACCTTGGTAATCGTGTTGTGGTAAATCATGATGTAGACTTTGTCTCAAATGCAACGCAACCAGATTGACATTCATTGCTCGGATGTCGAAATTTTGAATAATTCCTAGAGGAGCAGAAACCAAATTAATTACCCGGGTTCTTTGATCTTGGATCCAATTGACCGATGCTTTCTCATGCTGCGGTAATGGATTTTTTTGAACATTCGGGTTAATATCTTTGAAAGACAAAACTCTGTTCATGACGAGTCTCTAGCCTTCATACTTGAAATCTAGAAAATTTTCAATGTTATTTCCATTCCCTCCTTGATGATAAGGACATGATTGATCAACGTTATGCCATGGAGGGGGATCAACAAGAATTGCAATAGGAGTCCTGGTCTGAATGTGTCCCTTATTTAGTAAGAGTGGAAACAAATCACCATATGTTGTAGGTATATGGTCAATTGCTGGAGCCTTTGGATACCCGTTGTTGTTGAATTACGGACGATCCTGTTGAGCAGGTTGGTGCCTTTTCTGGTACCGTTGTTGATTAGAAGAGTTTCAAGTGATCTGAGGTTGATACGTAAGAGCTATAGCCGAGGTAATAACAGGAGATACTGTCACTACTTGACGAGGTGTAAATCCTTGTTGTTGTTTACCTAGAGATATGTTACTAATGTCTTGTTCCTTCTTCTTCGGAAAAGAACTCCCATATCTTTTGCTTGAACTTGAAGGTTCAACGTCTTTCATTAAACGTCCTTCACTTACTGTTGAAGGAGAAAAAACACAAGTATGAGGGGTTGGAATTGGGTTTTCTAAAAAATAAAATGTCAAAGAACACTTTGATTTAACCTGATTCGTTTGAACTCAAACTACATCCAGTCCGCCCGCCAAGGTGATTTCACCTCTCTCAACGAGGTCTTAATCAATTAATTCAAATCTTTAATACAAACACAATGACCTACTCTTAAAGTCTTCTTAAGTCTACTGACTAAACTTAGTCACTCAAGGAATATCAATATGTTTTACAAAATTGTGTAACTAAGAATGCTTCTAAAAAGCGATTATCACAACTGTGATAGTTTTTACAAATTAAGAGTAAGAAAGAAATTGTTCGTAGATATTTCACGCGAGAGAGAAGAGAGATCAATTTCTTCAAGTAATCCCTTTAAATAGATTTTTGATGAAGAGATCCGTTGGGACATCTTGTGCCATTTTTGGATGAATAATAATAGTCATAAAAGCCTTCCAAAAATAGAGATCTTCAATTCCAACCGTTATCCTTGATTTCCTAATAACTGTACTTGATGAGAGGATCAGAACATGTTGTATTCACATCAAAGTTTCTAAATGTTCACAACTTGATTTTGTACTTGATGAGAACTTCTTATTGACTTGAGATCATATATTTTTTTATAAGAGTTTTGCTAAATTCGTTGTAGAAGATGTTGAACACGTTAGAACTTATCTTTTCATAAGAACTTTTGTCCTGCACATAGAAGATAATTTTAAGTGTTATATTTTGTTCTTATAATTATTGTTATCATCAAAACTGTAGAAGAGAAGTAGAATCAAAATATTGTTCTAACAATCTCCCCCTTTTTTATGATGACAAAACATGATATTTTGATTAAGAACAGAAGAACAAAAGATAGATAAACTCCCTTTATGATGATGAGAATTTCTTCTAGCTTATGCTCCCCCTGAGTTAAATATTTGTCCTGTTCTTAAAAACATTGAAACAATTTTATCGGAGTTTTAGGATGTTTTAGGTTTAGCCTTGGTAGAATGTTATATATCAAAATAGTTTACGTTCTCCCCATTTTTGTCATAATTCAAAAAGCAGATAATCAGAAAAAGATAATAAGGTGAACACATGAACAAAACATTAGATCTTTCATTAATCAGAAAAACATTGAGAACATGAGATGTAAACAAAACAACAAGAAAACAAGCAACGAAAACATAGAAGACATGATCAAGGTTGGGGGTTAATCTTGGTGACCAATGCTTCCAGAAGAGACTTGATCTGAGAAGTTGATACAACTTGTTGCCCAATCATTTGCTTGAGTTCAGCAATTTTCTCATCTTTCTTGTCCAATCTTAGCTTAACAGGCTCATTCTCTTTCTCCAGTTCATCCATAGTCTTCAGTACCAAAGATTGGTGTTTCAATCTGGTTGTTAAAGACATCTACAACATACATAATTTTATCTTTGGGTACCCATATCTTTCTGGGTCCTTGTTTGTTAGACTTTACAAACTTCTGATTGAGTTTGAATTTCTCATCAGAAATTGTAGAACATAATGACTCACTAGTATATTTTAGATCATGATTATGACCATAGGTGAAGTGAGAACTTAAAGGAGTGTTAACTTTTATAATCATATCATCAACTTGTTTAAACTTTAGTGGTTCTTATCCTTTAGGTTTCACATAACCTATACCTCTTCCACCGTTTCTGCTAACTCCATAAACCATTGAGGCAATTTTGATTATATCTATGTTTTTAGCTAGAATTTTTTAAAACTGTAATCATATTGTTTTATGATACTATCAGAACTAGATAAAACTTCTGATTCAGATTCCTTCTGAGCTTTAAGTTTTTTAAAAGAGATTTTGTAATCTAAAATATTTTCTTTTAGCTCAGAGTTTTCTGCCTTCAGTTTTCTAGTCTCCTCCGATTCAGATACTAGACTTTGTTTCAGGTCTTTGTATTTGAATTGAAGGTTCTGATACTTTTCAAGAATTTCTAAGAGGCTATCTTCTAATTGATATCTAGAAAGTTTAGAGAATACCTCTTCTATATCAGAATATGATTTTGATTCTAATGATTTGACATCTTCTGGTATCTTTGACATTAATGCAATGTTGGCGTGTTCATCTTCTGACTTTGATTTAGCTTCAGAAGATTCTGAGTCGTCCCATGTGGCCATGAGACTTTTCTTCTTCTCTCTGTTGAACTTCTTTATGGGCTTCTCTTTCTGAAGTTTGGGACAGTCACACTTGTAGTGTCCAGGTTCCTTGCATTCATAGCAAACTACTTCTTTGCTTCTGGACTTATTGTAGCCAGAGGATGATTCAGAGTGATTGCTTGATCTTCTGGGATTCCTGAACTTCTTCTGACGATGCTTCCAGAGTTGTTGAACTCTTCTGGAGAGAAGTGATAGTTCGTCTTCTTATGATATGCCTCCGGAACTTTCTTCTTCTGCATGCAAAGCTTTAAATTCATATTTGTTAGATTTAAGAGCAACATACTTACCTTTCTTCTGGGGTTCATCTTCTTCTAGTTCTATCTCATGACTCCTCAGTGAGCTGATTAGTTCTTAAAGAGATATTTCATTCAGATTCTTTGACAGCTTGAGAGAAGTGACCATGGGTCTCCAAGCCTTTTGCAAGCTTCTGATGATTTTCTTCACATGATCTACTGTTGAGTAGCCTTTTTTCCAGAACTTTCAGTCCAACAACCAAAATTTGAAACCTTGAGAACATTTTCTCAATCGTTTCATCTTCTTCCATCTTGAATGCCTCATACTTCTGGATAAGAGCCAGAGCTTTTGTCTCCTTGACTTGAGTGTTGCTTTTATGTGTCATCCTCAGAGAGTCGACATGTGTTTGGTTGATTCTTTGTATGTAATATTTTCATATTCTGTGTATGAAATGGCACTCAGCAGTATGGTTTTGGCCTTGTGATGATTTCTGAATTCCTTCTTCTGTTGAGCCGTCATATTCTTTCTTTCGATCTTCTGACCATCTTCTCCAACAAGATGAATGTATCCATCAGTCACCATATCCTAGAGATCTCCATCCAGAGCCATAAAGAAACTTTTAAGAACATTCTTCCAGTAGTTAAAGTTGTCGCCATTGAACACAAGAGGTTTTCCATTGATCTTGTCATTTTGGTAATCATTGTTGTTGTTGACTGGATCTGCCATTGTGTTTATCTTACAGATCTTTTTCTGACACGGTTAAGTGTATCGCTCAGAACCTAGAGCTTTTATGCCAATTGAAGGAGCAAAAACATAAGGAATGGGGGTTGGAATTGTGTTTTCTAAAAAATAAAATGACAAAGAACACTTTGATTTATCCTGGTTCGTTTAAACTCAAACTACATCCAGTCCACCCGCCAAGGTAATTTCGCCTCTCTCAACGAGGTCTTAATCCACTCAAGGAATATCAATATGTTTTACAAAATTTTGTAACTAAGAATGCTTCTAAAAAGCGATTATCACAAATGTGATAGTTTTTACAAATTAAGAGTAAGAAAGAAATTGTTCGTAGATATTTCACGCAAGAGAGAAGAAAGATCAATTTCTTCAAGTGATCCCTTTAAATATATTTTCGATGAAGAGATTCGTTGGGACATATTGTGCCATTTTTAGATGAATAATAATAGTCATAAAAGCCTTCCAAAATTAGAGATCTTCAATCCCAGCCGTTATCCTTGATTTCCTAATAAATGTACTTGATGAGAGGATCAGAACATGTTGTATTCACATCAGAGTTTCTAAATGTTCGCAACTTGATTTTGCACTGGATGAGAACTTCTTATTGATATATATTAGATCTTCTTTGATAAGAGTTTCTCTAAATTCGTTGTAGAAGATATTGAACACGTTAGAACTTATCTTTTCATAAGAATTTTTGTCCTGCACATAGAAGATAATTTTAAGTGCTAAACTTTGTTCTTATAATTATTGTTATCATCAAAAATATAGAAGAAAAGTATAATCAAAATCTTGTTCTAACAATTGCCTCTTCTAAACGTACTCCCATGTTTACTATTTCGGTAAAATCACTGGGTGCACTTGCAATCATCCGTTCATAGTAGAATGAACTTAATGTCTTGAGGAAGATTTTTGCTATTTCTTTCTCTCCAAGAGGAGGAGAAATTTGAGCAGCAATTTCATGCCATCTTTGTTCATATTTGTATGATTCAGCTTCACGTACCAACGAAGCGTTTCCCCAGTTAAACTATCCTGAAAGTAGTGGATCGGTAATTGTTGATTTTTCGTTTGAGTGGAGATCTTTCGGGCATACATGGTCAGATGACTTTGAAGGAAAGAATCACCCTTGTATCTTTCGGGCGTACATGGTCAGATGACTTTGACTGCAATGACGGTCCTACGACATGGAAAACCTCAGATCTTTATATGGTACCTCTTCAATCGGTGCAAACACGACTTCAGATATCAGAGTCCTTTGATGAATACTCTGAGCTACAGTCAGAGCTTCGACCATCTCTTTGAGTCTTTTTGTAACACGGTGGGAGAAATGACTTTTTATTTATGTTGCGGATAGCAAGAGTCGTCATCGACTTTTATTTTATCCAATAGGAAAGGGTATAAAAGAATAGGAAAGCCCTTTTAAAAATTCTAAGTTCGGGGGGTAGGTTATATAAAGGGAAGGTGTAAGCACCCTTTATATCCATGGTTATCCATGGGCTCTTAGTTACTTAGCTCACTTATTTGTTTAGAAATTTTCATAAGTCTTTGTAATGATCCCCGTATGGATGTATACAAAGCTTTTGAGTTTGAAAATTGTTTGAAAAGTGGGGTGTGAATAAGAATTTTTAAAATTTGAGCAAGTAACTAAGAACTACCTACCCTAGACTAGTCTTTCGTATTCTTTTATTTCCTTTCAAAGGTAAGATTGTCCCTACTATTAAGGAGTAGACAGCGATCGTAGAAAGTGTAGACGGCGATCGTAGAACGACCCACTTACGTGTGTGAATATCATTTTCAATTATTTATCCTTTTAATTAATGATATAAGTCCATATTGATTTTCATTTAGTTCTTGGCACGCCCTAAATTACTAACCACACAATTAAATATTTACAAAAATAAAAAAGCAAGAAATAAAGTCCTAAGCTATTACACGACTTCGGGGTAGTTACATAATAATATAAGCGAGAAAAATAAATTACACAAAAAATACAACCTATCCAATTTTCTAAATAAATAAATAAGACAAAATAAATAAAATTAAGAAAAGAAGTTATTTTAAATGAATAGAAATTAAGGTTTCAATTAGGGTTCTTTTTTAAGAAAATCAGGGTTAGAAAAATCAGGGTTTGATTAAAAATCTAATTACTAAATTAATCATGAATTAATTTATAATATTAAAAATATAAACCCAATGATTAAATTTTATTTAAAAAAATTGATTTATCAAGAATATTTAAGTTAATAAAAGTAGTATTTTAAGAAAATAGTTAATAGTTAAAAATAATTAGTAATTTAATTAATTAGTTAATCATGATAATTAAAAATAAGAAAACGAAAAAAAAGAAAAAGGAAAAGAAATAAGTCATAAAAATAAGGGTGGGGGAGCCTGGATTCGAACTCGCTCCCCTAGGCTTCACAAGCATAGTTTTCGCCACTGGGACACGCACCTGCGTGTGATATCAAATGGAAAACAAAGAATAAATATTAAGTTAGAATTCAAAATTATAAAAATAAAACACCAATCTTCATCTTCCTCACTTGTTCGTCCAGTTAACTTTTAGTGACGATTTTTCGTCACTAAAGGTTCTAGTGACGGTTTTTGTCCGTCATTAGAAAGCATGCTCCAACGTCATATTGATCTTTATAAATTGCCTTCTAGGCTTAGGCTGACTATTCTGTTGTTGATCTCGTGGTGTAGGTGCAGGATTAGAGATTAGGACTGCTCCCACAGATTGATTATTCCTGTTACGACCCTGTTGGCCATACACCGTATTAGATTCTTTCTTCCCATTAGAAGGCTTCTTGGTAGTACTTGAAGAGGCAACCATTTGTATCTTACCACTTCGTATTCCACTCTCCACACGTTCTCCAGTCATTATCAACTCAATGAAACCAGATGATGAACTTCCAATGAGATGACTGTAGAAAGGACCAGTCAATGTACTCGTAAACATACCAACCAATTCCCTATCAGTCAAAGGAGGTTGAACTCTGGTTGCAAGATCTCTCCATGTATGGGCATGCTCCTTGAAACTTTCTTTAGAACCCATAGACATGTTTTGGAGTTGCATGCGAGTTGGTGCTAAATCAGAGTTATATTGATATTGCCTATAGAAGGCCTCAGCAAAATCATTAAAAGTACGGATATTGATACTCTTAACTTGATAGTACCATTCCAGTTGAGCTCCAGATAAACTCTCTTGAAAGAAGTGAATCCATTGCTTCCAGTCAGCAGTATGTGGTTGGATCCTCCAGACATAAGACCTCAAATGCAACTTAGGACATGACACACCATCATACACCACAAAAGTAGGAACTTTGAAACCAATAGGGATGACAACTCCAGAAATCAAACTCAGATCTTCAAAATCTAACTCAGGAGTCTTCTGTAATTCCATAGCATTCACACGGCCCTCCAACAACTTATATTTCTCATCACCAGTTGAATCATGATAATAATTCTCCTCATAATCAGAATTCACAGTAGTACCATGTGGACTTCCTTCCTCTTTTGTGGAGTCTTTATCTCCAGGTTTTCAACTTCATCATCTATCTTGATTGGAGCTCTGAATCTTCTCCCCAAACTGATGAAGCTAACTGGTTTCTTGGTATTCTCCTTCTTCTTGGTCAGGAGTGCTTTCAGCTCTTCTTGTCCCTTGCACAAGTTCAGGATCATCTCTTGAAATTGGGCATTCTTAATCTGAAGATCTTTGACAGATTGTTCGAGAGCCATTTCTGCTTAAATAAACAGCGAGAAGATGAGAAACTTGTTGTGAAAACTTGTTATGTAATGATATGGTATGTAGATACATATTGTAACACAGTGGGAGAATTGACTTTCTATAAATGTTGCGGATAGCAAGAGTCGCCACCGACTTTTATTTTATCCAAGTGGAAAAGACATAAAAGAATATGAAATACCTATTTTAAAAGACTTGAGTTCGGGGGGTATGTTATATAAAGGGAAGGTATTAGCACCCTTTATATCCATGGTTATCCATCGGCTCTTAACTACTTAGCTCACATAATTGTTTTTGAAAAGGACAGTGTAGTGTGTGTTTAGAAAAAATTTCTAAGTATTTTGTAATAATCCTTGTACGGATGTATACAAAGCCTTGTTTTGAAAATGTTTGAAAATTGTGAGGTGTGAAAAATATTTTAAAGGGTGTAAGCCTATAACTTAGAGTTCCTACCCTATACTAAGTCTTTCATGTTCTTGTATGTTCTTTCAAGGGTAAGATTGTCCCTATTATTAAGGAATAGGTAGTCATTACCTTGGATTTGATTAAAGGATGGGCGTAGGGTCAACGAAGGCAACTGGAGGGTGTCTTTAGCAACTGGGAGGGACTATCATCTTTTGCCGAAGGGACAAGATCATTATCATAGGAAACATCATAGGCAACATCATAGGGACTTGATCTTTTAAATCGGGGGGGGGGGGGGACTAGATGATTTATACTTGTATGGGTTTTGGTTAAGACATCCCCATTTTCGAGGGACTTGACCATTTTAAGGCAACTGAGAGGGGAACCCTAGGAAGTGCAGATGGCGATCATAGAACGATCGACTTACGTGTGTGAGTGATTGTTTTCAAATATTTATCTTGAAATCCATTATCTAAGTCCAATTATTTAATTAATCTTTTACACGCCCTATATTACTAACCACACAGTTAATGAGCAAAAAGTAAATGGCATAAATTAAAGGCAGAAGAATAAAAGGTTCCTAAACTATTACAGCGTTTTGGGGCAGTTACAAAATAATAAGGCGAAAGTAAAACCTAAAATGTTACAGATGAGAAATAATTACATAATAAAATAAACAGCAGATGAATAACATAAAAATGAGTTAGAGGAAAAATTCAGGGTTTTGAGGTTTAGGAGATCAAGGTTAAATTTATAGAGAAAAGTTTTAGGGTTAGTGAAAAAGATTTAGGAAATTTTTTAGGGTAAATATTAGAGCTAAATTTTTAGGTTCGAAATTTAAAGTCTGTGGCGAAATTGTCAGGGTTTATGAAAAAAGCAGGGTAGTTAGTTATCTAAAAAATATGCAGATCTAACTATATGTATATAAATAACATAAAAAATAATATGAATTAAAAAAAAAGGAACAACGACGTTGCTAACGCAAAAATTGCGATCATCGCAATTTGATCAGATCAACACAATTGTCACGCATTATACACACAGATGTGAAGATAGCATATCGACACGATCCGATCCGAACATAATCAAATAATTATATAAAAAAAGTAGAATTAACGATATTGAAACAAAACTATAAAAATAAAATAGAATTAAAAAACGTTAATACATATTAACAACGTTAGTATGTATAAAAAACAAATAAACATATTAGAAACATATGTTATAAATATATTATATATAAACCTGTATATAAAAAACAAATGTTAGTATATATTATAAACATTATATTATGTTATAAATATATTATATATAATATAGAAAAAAACAACGTATATATAAGAACTAATTAACAAATTAGAAACATATCTTATATAATATACAAAAAAAAACAGTACACGATATATATATATATATATATATATATATATATATATATATATATATATATATATATATATATATATATATATATATATATATATATATATATATATTTGTTTAAAGAGGGGAGTTCTACTTGGAGGCATATATATTTGAAATAAGTATCTCAGACAAAAGAAAATTAAACAAAAGTGTACAGTACCAATAGTGAAAACACAAGTGTTGTTAGTGAAAACATAAATGCTTTTGATAGCAATATACAGTATAACACAAGTGTCGCGAGTTGTTCCTTTTTTCTTTCGGTCTTTTTTCCCCCTCTTTAGTCCCCACTAGTAAGTATATATAGGGACCAATTATGGTTAATAAAAATGGGCCTAAATGTTTATTTTGAAACCCATTAAAATATTAATATATAAAAAAAAAGTTTAATAAAAATAGTTAAAATAAAAATAAAAACTAATAAACCTTTTTATTTCTTCTAGACCCAATCTAAAAATAAATGGACTCAAAAAAATAAAAGTCGGGCGTCAAAATGCTCGAAATAATAAAACAAACACATCAAAATAATCAGCACGAAATTAATGACTCGGAAATATACAACATTTGGTCGAATTTTGAAATAAAAATTATGACTATTTAAGCTGCTCAGACCGATCAACATATGACAAAAATAGTCGTAAAAATATTTTTAGCATGTCAGGTTAATCTATATGAATCACAGATTAATAGTATTGACATTTGAAAATTTAAATGTGACATTTTTTGTTTACTGGTTTTAGGCATAATTGAAAATTAATTTGACCAGTCTGTCTATAAATTCCGATAAATTTTTCCGACTAATATTAAGACGAAATACATGTTATGCTATGAAGATGATGCAAATGAATGCGAAACAAAAAGTCGGTTAGAGTTAAAAATCATAGGGAAAATTTTGGGGTACAACACATATGCAATGTTTTCAAGGACCACAGGATTTAAATTTGTTAAAACAAACAAAAACAAAACTCTTATTAGTAGGCTTGAAATAATATTGCCCATGGGCTTACAAATTAAAACAAACAAAATTATAAAGAAAATAAAACATCTGAGAATTAAGTCTCCCATGGACGCTTCCTCTTGGTGTTGAGATATGTATTGAGATTCCGCTCCTCGTGAAGTTGCTTTGTCAGCTCCAGCACTTTTTCTTGGCTAATCCTGAATAGGGCTTCAAAGGTATCTCTTTGCTCTTTCAGTTGGATCCAGGATTTATGCAGCTCTTCCAAATCAGTGGGCATATATGTATGAAGGATGGTATAAGGAATATCTCCTTCAACAATAGGCTACATAGTAACCGGTAGAACAATAGGATATGGCATCAAAAGAGTCTGAGCACGAGACCGCACCCATCTGAGGTAAGGTTCCATGGGAATTGAGTATTTTGGTTCCAGAGTCTTACTATCAACCTTGTTCACTTTACTCCAGGCTCGTATAAATCTTTGACGGTAACCTTGAAGATCGTTGTCGTAGTCAAACACGATACCTTGAATAAGCATGTCATAAGGACCATTACTTCGGGCATAACCAAACTGACGTAGAGCTAAAGAAGGGTTGTAAGTAATGCCCCCTCTTATGCCAAGGAGTGGCACATTAGGGAGCTTTCCACAACGGTCAATGATAGTGACATTTTCCATAGACCGGGAACACTAGTGAATGTCTGAATGAGAGAGTGACATCATCCTTTTAGACCACTTTAACCCTTGTTCATTCTTCATCACAGATCGAGGAAGATGAGAAATAAACCACCTAGATAGTAGAGGTATGCAACACATCAAAGTTCCTCGCGCCTTCGTAGTACGAGTGTGAAGAGAGTGCAAGATATCTCCAAGCAAGGTAGGCATTAGATTGTGAATCAGAAATATGTTGATGGCATATACATCTATGAACTGGTCTGGATTAGGGACTAATACCAAACCATAAATCAGCAAGGCTAAGATATCCTCAAAAACATCGTAACTCATAGCATCCAAGAACACCTGAGCTTTCTTTATCAATACTTTGGTAAGGATACCCTTAACTTCGCTTCTTGTTTCCAGGACAATATCTGATTTCTTCAAATGTAGGGCTGCAGTAATGACTTCAGGTTTAAGCTCCTTCTCTAAGCCTGTGAAGGGTTTCTGATCAAGGATAGGTACCCCAAGTAACTTGGAGAAGTCTTCCATTGTGGGCACCAGCTCATAATCAGGAAATGTGAAGCAATGATGTTTAAGATCAAAGAACTGGAATAGGACATTCATCATATCTTCATCAAACCCTGAGGTAACCAAGTCAAGTAGATAACCACGCTTCTTAATGTATTGGGAGCTTTCAGTAAGTTTTGAGACCAAATCCTTATGCTTATTAATGACAACGTATAGCAGCCCATGTAATACCTCAAAATTTGCCCTCATTCTTTTTACCTTAACTGGTTTTTTCGCTTCACATTCATCTGCATCATCCATTAGGTCATAACATCATAATCATGCATTTCATGGATTCCTAAGGCATGGGATCAAACGTTCTCTAGTGACTCAAATTTTCCTATTCCTAGGTGAGTTATCTGACCATTACATTGAAAAAGGTTAAACTCACATCATCAGGAGCCTATTCTTATTTAGAGGACCATCCAACCCTAAGAAGATCGAGGCTTTATTCTTTTGACGCACGAATCGACTTAGGGTCTCACAACAAGGGTATATTGGTACTCTTGGTGCAAGAGATCGAATTATGGATGTATGTTGATATTCATGGTACAAGAGAGGTGACTCGTGTGATAATCAGGTCATCATGGTTCTTTCGGTTGGTCGTTGATGGTAGTACAAGTTCATGAGGTTCAAGATTGGAGTCGACTAAAGTTTGGGGATTCATTGAGAATAAGAGTTTGATACATATTGAACCTTTGAGTTGATTTAAGCGCATTAAGTTGAGTCGGATGTATTAAGTGGAATTCGAAGATACGAGCTCATTAAAACCGCATCCGGTCAAAACAGTTATGTCATGCCCATTTCAAGATCAAAGTTAATATCCAAGAATCGTATCCATTGACCTTCATAATTCATTCTTAGCCCATATCCACATTCTTGTTTCCAGACCGATTAATTCAATTTCCATCATCATTCCTAATTCTATTTTGACTTAACCATTTTTCTTAGCCCAAATTTATTTCATGTTACCATTCCAAACCATAAACCATTCTTCTTTTAGAAATTTAGTCTGTGTCCATTTTGCTCTAGATTCGTACCCGTTACCAAAATCAATTTTGTTTCTGAAATTACAATTCAAAGCCCGATATCACTCTTCTTTTAAACCATCATTAAATCAATTCCATTTTATTCGGTTTCAATTTCGTATTCAATTCTATTTGTAAGTCTTTACCATTGTCTTTATCCATTTTCGAACCCAATTTCATTCACATAAAACCATTTTTCTACACATATTTTAGGCTCATGTCCAAATAGGCAAATGACCATTTCTTTTGAATCTATAAGACATTTTCTTTCCGATGTTTAACTCATTTTATTTCTAGATCTCTATCCATATATATATATATATATCCATGACCTAGATTAGTTTTTGTTCTTGAAAATTAATCATTTGTAAAAATCATTAGAAACCATATATCACTTCCATAAATACCATTTTTTTATTCCAATATAAAATCCCATCATTTTGTTTTGTTACAATTAATTCTGTAGTCCATAATAGGTGGATTTCATACCAATAATCCATATTGAGTCAGAATTGTATAATAGAAAATAGTAAAGATACACATAACAAAACAAAAACTGATAGAATATCTCAGTAAGAAAATTTCTGCAGATAGGGAAGAGTTTTAACAGAATATGGAAAATAACTGAGATGACAGTTACAAAAAAGCTCCCACTGATATTAACAATTCGGTTATAACAGGAAAACCGATTTCGGTTACAAATTTCTTTTATTAGAATTTCAGTTACAAAAAAGAAAAAGAAAACTGAGAAAGAATGAGAAGAAAAATAACAAAAAAATTGTTACAGAGAACATAACGGAACCTCTCTTGAACAAGTATTGATGCTAAAAAAAACTCTCTCAGAAGGCAGCATCCTCACTCTGTGATTTGATCACCTTCATCCCTTCAAACTTCAATCTTAAACCTCATCTTCAAATTCTACAACCTCTCGAATCTCACTTTTTCTCTCTAAATCTCCAATCACTTCAACAACTTCTTCTTCTCCATGCTCTCTCTGCATCAACCACATTAGAACATATTTTCAATCTCCAACCTCTGCAAGGAATTCTGAAACGACATCAATCATTTCCGCACACTCTTCAATCTTCTTTTGTTTTCACCATAACATCGTATCGAATAGTCTTCATCCTCACCAATCGCACCAGCATAAATTCAGAACAAACAATGTCAACGAATTCATTTGCATCACTCTGCATCAAATTAGAAGAAAGAAACGGTTCAAGAACAATGTTTACGCATTGCACCGATCGCGTCAACAGGAGCAGAAATTATTCAAAACCAAGAAGCAGAATGCAACACAACGCAAGAATCATACCTGAACAACCTCTCATGAATCACTGAACGCATCAACTAACATCAACTCTTCACCGATCACTCTTCACCTTCGATCGACCAATCTCCAAACCTCATAAATCTCTCATAAGCGCTCTGCATCATCGATCTCTCATCGGATCTTCATCCTTCATCATCAACTTCAAATCATCATCATCTTCACACCACCCGCCTGCAACAAAAACGCAGCGCAAAAGGTAGCAATTTAGTTTCTACAAGATTTCAGCCTTTCTTCAATTGCAAGATTTTACAAGAGTCAAACTCAACAACATAGAGTAAAAGAAGATTGTTGAATCGGATCGCGAACAAAAACGATACTCATACCTGAAGCGTTGCGGCGTCTCATATGTCGATATGGAAAAACACCATACTTCACCATGAGCAAACTCGGATAGGGTTAGGGTTCCGCTGTCTCCAGCTTGAGTCACGACACGACATAGATTACCTTGTGTGATACGCCGTGTGTGGGGTTTCGGATCGGTGAGAGAGAAAGATCAGTTCGAAGCTATGATGATTGTCAAGGTTGGATTGCGGCACCATAGAGAAATAATGGAAGATTAGTTGAATGCGGCTCAATCCATGATAGACGAAGGAAGCGTGACGGTGTGTCTTGTTGTTCTTTGATGGTGAGGGTTTTTTATGAAGAGGGAGAGACTATCGGTGGCTGTACGGTGCTATAGAGTTAGGGAGAACGTGGTCGCGGAAGAGGGAAGAAGATGATCGGAACGGATTTCCGATGGTGTTCTTTGAGAGAGAAAGGGCGGTGTAGTAATGCTGGGAAGAAGAAGATCACTTGGCTTTTGGTTTTTCAACTATTGATAAATTAGGTTAACATAACTTGGATTGGGCTTGAGACACTCAGACACCATGGATTTGTTATTCACACCTCCCAGGTGCTACACATACCCCTCATGCAAGGATTCAAGCTGGATTGGGCCTATCATCGTGGATCACTCTTTACACCATCCGTTTTGTTCTACGCCCCCAATATCATGCGTGTATGTAATTGGGCTTCCAGCCCTGTGAATTGTTGTTTGCACCATCAAATTTCAATTTGTACCCCCTCTGCACCAATATTGAGAGGGAGCTAGGCCTTGGGCCATTTTGAACTATTCACTACCACCCGAATTTCTAGTGACCCCCCTGTTAATTATTGTTTTTTTGAGAATTTGTTATGTATTCTTATTAAAAAAGTTTAATTAATTTTCTTTGTTAATTAATTTTTTGTTACGTATTCTTATTAAAAAATTTATGAGCGATTCTCATCCTCTTATTTAATTTGTCATATTTTTTTATTCCATATTTGGGTGGTTTTAATAATTAATTTGGAGTTTAGATCACAAGTTGTCCCAAAATGGATGGTATTGAAATAAGAGACCAAAAACAATTTTTTCCCTATAGGTGTGAGACCTATTTTTTGTTTATGATTAACCACTGGAATTTTTGACATTATGATGCTCCTTAGGAATTTTTTTTTCATAAGTTTTAGAGCCCTTTTTTATCCACTTTGTAGAATTGTTTTTCGGCGATCACGCCTTGTTATCTTGCTCATCAAGTAATTGTTTTGGCACTTTGGTACATAATTTTGTAAAATCCTTTTAGACCATGCAATATAATGACTATATCATTCCAGCGATTTAATTTCATAATTTTTTAAGCCTTTTTTCTATTTTTCCATGTCACCTAGATTATAGGTTTGATTATGTGTTTATTTGCTCCATATCCTAGGATTTAGCAAGGCATTCATGCCATTTGTTTGAGATACTTTTTGGTAACTTTTAGGAGTTGATTATAGGTCATTTTTATGTCCCTAATTCCAGTTATAGGTCACTCTTTGAACCATATTCATTTGATTTGTTTTGGTGTCTCAAAGTGCATCTTTATGTGAACTAGTTTTAACCTAAACTCATTTCTCTTCTCCTCTAATTGTTAACATGAATTATATGGGAATAATTAATGCCTATCCATGCATTCTAATTGCATCTCATATCTTTTATACTACTGATCCATAATCATTTCATGCATATTCACATGCTATTCGTCTTTAACTTGCATCATTTGTGATCTTATGCGATGTTTGCTCATTTGTTCTCACATCTTCTTCTCATTGCTCCATATGCCTAAATCATTGCATCCATGATTATATGTTCATTCATCCTCATTCATAAGCATTCACTACTGACTTTTATGTTCATTTCATGTATTAATTCATGCTTGTAATCCATATGCATTCATACTTCATCCATAAACCCTAACTTGCATTTAGGTGAACTTAGGTGAACTTTTTTGTACATAGTTTGACATAGTTTGAATTTGTGAGGTATCCTAGCATACCTAGGGACATACATCATGTAGCTACTGACTTTAGAAGTCATGTAACCTTTAGTTACCTTCACCTTTAGACTTAGGTCTTATTTCGAACCCTAGTTCCATTCTAGGACGTTTATGGTACTTAATCGTTTTTATGCTTTGATTTTACTTTCAATATGCCTTGTCATGCTAACTTTTGTTTTGTAGGGGGGAAGATTGAGGTTTTCCTCACTTCATTCTTATCTCTTATGCATTATAATTGTGTTTTCCTTAGCACTTTGTGCTTTGCTCTTAGGCTTTCCCTTTCTTTAGAGACAACTTAACTTCCTTAGGAAGTAAGTTAGTTTCTAACTCTCTTTTCTTCTTTTCCTTTTTCTTTCTTAGGATTAGAAAACCTCACAAACCATTAGGATCTCCCTTTTGTATATGATAAAAAAAATTAGGATTGAGTCTTAGTCCCTTAGTTTTTACCTTTTGTAACTTGAGTCCTTCTTTCTCATCTCATAAAGAAAAAAGCAATAAAACACTTAATAAAAACCGAACGTTCTTGTACGACACGAGACTTTGTTGCGGAGTGCTTATACGCGTCCTGTTTTGGGGCGAGGTGTAAGTACTTACCACGATGGATAGGTCTTAGTATGAGAATGTTCACAAACAAATTCACAACATTTCTCATAAAAGACAAAAACAAACAATAAGCGACTATCCTGCAGGAACTTCTCTTTCTCATCTCATTCATTCTGAACGCGAACTCGTGACGACTTGTCTCGCATACAAGACGGTAAACGCACTCGTATCAGACGAGCCTGCAACACTTGAGCATAGACATACACAGTTCTAGCATAAAAAACACAAACAAATAGTTCCCGCCTGGTTAGGTGAACTACGTCAACTCTGATCCTCATTTTCCCGATGAGGTACGTAGGCAGCGGGGTAGGGCCCGTTCGAGCACATTCTTTATTTTCCCTACATTTCCCCCTTTTTTTACATTCCAATTACCTTTCTCCTTTTCCATTCCCATTCCAGTCCCAGTTAGCAGTTCTTATTCAGCAACATCCTTTATTTCTCACCCTTTGAAACAAAACATGCAAGCGTAGATCCCGTCGGGTACGACGGACGATCTGGGGTGCTAATACCTTCCCAGGTCGTAACCGACTCTGTCGCTCCCACCAAAATGACACCTGGTCAGAAGGGGTACAGACGCGAACGGTCGGCGAAAGAGGAGGAAATGAATAGAGTCGCCAGCTAGGCATTTTTATCCCGGAGGAAAGGTAATGCTGCATAGACCTAGGAAAGATATGGATAAGACGGTTGCGAACCAGAGAGACCGAGAAAGGGGGTTGGTTACAACCTGGGAAGGTATTAGCACCCAGATTGTCCGTCGTACTCGACGGGATCCACGCTTAAAAGATTTGTGTTTTAAAGGGGTAGTGTCAGTGCAATCTGTGTATCAAAACTGGAAAAGAATGTACAGGTGTCAGTGTAAAAGAAGTGAAGTGTAATATATGAAGTGTCAGTGTAAGAAATGAATGGACTGCTCAAGAATATGAGGCTAAAAGAATGATACTGAAAGAGGGGGAAATATACGGAAACTTTTGTTCGATAACTGTTAAGTTATGCCTACGTATCCTCTCGTGCAATGAGGAAGTCAGAACACCGTAGTTCGACTCAAAGAGACTGAAAGATAAATTGACTTGTGAACTGCTTACTTGTCTATGCTCAAGTGTATGACCTGTCTGGCTCAGGTGCAAACTATCTTGCATTAGACGGAAGAAGCAAGTTCTCGTTTGTGAGTGAATGAGGTGAGAAAAGAATCCCGGGGGAGACGATTATTGTTTGTTTTTTTGTATTTTTAATCTTTTATTGCTTTTGGAAATGTGTCATAAGTTAATGAGCTTAAGCCTAAACCAATGGATTCAGTAAACTCATCACATCTTCCCTCTGATTAGGGGTAATGAGAATACCTTAAGTGTGAAGTCAGCTTCTCACACTTAATCACCATGCTGTAGGATTAAGATCATTAACCTACTTGTGATTATTTAGATGTTTTTGTGGTTTTTTTTGTTTAGTGTTAAGTAATGAGATTAAGCCATAATCAGGGATTAAACAGACTCATTACACCATCCTAATAGAAGGATAATAGATGAGAATGTTTAAGCTGAGGAAAGCTCCTCGACTTAATCCATGATTAGGGGTTAACCTCATGACAAAATAAAGCCTTTATTAAGTGGATTTTAATTAATGATAAGATGAAGAAGTGATTTCCTTATGGTTTGTAAGACAACTTGAGGGGGACTTGTCCATTAACACTAGGGTTAGTCCTTCTTAACCAATTAAGGAAGAATTAGAACCCTAATGCAAGGCCCAAGTTATAAGCTTGATGTCTTGATGATTATTATATGGATTGATTAAAGGATTTAAACACATTAAGGGTTTAACACTTAGGATTAAAGTTATACACTCCATCCTAATAGGAGGATGCAAGCATAAGCTTAATCACAAAGCCTTAAAACCTTTAAGGTTTAGTCCCTGATTATGAGATGAGAGGGGAAGACTCAAAGAGACACAAAGGTAAAAGTCTAAAGGGGACTAAACAATCCTAAAATGTTATCATGCTTGGAAGTCCTAGGGTTTGTGAGGCTTAAGAGGAGAAATCTTCAAGGAAGCCACCAAGGAGAAGCAAGATAGAAAAGGGATGAGATGAGAAGAGAAAAGGGGGAAGAGAGGCACAAGTGAGCAAGCTCACTCAAAGACAAGTAAAAATGCAGCAAGGATGCAAAATGATGAGGTGAGAAGAGGTAGGAGGTGAAGGCAAATCCACCTCCCAAACAAACTTACCATTAACCTGAAAAGTTAGTACAAGATGCACAAAGGAAGAAATGAGATGAAACAATGCATATGGATGGGCAAAGGCCAAAGTCAGAATCATACATATGATGCAAATGATGTAAAGGGATGATGCAAACACATGTCAAGAGCTGTGGATGATCACACAAGGATGAGGATGCAAATGAAGCATGCTTTGAACCACAAAAGTTCATGAAAGTTTATGAAATGATATGAATGCAAAACATGGCAAATGAAAGATGCAATGATCAAACACGATTCTAATATGTCCTAAGATGTGCTATGAATCAAATGAATGCACAAAATGTCATGGCAAGTCATGGTATGCAAGCAAATGGAAGATGGATGCAAAGAGAAGCATGAATTAGGGTTTATGATCAATACACAAAACAAAAATCAAAACCAGAAACAAAAATCATGATAAAAAATTGAAAATGCATTCAAAGGAACCCTAAACCTATACAAACTCACTGCCCAAAGGAGGTGATTCAACTCTTAACCTAGGGGAAGTTATGAATTTCTTAAGATGACTAGGGTTTTAAGGTACCTTGTCAAGAAAAATGCCAAAAAAATAGGAAATGCAAGATCAATTCATGCCAATTTAACCCTATAAACTACATGCTATACAAGATGCAATGCAAGAAGAATCATTGTCCAACTCTTAAAAGCTAGGCAGAAATGGATTTTTGAAGATTGAATCAAAATAATGCCTTGAAATGAAATTAATTCCATTGAAAATTGTCAAAAGGCATCAAGATCAAAAAAGAAATTTGGTTTGAGAGTTGGACAATGTTTCTAAATGATTTTAAATGTTTCATGATTTTTTTGTGATTTTTTAAATACCTAAAAGTATTTTTAATTAATTAATTCTCATTAATTAATTAAAAATGATCTTTTAAATGATTTAAAAATATTTTTTAATGCAAAAAATAAAAATAAAAATGTTTTTGGTTTCTGAAAATTAATAGAAGGTTTGATAAAAATTTTCAGAATTTTTGAACAATTTTTGCTATTTTTAATAAAATATACAAAACAAATGAAATTAAATGAAAATAAAATTGAATTTAAACTGAAAATGAGAAAGTATGCAAATCCAAGGGTCAGAATTCAAATTCAGGGACGCGGGAGTGGACTTGGCGCGCGTTTGGACGACCAGCATTCAAACTTATGTAATTAAGACTAAACCCTAATTAACTAACCCTAATCACTCTCAGATGACCGGAACAGTGTTCCGGTCATCTTCTCCGGCCTACCCCCTCCCCTGAATCCCTCAAAACGCCATGAAAACTCACCAAAAGCTCCAGAAACAATCAATGATCAACAACAAAACATAATCCGGCAACAAATCCCATTTATTTCTACTCAAAATCAAGATACGAATCAAACATCAAAAACTGCAAAAATTTCAGAAACACGATACAAGCTCATTTCTCAATCATTTTCAAAAGTAAAAGGTTCAGTGAACTCAGGGAAGCATGCTTTATCATTTAGAAACAAGAAATAAAGGTTCTGGAAAAATGAATTTCCATGGCTACCTGAATCGAAGCTTTGATTTCTGGAACTTTCTGACTGGCCCTTTGATCCAAAACACCTCTAATGGACCTCCTGAGAAGCTTGCAATACTTGTTTGGAGTTTAAAATGGTTGGTTTGAAAGATTGCTGAAGTTCTGTTCAAAGAGGGGCAGAAATCGTGTTTTGATTTCAGTGAGTTTCAGGCTATGGTGATGGGTGGCTTGTGATCAGTGAGGCATGTTGAGATTGTTTGTGAAGTTTGTTTGTGTGTTTGAGGCTTGTGGAGAGTGTTTCGAATGAAATTGCATATGAGGTGGAAAATGAGAATGTTGTGTTCTTGGTGTTTTCAGCCTTGTGTGTTATGTGAAATGGCTTGCTTTTGATTTGTATAAACAAATGGGATTGGCTCAGAAAGTGGTTGTGGCATAGTGTGATTGGTATGGGCAAGTTGCCAAAATGTCAACTTGACTTGTACTTGAGGTATGGGCAATGGTACAATTTGCTTTTTGGCTTGCTTTGGTTCAGCTGAGTTTAGGGAGAACCATGGAATTGTTTATGAGATAAATCAGCAAGTTGATCAAGGTTTGTGTAGTGTTTTGCAAATTTCACAAAGTTTGGCCCCTTTGGAAATTCTTGAGATTCAAGGCATCAAAATGCAATGTTCTTTGGCCCATTCTGATTTTTAGAGGTCATGTGATCATGTTGTGAAGAATTTGTACACATTTGAGGCCTTTAGAACACTTGATCATACCATTTTGCAAAATGCCTCTTTGGTAGAAAACTTCAAATTATGTGATTTTGGCCAACTTTGACAAGCCATAACTTTTGATACAAAATGAATTAGGATGAGTTCTTGTACTTTTTGAAAAGGGAATGATCCATTCTACAACTTTCATGACCAAAGTTTTTTCATTTGAAGCATTTTTGAATCAAAAAGCAAGGGTTGAAAAAGTTTCCCAAAATGGCAATTTTCAATATAAGTCAACTTTCCCAAAAAGTCAACTTGCAAATGGCTTGAATTGCTTCAAATTTGTGAACTTTTAACATCTTCTATGATCAAATAAAGATCATACATAATCAAAATGATGAAGAACACCCTTTGGTTGGGTCATTGGGGGTCTCAGATGCCCTGATTTTACACTGACTTGCTCAAGAAGTCAACTCCTGATTAGATGCCTTCCCCATGGAATTTCTTCATGAAAATTGATATGTGTGATACCTATACCATATAGAGAGCAATAGAAACAAGAATGACCAAAAAAATTGGAGTTATGGCCTTTGAAACCAAAACCCTAATTTTAGGTCATCTGTGCAGTCAAACCTGGCTCTGCTTTCATGCCTTTCTTAGTTCTTGTATTTTTTGACATTCTTGACTTTGAGGGGATATAATATGATGCTTGAACATACATGGACCCCTTTGAGATGATTGATGACCTTTGGGGTGGCTCAAGAAGCTCTTGGATTGCTCAGATCACAAACCCTAGATGCAGATGACTTTGAACCAATGCAGTGAATCAAAAATGTGGTATGAGATGATATGATTGGATTTATGCATATGAGGATGTCACAAGCCATGGTGTGAATGGGTGAGGGCAAATTTGGGGTGTTTACAGACTCCCGAACCCATATCTTTGGTTCGCAAGACCTTGTCTTTTCCTTCTTCCTCGGGTTTGTGCAGCATTACATTTCCCAATCCTAGCGCCTGTTTAGTTTTGTTTCTTTGGGTGTTTATTTGTTTGTTGTTGTGTGCTTTAGTTTAGCTTTACTGTTTTCATTACAGTTTTACTTTACAGTTTACTTTACAGCTTTATTTACCGCTTTCAGTATTTATTTCCCATGCATCATATTATACTGGACTGTCTGGCTGTGCTGGTTTTCATTTTTTTCTGCGGGGTGGGAGTTACTGTGAGATAAGCCAAATACCCGGCTTGAGTGCACTATAGGATTAGCGTGGACATGTTGTACTCGCATGGTTACATGATGAGTGGCGATGTGTTCCACACCCAGATTGCGACCATCTTGGGACTATTCTGTGTGGGGGTTCTTCTCCACTTCAGGGTACGACCTTGATAGTTATGTGCATCTAGTGACCGATCTTCGAGGACCTTAATAGGAACACCCCTCTCCAGTGATGACAGTGGCAGGCCACATTTGTTGGCAAACCCACTCGCATCCGAGGGTCCATTGGGAACTCGCATAGGATAGCCTGGTTCTCTCATAGGAATCCAGTTAAAGCAAATTGTTCGTATGACGATAGTATTGTACCCTTCGGGATGAATGTACTATTGTTTCTCGATTCAGTGCTTGAAGTTGGGGACTTGTGAGGGATGCTTTTTTTCCGGACTCAGCTGAGGCCTCCCTGAGTAGTATATAATGCCAAACTGATTCCCTGATTTGGTCATGAGCCATTTCTCGGAAATGGTGAACGTATTATTGCTATTCGGCTTTGAGAGTCCGTGATGTTGACCCGAGTAGCACACCCGTGAGATTGGGAGGGGTTTGCAGGTTTGCAGGAACCCAAAACTTCAACATACCCGCTTTGCTAGTGTTGTTTTGTGATATTATCCAGTGTTCTATGGTCCTTTGATTCTGAGATCCGAGATTTCTATTCAGACAAATTATTACTGTGATTACCATTGTGACCTTGATATTGTGACTATTATTATGACTCTCCACAGACACTTGGCTCGTTGTTCAACTTCAACACCATCAGTGACTATTCTATTATGTGATCCAGTTCTACAGTTATTGGGTTCACAGTTATGGGGTTCTATACAGAGATGATGCTACTATTATGGTTCTATTCAGACACTTGACTCATTGCTCAACAATGGCACCAACATTAGTGTCGTACCTCGGAAAATACGATCCTCGCGAATGCGGTCGCGGCTGGGCTGACTTGAGAGTCGCCACCTAATTTTGATTTATTCCCAAAGAGGGAAAGGGAAAATATAGATAAAACCCGGGAAGACAGGATAAAGACAAGGTCATCGTAACCATTGTCGGGGTTCGGAAGTCGGTTATGCAGGGGGAAGGTATTAGCACCCCCTACATCCATCGTACTCGATGGGAACCTTCTAAGTTGTCACGCGCGAAAGGATGTCTATGCCTAATGAATTACTTGCTAAAGGAGGAAAAGGATTCAAATTTTATTTATCTTTCTTTAGGAGTCGAATTGCACTAAAGACTATGGATAGTTTATTCTGAACTAACAAGCCAAGTGTCTTGCGACGGAATAATCGGAGCAAATAACGAGAGCTCGTAATCCTCCTTTCTACCACTTAAGGCTCGTGGCGTACAATTTCTCTCATATTATTAAAGTGTTTTAATACTTAAGACCACTTGACATTTGATCAAGGGTTTGGATTTAAAGAAACATTTTGGTAGGTCGATTGCGAGGCATAAAGCGATCGCGAAGGGTGAATGCAAAATGGAAGTTAAGGGTTAAATGGTTACGCAAGAACGATTCCTAATACTAAGCTAAGGTGGAGCCGTTGGAACTCGAATTAAACCGAAAGCATCAAAATTTAGCTCTTTAACTGTCTTAGAATCGATTCAAAGTTAGAATCATTCTATGAGAAGTCGAGCATTACTTTATAATCAAATAGTTATTTAAATAAAAGAAATGCGATAAAAAAATACAATTGGTCTCATATTGATCTAAATGACACCGATTTGTCGAAATCTAACATTTAGATCGTTTGTTATATCATCGACCACAAAAAATAAAATAAAGTCGAAATAATAATAAAAGTTTGGTCTCATATTTAATTTAAATGACGTCGATTTATTAGAAATCGAATATTCAAATATGTATTCATCGGCCCAATAAATAATAAATCGAGATAATATGAAACATTAAGAAAAATAAACGTGTGGCCTCAAATTAGGGGATAACGTCGATTTATTAGAAATCGAATATCACCATTTATCATTGGCCGAATAAAATAAATAGAAATAATGAGAAATAATAAGGAAAATAAACGTGTGGCCTCAAATTAGGGGATAACGTCGATTTATTAGAAATCGAATATCACCATTTATCATTGGCCGATAAAATAATAATAAAATTAATAATAAAAATGGATCTAATAATAAATTAGAAACTATAAAAATAGAAAATGGTCTCATATCTATTCGGACAACGTCGATAAATTGAATGTCGCGAATCGGAAGATAATATCATAGACCGAATAATAAGTATAAATAAACCAATAAATCGATAAAATAATAAATGAAGAAAAATCGGCCTCAAATTGGTTTAGACAACGTCGCTAAATTGGAATGTCAATAAACCATATTTTTATCATAGGCCCCAAAATAATAAATATAAAATAACGGATAAAAATAATGAATCGGTCTCAATTTAATGGATAATGTCGATTAAGTAATCGAATATCTCATTTTCATCATTAACCGAATAAATCGAATAATCGATTAAATAATAATGAATAATAAAATTGAAAATGGCCTCATAACAACTTTGATAACGCCGATTTAGAATCGAATATCAAAAAGTCATAATTATTTCATTGGCCCTAATAAAAATGAATATAAATAATAAAATGAGTATATAAAAAACTTACGAATTAATATAGACAAAATGGTCTCATAACGATTCCGATAACGTCGATAAACTGAATATCAAGGAAACGCGGTTATACCATAGACCAATAAAAAAATCAAGAAGTTATTAACATATTATTTTATTTCTAAAGACATTCTTAAAAAAAATATAAAAAATATTTCTACTAAAAAAGAAAACAAACCAACCATGAGCAATCAGCCCAACACAAACAGTCAGCCTTGTGCTGACTAGGCCTGGGTACAGATGACCCGTCCTGTTCACATAATTCAAACCCGAAATAAAAATCAACACAAGCCAATGAACCCTAGCCGCACAGGTATCGGTCCAATCAAATCAAAAATAATAAAGTGAACAGACGACCAATCAGAAGCATTGGGAAGTGAGATAACTATAATCACCCTCCTTTAAAAACACTTTATTCGTATTTAAATAAAAAATTAATAGCATTAACTGACATTGAAACATTTTAAAGTAAAACGAACACTTGGATATCACAAAACCAAGGCTCACGTGAGTCCTAAGGGCAACCAACCGCTTCTCTTTTCAGAAACACTCTCTCTGTTTCCTTCATTACCTCAACTTGGTTATCATATCACAATCCCAAAATCAAATATTGTAAATCAAACAAACTCAAAACAATCCCCAAATCATAAACCCTAAGAGCAAATTCTATGCTCATAAGCAAATCAGCCTGATGCAAAGCGAGAAAAACGAAATATACAAGAGAAAAGAGAATCAAGAACAAATGAGATTACGAAAAAACTACCGAATTTGAAGCTTCAAAGGCAATGGTGAGTGTTCCTCTTTGAGTAGTCTTCACTTCCTTTTACTTTCCGTTTGCTCCTCTTCTTCTAATCTTCAGGAACTTTTGTGTTTTGCTGTGTTGTTGATGTTTGTTGTTGTTACGGTTAGTGTTGGTCGCGTGAGGAGTGGCTTAGCTCAGAATTTTTGAGCTTCACGAAAAAGACTCCACACTCTTTGGGAGGAATTAGAGCTTTAGGGGGTTAGATTTTCGGGATTGATTTTCTCTACGCTTCATTAGGGTTTTTTCAGTGTGTAGCCCCTTTTGTGAATGAGTGAGATGTATATATATATTGAGAGTTGACACATGTGAGGAATGAAATTTGTGCAAACCTTTGATGAAAATCGTGTGAGGGATTTGTGTGAATGGTATGAAATTGTGGAACGTGAGAGCATGGTGAGCTGTGAGAATCCGTTAGAGGGAATGTTCACATGATTTTGTGGGATTGTGTGGGGTCCTGATTCGAATTTGTCTGTAGTGTGATTGTGTGGTCCCCTGATTCTTTATTGATTTTCACTGCTGTGAATTTTCTTTTTTACTGCTATGAGGCTTTTCTACTGCTGCAACATCACATTTCACTGCTGTGAGCTTTGGTTTTTCATTACTGATAGAAATCACAAAATATGATTTCTTGTTTCTGTTCATGTGGCAGGTTACACATCGGATGTTCGGAACTGCAGAAGTGGAACCGAAGAAGTAAAATGGTGCTTCTTGTTTGTGCGAATCTGAATCGGTCAAATCAATAATAACTCCCGTAACAGGCCTGAGGAACTGCTGCGGGTTGCTGTTCCAGGGCTGCGGGTTGCTGTTCCAGGGCTGCGGGTTGTGCATAATTTTGTTGAGGAAGTGCTTGTGCAGGATATGCAGGAAGATAGGCTTGAAAATGAAGTTTGAAGTGATGAGAAATTCTTTTCCATGACGAACGTGAGAATAGGATTGTTGTACTACTACAAACTTGGGATTGTGATTTTGTTTCAACATGATCATCGTTTTTTTTTGCAGGTATGGATTCTGATCACAATTGTGCTTGGAATACTTTAACATGTTGTCTTGGAAGCATCTGCTGCTGAAACATTTGCACTGGCTGCTGAGATTATTGAACAGGACCTCCACCACGACGTCCACCAGGGCGCTGACCTTATTGCTTTTCCTCTTTCAATCTCTGTGTAAAAATATGAACTTATGATACCTTTCCTTTTGACTTGATCTTGTTTTGCAGGTTTGATTAGAAACACTTCCCCTGAGGTACTGCTTGGTGATCATGAATGATTGTGAGATAATACTGAATTCATAATCGTTGTTGTAACCATTTGTAACCGATTCATTTGCTGCAAAATACTCAAGTTAACTCCGATTTCTTGTGCAAGTAACAGGAATTGGACTTGAAGTTATGGCTAATGTTACTGAATTTCTGTTTATAGCAGCGGATGAGAAAGTCCGGTTCAACGCAAGTTCTGATACGAAGTCAAAGTGATTGGTTTGCAATGTTGCGGTTTGAAGCTGACTTGGTTGTTTTAATCAAAATTCATGGTATTTTGCTGATGTAAGTTTTTTGGTGCACTCGTGATATTACACTCGCATTCTTGCAGGTTGTTATCAAAATGCAAGGCCTAGCATGAAGCAAGGTTGGTTGCACATTTAGGTGAGGCTCACTAATAAAGAGAAACAGCTGGGTTTTGACATTCATAACAGATGACTTGTTCAGAAACTCCATTTGGCCTTGGTATGAAGCAGATGACGGTTCAACACTTAAAATCCTGTTTAACAAGGCCTTGATGATTTCATGAACACTTGAAGTTTGGTTCTATTTTTTATTCTTCACTCGATGCTTGGTGTTTTTTTTGCAGATCTTGACACGGATCAGGTTGTGATTGTATGGATTGGCTGGAGACTTGGAAAGCTTCGAGGAGGAGCGAAGATGCTCTCGAGGTAATTAACCTTGAGTTATTTTACCAACACACATGTTTTATCATTGCCTGCTTTAAACTGTTGTTCAAGTTCTCCACTTGTTACTCATTAAATTAATTATGTACTCATGAGTTTCTTCATCCAGAATTCACCTTGGATTGATGGAAGCACCAGGATGCCTGAAAATTGGATGGTGAAAAGCAAAAGTCTTGGCTGTCCTTTATTTTGGAGTTCATGCTGCAACATAAGTGAACACTCGGCAATTGACTGTTAACTCTTGTTCAATGAAACCAACTCTTCTTCACCTTGGGCTTAATGATTTGTAAACAAGTTAATCACATGACATAAAGCAACAATTTATACATGTCTTGAAAATTTTGGATCTCATCTTACAATATAACCCTTAAGACCTTTGTGGTAGATGAATCCCAATAGTAAGGTACTTCAATGGATTTTCTTGTAGGTCGAGAATGAAATAAAGTCATGCTGCCTTGGTGTATAAAGCATGATGATAAGCAGGTATCAGAACAAATATTGAAGAGATGAAAATTTGTGTAATAAGAGAATTTGTGTATGCCTTTTAGAATATCCTAGGATTTTATTTGTTCATGCACATCCAAAACAAATGTAAGGTTGCAACTTTCTCGTAGAATAAACCTTTCTTTTAAATAGTTAACACATTTTGGAATCTTACATATGCTTGTACATCACGCCACTTGGTAGAACAATGCTTCTTGAAAGAATACCACTTCTTTGGCTTGTGCATTTTAATTCCTCACTTATCGATCTTTCAATCAAACATTTATTTGGACAAAAGCCAACCTTAACAGCTAAAGCAACCAACTAACTGAGAAAATGAACTAGAACACATTAGTCAATTATTTTGAACTTCAAGAAACCTCAGCCCAAAATCATCTTAAAACTTGATAGTGCAGCCTCGCTTGAGGTAATTACTTGGAAATATAATTTGAGCGCTAGGAACTCACTTTTTAGAGATAGCCCAACTTCAAACACTTTTTAGAAGTAGCCCAATGACTTCCAAATGGCAAATAATGAATCAAGTATTGACTTGTGACCACGAGAATTCATCTAATTCAATTGTCAATAACCCCAGCGTTGAGACGATCCACCAACAACTAGATTCACACTCGACTTGGTCTTGAACAAACCTTAACTCATCCTTGCAATATCCTGAGTCTTAATGACAAAATGAAGGAAACAATATTTTTTAAAAAAAAAAATTTGAATAAGGGTTAATAAACAAAAAAACAAATAAAAGTAAATATGAAGGTAGGACAAATTTGGGGTACGACAATTAGATCATTGATCACATGCCTATTGCATACATGACATCATATCATTCTAGCACACATGTTCAGTTATTTCTGAGGATCACATATCTGAATCATGCCATTGGACTTTTTTCTATGTCAAAACTTTAATCAAAGCAGATAGATTCCTTAGAAATAACTGAACATGGCATTTGCATACATCCTTGCATTCATGACAGGTGTTCAGAGACTGATTAGTATCATGACTTGGTTTCCCTTCACAATGGCCAACTTGAATCACAACTATCAAGGTATAACTCTGGGCGAAGGTAACCAAACAAAGACCCAGCTGAGACCATTCAGAGCAGAGGTACAAGCTTTATTTCAAAGTCAGAAACTGCTGAAAGAGGAAGTCAACCAGATGAAGACTCAGATGAGCTTGGTTAAGGAAATTTCGAATGAAGTTATTTTCATCCCTAGTGAGGGGAACTACGCTGCTCTGATTCTCCATTGGTCAATGGAGATACGTAGGCAGGAGATCATATGAGATCTTTCCGAGCAACCTTATTTATCAACTTCATTTATCAACCTCTTACCCCCAGATGTCGTTTGTCAGCATCCAACCTCATCTTCCCAAGAGAATCCTAGGGGCAGAGCATAAGGGTAAAGGTTAGAACAACTTGAGAAGAAGTTTGATCATATTTCAATGTTGTACACGCAACAGGTTTCTTCATTTGATCAAATTCAAACTAGTTGAGCTAGCCGCATCAGGATCATCTCCGACAGAGCTTCCTTTGGGGTTTCAATGCCAAGTAGGATTACCATTCTGGGGCGTCTGACCTTTTAATTGAAGATTGCAAGTCTTTCAGGGGCAGAGGTAAAGACAAGGTCGCGAATTTGATTGACTTCAAAACTATTGTGTTCACACCATGTAAAAGTGAGAATATGGCACCAAAACAGTAATGGAATGAAATCCAGACTGCTGACTGCTGAGAGTCTCCGAGAGCAATAAATCCAGACAGAGTCAGACCTCCTCAATAATGGAAACCACGATGTGAAGGCTAGATGCAAGTACCACTCATGGGCATTTAGGCATACCATTGAAAACTGTGATGTGTTCAAATACGATGTGCAAAATTTGATCGACTCAAAGGTCATCATGCCAGAAAGTCCGCCCACATATTGAAGTCTCCTCATCAAATTGGCATCCTAGTTTGCAAGGGCATCTTCAGAAGCAATAAGTCCAGACAGAGTCAAGTCTCCTCAATGACGACATTGTTCAGCTTCTTTACTGCATTTTCATTTGCAGTTTATATTGTTTGTTTAAACATTTGTATGCATGCATGAAACTTTTTTTTTAATGTTAACCATAATAAAATGCACATGTTTTTCTTGAAGTAATCCATTCGTATTCACTCATGATTTTGTGTATGTGCATTACAATACCAACTGTCGTTCTTAAACTCTATCAGGGAGGATGACAAAATGAAAATGCAAAAATCTTTAATTGTGTGCTTTTGAGAAAGACCCTGTTGACGGTGTACAGGCATTGTTTCAAATCCTAAACACCGGAGATATAAGGGAGATAGACCCTCGCCCATTTGAGCCTTGAAGTAGGAGTTTCTTTTCGCATGAAAAAAAAACCTTACATTTAACCCAGGGGCAGGGTAGGCGTCAGTTAGTTTGACCGAGCGTTCGAATTTCAAAAAGGAGTGTACATCTGAGAATCCATTACCTTTCGTTGTACCAAATCAAGAGGTCCAAAGACAAGAAATCACAATGGTTATCCCAATCAAGAGGTCTAAAGACTAGAAACCACAATGGTTATCCCAATCAAGAGGTCCAAAGACCGGAAACCACAATGGTTATCCCTCATCAACTAAAAAGTGAGACAGTCACGACCCTTTTAAAGCAATCAAGACAACCAGTGTCACACGATTTGTTAAAAAAAAGGGATTTGAAAAAAAATGAATGAAAAAGCCCGCTAAGTCGAAACTTGAAAACAAACGACTTAGGCAAAAGTTAGGGCATCCCGCTGGACTCCACAATCAAAGATTCACAAGAATCAGTCCAGGAAAAAGTTAGGGATAAGCAAAAGAATGCAAAAGCGAAAGACGAAAAGGATTACACAAGAAAGATCCTTGAACAAGAACAAAGTCGTGTGATACAAACACGAAAGACAAAAGGTGTGACTGACTCCAAATGACTACCTGATTGGTGCTTAAACCGTTAGTGTAATTGGTTCCTTAACCATCACAAACCCCTTTTGAGAGGTGAGCGCTTGTGAAAGCTAGCTGAACATAGGAATGAAGAACATCACGAAGATGGGTGGGCACAAATAAACTTTGAGCATGTATCCTTTGTTTTTATAACTGTGAACCGAGCCACGATACAACCCTCAAAAGTCCTAACTGAAACAAGGTTATTTTTTAGAGCATACTACCACGAGACCGCGTTCCTGACTCCTATGAGTGGTGTTGAAATATCTTTATTGGTGTTGCATATGCATATTTTCTTCTATCAAAAATCAATATCGTATTTTAACCAGAGATTCACTCACAAAGGTTTGCGACATCTTTTTACAGTAAAACTTCAAGATTAACATGTGTTTTGCATTAGAATTTTCATTCTCAAAATAAACATTTTATGCTTGCATACATTTGCTTGGCATCATAAAGTTTACATATGGAATCTCAGTCTAGAAGCTTAATATTGCCAAGTTGAGAAGTCTGAAACTTCCGAAGTTCAATCTATTGAGATGCTTTTTTTCAAGAAACTCCATTGAGTGGGGACTTTCCCAATATTCGTGGTAAGAGCCAACTAATCTGGGGCAATCACGTCGTGCACTCTCTTCAAAATTCCACCAAACTGGGGCAACCACTTCGAGATTCAAATCTCTCCAAGAGTATGTAGTATGGATATTTTCTTCAAAGCACAGTCAGTCAGAGGTGATCACTTCAAGGCTCGTACTGGGGCAGGCCACCCCAAGAGCACTAGAAGTTACTTTCTCTCAAAGACAGTTAATCAGAGGCGCCTATCCAGAGTTCAAAATACTGGGGCAGAATATCTCACAGTGATATGAGGTTATTCATGAATCCTCGTGAGGCAAATTCTTGCACAGACCATGCAGTATGAGGTAGTTATTTCGAGATCTGACGAATCTCTCCAAGAGTTTGAAGACACTGAGGCATCTTATATGCCAGTTTTCTGTAAAATCCTCTTGAGACATTATCTTTCGATAGATCCTAGTAGGAGGCGAGTTGAAAATTGCAAAGAACCATTGTTCACTCATGATTAGTTGGAAACCTATCAACCCAGAGGCTGGAAGCAAAGCCATTGTCCGCACAGTACTTCAAGATTTGTTTCATCAGCGGACTTCATCGATCAGAATTCCTTAGCAACTCTCATTAGATAATCCCTTCTCCAATAGTGTAGCAAAGGGAAGGTTACTTCTCGAGAAGAAGGGTATCATCGTCTCTCATCCCCAACATGGGACGCCTTACATCTCTCATTCCCAACATGAGACACTATGCACCTCTCATCCCTAGCGAGAGGCCACTTGAACCCTTATCTTCAACAGGAATCCTTCTCATTGACATTTTCCATCATCCCCAGTAGAGGTGGAAGTTGAAATATCTCTCAACAAGGCAACAGAAGATATGTGTCCTTCCCAAGCAAGGACTTCCCTTTAATACAGGGGCAACCCCCAGCAGTACAAGGAGTGTCTTTCTTCCCCAGCAAGGTGCTTCCTCAGCAATGTCATGCCTCTGGTTCCCAGCCAAGTCAGGAGGTCTCCACTTCCCCACCAGAGTGCAAGAAGGGTCCATCTCCAGCGGGGTCTTGGTTCTCCCCTCTCAAAGTCCAATTTATTTTTGGCAATGGCGGCAGTTCAGAGCCGGTGTATCATTGACAGCTTTCCCCGCAGAGTTGTCTCCTCCTCATCAGGATGGATCAGATCAGTGCAGTGATCATCAATTCTCCCCATTCTAGCCACCTGGGATACTTGCAGTCTCCTTGTCAGGAGATCTATTTGCATTTGCATATGCATAATCATCATTACAGTTGCATCCTCAAAAGCGTAGCATTTCCATTATCATTGAGCATTACGCCATAAATTCAAACATATGCATGCCATCATGGGCCAGTTTTGAGGTAGATTACATACGAGTTGTAACATTTTCTCAACCTGAAGTACTCCGCACAGAGGATACCAATATCATTTTCCAGACATCCTTGTCTTTTCAAGTCAATGTTTGTCACTTATTCTGCGTCTTGTCTGGTACGACAGTCGCGTCACAGGTTCTCATTTTGTACAACGGTCCTGTTTGCCTGGACTCTCGTTTATGTACAACGATCCTGTTCCATCTTGTCCTATTTCCATTGTGTTTCTAGTTATCGCCTGAGGCCGGTATACCATTGCGTCTCCATTCGAGGATGGTTTCGTGTTAGATCCGAGGATCTTTTGAGAATTGTCATTCAAGGATGGCATTCTTTTCTTCAAGTCCTTCTGAGGTTGGTCTTGTTTGTGTTTGTTGTGGCTATCATTCGAGGATGATAGACCATTTTGAGCTTATTGATTGAGGTCAGTTTGTCTCTTTTGCAAAGTCTGTCTGAGGTCAATCTTTGTGTTTTTAGTTACCGCCTGAGTCCGGTATACCATTGTGTCTCCATTCGAGGATGGTTTCGTGTTAGATCCGAGGATCTTTTGATAATTTTCATTCGAGGATGACATTCTTTTCTTAAAGTCCTTCTGAGGTTGGTCTTGTTTGTGTTTGTTGTGGTTATCATTCGAGGATGATAGACCATTTTGAAAATATTGATTGAGGTCAATTTGTCTCTTTTGCAAAGTCTGTCTGAGGTCAGTCTTTGTGTTTCTGGTTACCTCCTGAGGCCGGTATACCATTGCATCTCCATTCGAGGATGGTTTCGTGTTAGATCCGAGGATCTTTTGAGAATTTTCATTCGAGGATGGCATTCTTTTCTTCAAGTCCTTCCGAGGTTGGTCTTGTTTGTGTTTGTTGTGGTTATCATTCGAGGATGATAGACCATTTTGAGCTTATTGATTGAGGTCAGTTTGTCTCTTTTGCAAAGTCTATCTGAGGTCAGTCTTTGTGTTTCTGGTTACCGCCTGAGGCCGGTATACCATTGCGTCTCCATTTGAGGATGGTTTCGTGTTAGATCCGAGGATCTTTTGAGAATTGTCATTCGAGGATGGCATTCTTTTCTTCAAGTCCTTCTGAGGTTGGTCTTGTTTGTGTTTGTTGTGGTTATCATTCGAGGATGATAGACCATTTTGAGCTTATTGATTGAGGTCAGTTTGTCTCTTTTGCAAAGTCTGTCTGAGGTCAGTCTTTGTGTTTCTGGTTACCGCCTGAGGCCGGTATACCATTGCGTCTCCATTCGAGGATGGTTTCGTGTTAGATCCGAGGATCTTTTGAGAATTGTCATTCGAGGATGGACTTCTTTTCTTCAAGTCCTTCTGAGGTTGGTCTTGTTTGTGTTTATTGTGCTTATCATTCGAGGATGATAGACCATTTTGAGCTTATTGATTGAGGTTAGTTTGTCTCTTTTGCAAAGTTTGTCTGAGGTCAGTCTTTGTGTTTCTGGTTATCGACTGAGGTCGGTATACCATCGCATTTCCATTTGAGGTTGATTTTAGTGTTTGATCCGAAGATTTTTTGAGAATTGTCATTCGAGGATGGCATTTTTCCCAACATACTTTACTACCCCGAGTTCAAATTTCCAGGTTTTATTCGAGTATTCAATCACTCCATACCTTGAATGTCTAAAAGCTATTGCAATTATTCATTCAAGCTTGCAGATGATTGAATATGGGCAGCTGTAATACCTCAAAATTTGCCCTCATTCTTTTTACCTTAACTGGTTTTTTCGCTACGCATTCATCTGCATCATCCATTAGGTCATAACATCATAATCATGCATTTCATGGATTCCTAAGGCATGGGATCAAACATTCTCTGGTGACTCAAATTTTCCTATTCCTAGGTGAGTTATCTGACCATTACATTGAAAAAGGTTAAACTCACATCATCAGGAGCCTATTCTTATTCAGAGGACCATCCAACCCTAAGAAGATCGAGGCTTTATTCTTTTGACGCACGAATCGACTTAGGGTCTCACAACAAGGGTATATTGGTACTCTTGGTGCAAGAGATCGAATTCTAGATGTATGTTGATATTCATGGTACAAGAGAGGGGACTCGTGTGATAATCAGGTCATCATGGTTCTTTCGGTTGGTCTTTGACGGTAGTACAAGTTCATGAGGTTCAAGATTGGAGTCGACTAAAGTTTGGGGATTCATTGAGAATAAGAGTTTGATACAGATTGAACCTTTGAGTTGATTTAAGCGCATTAAGTTGAGTCAGATGTATTAAGTGGAATTCGAAGATACGAGCTCATTGAAACCGCATCCGGTCAAAACAGTTATGTCATGCCCATTTCAAGATCAAAGTTAATATCCAAGAATCGTATCCATTGACCTTCATAATTCATTCTTAGCCCATATCCACATTCTTGTTTCCATACCGATTAATTCAATTTCCATCATCATTCCTAATTCTATTTTGACTTAACCATTTTTCTTAGCCCAAATCTATTTCATGTTACCATTCCAAACCATAAACCATTCTTCTTTTAGAAATTTAGTTTGTGTCCATTTTGCTCTAGATTCGTACCCATTACCAAAATCAATTTTGTTTCTGAAATTACAATTCAAAGCCCGATATCACTCTTCTTTTAAACCATCATTAAATCAATTCCATTTTATTCGGTTTCAATTTCGTATTCAATTCTATTTGTAAGTCTTTACCATTGTCTTTATCCATTTTCGAATCCAATTTCATTCACATAAAACCATTTTTCTACACATATTTTAGGCCCATGTCCAAATAGGCAAATGACCATTTCTTTTGAATCCATAAGACATTTTCTTTCCGATGTTTAACTCATTTTATTTCTAGATCTCTATCCATATATATATATATATATATATATATATATATATATATATATATATATATATATATATATATATTATATATATATATATATATATATATATATATATATCCATGACCTAGATTAGTTTTTGTTCTTGAAAATTAATCATTTGTAAAAATCATTAGAAACCATATATCACTTCCATAAATACCATTTTTTTATTCCAATATAAAATCCCATCATTTTGTTTTGTTACAATTAATCCTGTAGTCCATAATAGGTGGATTTCATACCAATAATCCATATTGAGTCAGAATTGTATAATAGAAAATAGTAAAGATACACATAACAAAAACATAACAAAACAAAAACTGATATAATATCTCAGTAAGAAAATTTCTGCAGATAGGGAAGAGTTTTAACAGAATATGGAAAATAACTGAGATGACAGTTACAAAAAAGCTCCCACTGATATTAACAATTCGGTTATAACAGGAAAACCGATTTCGGTTACAAATTTCTTTTATCAGAATTTCAGTTACAAAAATGAAAAAGAAAACTTAGAAAGAATGAGAAGAAAAATAACAAAAAAATTGTTACAGAGAACATAACGAAACCTTTCTTGAACAAGTATTGACGCTAAAAAAAACTCTCTCAGAAGGCAGCATCCTCACTTTGTGATTTGATCACCTTCATCCCTTCAAAATTCAATCTTAAACCTCATCTTCAAATTCTACAACCTCTCGAATCTCACTTTTTCTCTCTGAATCTCCAATCACTTCAACAACTTCTTCTTCTCCATGCTCTCTCTGCATCAACCACATTAGAACATATTTTCAATCTCCAACCTCTGCAAGGAATTCTGAAACGACATCGATCATTTCCACACACTCTTTAATCTTCTTCTGTTTTCACCATAACATCGTATCGAATAGTCTTCATCCTCACCAATCGCACCGGCAGAAATTCAGAACAAACAATGCCAACGAGTTCATTTGCATCACTCTGCATCAAATTAGAAGAAAGAAACGGTTCAACAACAATGTTTATGCATTGCACCGATCGCGTCAACGGGAGCAGAAATGATTCAAAACCAAGAAGCAAAATGCAACACAACGCAAGAATCATACCTGAACAACCTCTCATGAATCACTAAACACAACAACTAATATCAACTTTTCATCGATCACTCTTCACCTTCGATCGACCAATCTCCAATCCTCATAAATCTCTCATAAGCGCCTCCATCATCGATCTCTCAACGGATCTTCATCCTTCATCATCAACTTCAAATCATCATCATCTTCACACCACCCGCCTGCAACAAAAACTCAGGGAAAAAGGTAGCAATTCAGTTTCTACAAGATTTCAGCCCTTCTTCAATTGCAAGATTTTACAAGAGTCAAACTCAACAACATAGAGTAAAAGAAGATTGTTGAATCGGATCACGAACAAGAACGATACTCATACCTGAAGCGTTGCAGCGTCTCATCTATCGATATGGAAAAACACCAAAATTCACCATGAGCAAACTCGGATAGGGTTATGGTTCCGCTGTCGCCAGCTTGATTCATGACACGACATAGATTACCTTGTGTGATACACCGTGTGTGGGGTTTTGGATCGGTGAGAGAGAGAATCAGTTCGAAGCTATGATGATTGTCAAGGTTGGATTGCGGCACCATAGAGAAATAGTGGAAGATTAGTTGAATGCGGCTCAATCCATGATAGACGAAGGAAGCATGACGGCGTGGCTTGTTGTTCTTCGATGGCGGCACGGTGCTATAGAGTTAGGGAGAACGTGGTCGCGGAAGAGGGAAGAAGATGATCGGAACGGATTTCCGATGGTGTTCTTTGAGAGAGAAAGGGCGGCGTAGTAATGTTGGTAAGAAGAAGATCACTTGGCTTTTGGTTTTTCAACTATTGATAAATTAGGTTAACATAACTTGGATTGGGCTTGAGACACTCAGACACCTTGGATTTGTTATTCACACCTCCCAGGCCTATCTTCGTGGATCACTCTTTACACCATTCGTTTTGTTCTACGCCCCCCAATATCATGCGTGTATGTAGTTGGGCTTCCAGCCCTGGGAATTGTTGTTTGCACCATCAAATTTCAATTTGTACCCCCTCTGCACCAATATTGAGAGGGAGCTGGGCCTTGGGCCATTTTGGACTATTCACTACCACCCGAATTTCTAGTGACCCCCCCTGTTTTTATTGTTTTTTCGAGAATTTGTTATGTATTCTTATTAAAAAAGTTTAATTAATTTTCTTTGTTAATTAATTTTTTGTGGATTAATATTTTAATCCATTTTTCTATAATGTTAGTTAGAATTTTTGTTATAATTTTAATTATAATTGTGAATTAATTTTGGATTAAAGTTCATAAGCTTGTTTTTTGATCGATATGTATCGACTTCGATTATGGTGGATATTCACAAAGAGATTATGGAAGATGAGCATTTATTTTGCTCATGGAATATTACAAGACCTTGCTTGGAGTTTTTTTTTTGGATTTCTTTTATATGAAGAATCGTCACTTCGATCAAGTAAGTAATTTCGATTCTCCACTCTAATACACCATTCTAGTTGTATGCGGCTTAGAATCATATAACTTAAGGTGCATATTGAGCCCTCCTACCTGAGACACTGGTTTTATTTGTGATCTATGATGTTATATGTCGATTTCGGAGCTTAGGGATTAGGTTATGAATTATAGAATTCGGTTCCTTTCACTTTCCCTTAAAACACCATTTTTTGCCCGTTTCGTCACAATTATTAAAAATAGTTGTAGGTGTGATAAAATTATGGAAAAATTTATGAGTGTTTCTTATCCTCTTAATTAATTTGTCATATTTTAAGATTCCAGATTTGGATGGTTTTAATAATTAATTTGGAGTTTAGATCACAAGCTGTCCCAAAATGGACGGTATTGAAATAAGAGACCAAAAACAATTTTTTCCCTATAGGTGTGAGACCTATTTTTTGTGTGTGATTAACCACTGGAATTTGTGACATTATGATGCTCCTTAGGAATTTTTTTCATAATTTTTAGTGCCCTTTTTGATCCACTTTGTGGAATTGTTTTTCGGTAATCACGCCTTGTTATCTTGCTCATCAAGTAATTGTTTTGGCACTTTGGTACATAATTATGTAAAATCCTTTTAGACCATGTAAGATAATGACTATATCATTCCAGGGATTTAATTTCATAACTTTTTAAGCCTTTTTTCTATTTTTCCATGTCACCTAGATTATAGGTTTGATTATGTGTTTATTTGCTCCATATCCTAGGATCCACGCTTGAAAGTTTGTGTTTAAAGGGGATAGTGTTAGTGTTATTCTGTGTGAAAAAGCTGGAAAAGAATGTAAGTGTCAGTGCAAAAGAAGTGTGAAGTGAATAAAAGGAGTTTCAGTGCAAGGAAAGAATGCAATGCTCAAGACAATGAGGCTTAAAAGAATAATGCTAGAAAGAGGGGGAGTATACAGAGACTTTTGTTTGATAACAGTTAAGTTATGCCTACGTATCCTCTCGTTCAATGAGGAAGTCAGAACACCGTAGTTCGACTCAAAGAGACTGAAAGATAAATTGACTTGTGAACTGCTTGCTTGTCTATGCTGAAGTGTATGACTCGTCTGGCTCGAGTGCTAACTGGCTTGCATTAGACGGAAGAAGCGAGTTCTCGTTTCATGAGTGAAGATGATGAGAAAAGAATCCCGGAGGAGACGATTATTGTTTGTTTTTGTTATTTTCAATCTTTTATTGCTTTTATGGTTTGTCATAAGAAAATGAACTTAAGTCTAAACCAAGGGTTGATAAACTCATCACATCTTCCCTCTGATTAGGGGTAATGAGAATACCTTAAGTGTGAAGTAAACACCTCACACTTAATCACCATGATGTAGGATTAAGATCATTAACCTACTTGCCATTAGGTGTTTTTGGAGTTTTTGCTTAGTGTTAAGTAATGAGATTAAGCCATAATCAAGGATTTAATGGACCCATTACACCATCCTAATAGAAGGATAATAGATGAGAGCATTTAAGCTGAGGAAGACTCCTCAACTTAATCCATGATTAGGGATTAACCTCATGACAAAAAAAAAAGCCTTTATTAGAGTGGATTTTAGTTAATGGTAAGGTTAAGAAATGGATTTTAGGGGTTGTAAGACAACTTGAGAGGGACTTGTCCATTAACACTAGGGTTAGTCCTTCTTAACCAATTAAGGAAGAATTAGAACCCTAATGCAAGGCCCAAGTTACAAGCTTGATGTCTTAGTGATTATTAGATGAATTGATTAAGAGATTTAAACACATTAGGGTTTAACACTTAGGATTAAAGTTATACACTCCATCCTAAGAGAAGGATGCAGGCATAACCTTAATCACAAAGCCTTAAAACCTTTAAGGTTTAGTCCCTGATTAAGAGATGAGAAGAGAAGACACAAAAGATGAAACAAAGGTAAAACTAATGAGGGGACTAATCAAACCCTAATTTTGATCATGCTTGGGTATTCCTAGGATTTATGAGGCTTGCAAGAGATCTTCAGGAAAAGCCACCAAGGAAGAAGCAGATGAAAGGAGGAGAGGCAGAGGAAACAAGTCAACTTACTTCACTTAAGAAGATAAGTTGCTTGAAGAAAGAAAGTGAAGACGGAACATGAATGAGAAATCTCACTATAATACAAATACAAAATGCAGCAAGGATGCATAAGAGAGATGAGAAGAGATTATGAGAAGTGAAGGCAAATTCACTTCTCAAAGTAACTTACCACCTGAAAAGTTAGTGAAAGGAAATGAAATGAAATGAAAATGAAATGAATGCAAGGATGCAAACCAAAACCAGAAGCATGTTCGTGGTGTAAATGATGCTAATAGATGATGCAAATTTATGCCAAGAGATATGAATGATCATACAAGGATGAGAATGCAAATGAAGCATGAAAGGAGGCATGAAAGTTCATGAATGTACATGAAATGATATGAAGGCATAACATGGCAAATGGATGATGCAATGATTAAACATGATTCTAATGTGTCCTAAGATGTCTTATATGTCATGTGAATGCACAAAATGTCATGGCAAGTTCTTATATGAAAGCTTATGAAAGATGAATGCAAATGAAGATGAGAAATCAGGGTTATATGAACATGTGAGATGTAAAACTCAAAAACAGAAGCAAATCATAAGACAAAAAATTGAAAATGCACTCAAAGGAACTCTAAACCTATATTAAGTTACCCTCCAAAGGGGGAGGTCAGAAGCTAAACCTAGAAGGAGTTATGAATTTCCTAAGTTTCTAGGGTTTTAAGGGTGATCTTCAATGTAAAATGTCAAACAAATTGAAAATGAAAGATAAAAATGAAACAAAAATGTTTTTAGAAACTAGAAGACATGCATAGAACAATGCAAAAAGAACCATTCACAAACTCAACTTGGTTTAAAAGTTATGAATTTTTGAAGTTAGGGTTAGAAAATGAACAATTTTAAGAACCCTAATTCTTTGAAAAATGTCAAAGCATGATCAAAACCAAAAAGAAATTTGTATGGTGAGTTTGTAAATGTTTCTAAATGTCCAAAAGTGTTCTCTGAATTTTTGTGATTTTTAAATACTTAAATGTATTTTTAATTAATTAATTTTTATTAATTAATTAAATAAAACATTTAAATGATTCAAAAATATATTTTAATGCAAAAAATAAAAATAAAAATATTTTTGGTTTCTGAAAATTAATAAAATGTTTGATAAAAATTTTCAGAATTTTTTGATGATTTTTACTATTTTTAAAAATTCGTACAAAATGAATAAGAAAAAATGAAATAAAATTAAAATAAATGGAAAGGTATGTTGATCCAAGGCTCCAGATTCAAAGTTGGGAGTGGAGGGTTGATTGGCGCGTTTTTTAAGGGTCAGGATTGCTTCTGGCTAATTAAATATGATTAATTTAAATAAACAAAAATTAGGGCTAACGAACTAATCTGGGCCATCCATCCACTAAACTAATAAAGATCTAAGGGTCCAAAATCAATCTGGGCAACTAAACCCTAATTAGTGCTAAACACTTTCAGGTGACCGGAGCTAAGCTCCGGTCATCTTCTCCGGCAGGCCAAAATCCTATCTCCCTCCCCAGGCCATAAAAACATGCCAAGATCTCCAGAATTCATCCTCTAACATCAAACAACAAGAATCCATGAACAAAAACAATTTATTTTGCACCAAGAGAGAGAATCGAAACCAAACAGAAAACTGACCAAATTTTCAGAAGTTGAATACATCCTAAATACTTGACCATTTTCGATGATTCAAAGTGCATAATGATCAGAGAAACATGCTTTATCACATTGTAACTTAAAATCAAAGCTCTGAGAAAAAAGTTCTTGAGCTATACCTGAGATTGAACCTTCTGATTCTGGGCTTTCTGGACCCTTCTTTGGTGCAAGTCCACTCATATGAACCTCCTGAGGATGATGTGAGGCTTAGAACAAGTTTGTATGGCTTGGTTTGAGGGTTTTGTTCCTGCTGCACCAGAAATCGTGTTTGAGTTTCAGGGGCTTTCAGGGCAAAGTGAAGGGTGGTTTATGCTCGATGAAGCTTTTCTGAATGAATGGTGAAGTTGGTTTTGAGGTTTGATGGTTGGGCAGAGAGTTTCGAAGGAATGAAGTTTTTTGCAAGTTTTGTGAATCATGAGTTCTGGGGGAGTTCAGGCTTGTGTGTGGCTTGTTTTATGATCCTTATACAAATCCTAAACTATTGGAATGGGTCAGAAGACTTGACATGCACTGTGGGAATGGTATGGAGCAATTGGCCAAAAAGTCAATAGTTGGTGTACTACAAGCATGGGCTGGAACATAAGTGGTTCAATGGGGTGTCTTGCTTCAGCATGGTTTATGGTGAGCCCTAGGATCAAAAGAAGGCAGCTGGATGGCTTGGATAACAAGATGGCATAGGTTTTGCATTTTGCCCTCTTTGAAGTTTCTTGTGAACCAAGGTATGAAATCTTGTGAATTCTTGGGCAATTTGCAGCAAAATGAATCATGTGATGTTGTTATGATGTTTTGAGACCAATTAGAAGTCATACCAACCCTTGGAAATCATTCTTGCAAGAATTCCTTTTTTTTTGAATTTTATGGAAAATAGTTTATGGAAGCTTGTGATCCAAGGCATGAACCTTTGTGAATTTTGTGCAATTATGATTTTGATAAGTTGCAATATGTTGTAATGATACAAAGAAGTCATTTAGAGGTCTTGAAAGTGTTTAGAACTTGAATTTGCAAAAATCCCTCTTTGGCATGAAACTTGAAATTATGTGATTTTTGCTAACTTTGGAAAGCCATAACTTGAGTTCCAAAATGAATTAGATCTTATTATTGTACTTTTTGAAAAGGGAATGATCCAATCTACAACTTTCATGACCAACATTTTTTCATTTGAGGCATTTTTGGTTGAGAAAGAGGAGGTTGAAAAACTTTCCCAAAATGGAAAGTTTACATAACAAGTCATTTCCATTTTTGGCAACTTTTGGTTTTGCTCACTTTTCTTCAAATTTGTGAACTTCTAAACACTTCATTGATCAAATAAAGACCATATAACTTCAATTTGATGAAAAATCCACTTTGGGTCCATGTTGGGGGGCCTCAGATGCCCTGATTTGGCTCTGACTTGCTCAAGAAGTTACCCAATGATCAAATGACTTCCACAATGAATTTCTTCATCAAACTTGGTATGTATGATACTTATAACATATTGAGACCAATAGAAACAAAAATGACCAAAACATTTGGAGTTATGGCCTCTGAAACCAAAACCCTAATTTTAGGTCATTTGTGCAGTTAAACCCTGGCTCAGCTTCCAAGCTTTCTCAGTTCTTGTAATTATTTGGCTTTCTTGACCTTTGGAGGATATAATATGATGTTTGAACATACATGGACCCTCTTGATATGATTGAAGACCTTTGGAGTGGCTCAGATGAATCTTTGGTTGCTCAGATCACAAACCCTAGATGCATATGAACTTAAACTAATGCAGTGAAGCAAGAACGCAACATGATATGATATGATTAAACTTATGTAAATGAAAAGATCACTAGCCATGGTGTGAACTTAGTGAGGGCAGATTTGGGGTGTTTACAGCTGCCCCTATTCAAACATGAGTTAGTTGTGCAGGATGTAAGCGACGGCTTATCAGGCAAACAAGATAACTTGTGGTTGAATACCAACGACAGTCCAAAATTTGCACTCACTGGGGAGAAGAATAAAAGGGGTATAGATTGTAAAAGGAAAGTGTAATATGATTATAAAGTGCGGGCGATGGAGGACGACCATCGAGTAGAGGACGACTGCTGGGGATAAAGCGGTGACGGGTACGGCTGACATGCTGGGGAAGTAAGAGGGATCATGATGGGGACGGCCATCAAAGTAACAAAATTCTCTGGGGATTAAGGTAAAGGCAATGATGGGGACAACCATCTGGTTTGCAAAGTATAAATGAAATAAATGATGAGGTACGATCATCAAAGGTGAAGGACGGCCACCTAGCAGGGGACGGCTGCTCTGTTGGGGGTAAGGATGAGGGACGGTCATCCAAGGTGAATGACGATCACCTGGCAGGGTACGGCTGCCGAAAACATCATGACATAGGACGAATGCCTTATAGAAAAGGTCGACGATGGGGAAGGTCATCGGGTAAGCATGATGAAGGACGATCATCAAGAGGTGAAGGACGATCACCTAGCAGGGTACGACTGCTCTCGGGGTTTATCATGACATAGGACGAATGTCAGATAACAAGATCAACGATGGGGACGGCCATCAGATAAAATGATGAAGGACGATCATCAAGAAGGTGAAGGACGATCACCTAGCAGGGGACGGCTGCTAAATATCACGACATAGGACGAATGTCGGATAACAAAGGGGTTCCAATAATGGAGACTCCGTTGGGAGAAGGATGAGGGACGGTCATCCAAAGGTGAAGGACGATCACCTGGCAGGGTACGGCTGCCGAAAATATCATGACATAGGACGGATGTCAGATAGAAAAGAAATTTTGCTTTCTACTAGGGATTTGCTGGGGAATAGTAAACACGGACGAGTGTTTACATCCAAGAAACAAAAGGTATAAGTGTTTGACACTGTGTATAGATTAAAGATGCGGACGAGCATCCTTAAGACTACGATACGGACGAGTATCGGTAGAGACAACGTTGACGCATGTTCAGAGATGATGATACGGACGAGTACCAACTGGTTAACAAAGAACACGGACGAGTGTTGAATCTGAGGGGAAAATGTGTGTATACAAGATACGGACGAGTATTTGTATGAGTAAAAATAAGCACGAGTGAGACACAGACGAGTGTTCAACTTTCTGGGTAGGGTATGACACGAACGGGTGTCATAAAAAGAAACACATAAGTTATGAACTTATAAGTGTAAAAGATATTCTGGCGATCTGTGGGGATAGGATGACACGGACGGGTGTCAAAAGAAGTATATTATAAACAAGTGTTTGGTTTACAATAAGTGTTTAGGCAACCGTGCTGGGGAATGGTGACACGGATGAGTGTCTAGAGAGTGTATAGATATATCTGCATGGGATGATATGAGATGACACAGACGAGTATTGAGACGAGTATATATGAACATGTATTTATGAGTGCAAAGGGGACGCTTTGGCTTTCGGCTGGGGATATGCGAGATGACACGGACGAGTGTCGGGACAAACAGGTTATGTATAAGTATCTGTTTGTAGAGAGTGTTCTGGTGACTTTACTGGGGAATGATGACACGGACGAGTGCCAAAAGGAGCATGTATCTGTATTTTTAGAAGTGCAAAGGGATGCTTTGGCATTCTGCGGGGACTGTGAGTCTTTATATACATTGCTGATGGAATGTTGGTATTTACAGGTGGCTGATTCAAAACCTGACTTGTGATTATGCAATATGTTTGATTTTTTCCGTAATGCTCCGTATTAGACAGAATGCTACGCTTTGGGGGAAATATGATGTGAATGCTATGATTATGCAAAAAGGTACCGATTCGGGATTCGGATCCCATTACTGTGAAGATCTCCGGTTGATTTGCTTAGAGGAATATCCTAGTTGGGGGTGGGATAATTGGTAGATCTGATATATGGCTCTGCTTGGGAAAATAGGTCACCGATAAACCTATCTTAATAATGAGGAGCCCAGCTGGGGATGAAAAAAGCTTCCGTCACTTTGTTGTGTGAGAATTTCAGACATTGCTCTTCTGGGAGAGGCTGGAGCTCTGTGGGGGGGATGGTTCCCTGTCTAGCACTCGGCTGGGGAAGAGAAAGATCACTGAACGATCTTCCTAGAGATTTATGTGGGGATCCTGCTGAGGATGATACTTGACAACTCAGCTGGGGATATGAGCACCTTCTGGTACTGCTCTGACAGATGTGCTGGAGAAGTGATGCATGGCAGCTCTGATGGGGAGAGAGAGCTTCTCTGGTGCTGTTTGGAAGATGTGCTGAGGAAATAATGATTTGGCAGCTTTGCTGGGGAAAACCTTTCATGCCCCATGTTGCACTTTGAATACCGTAAATCCTGTTATGACAAAGAAAACGCACAAGTATCCTGAGGTATCCCTTACCGAATTCCGTCATAAGAATTTAGACACTTCCGGGAGTAAGAAATGTATTTCTTGCAAGCATGTGATTAGAAAGGCACATGTTTTTATGCAAACATTATATCAAAGAGATCGGACATTTTTGCAAACGGGATAAAAATGTACAAGACGAGATGTGACTGGAAATTCTGATTTTTATTAATTTGTGTGCCCTGAATTGGCAAATACAGTCAAAGAAACAGATCCCCTGAAATGAGGAGATTGTTACAAAAAATTGAGAAACAAAAAGGTGTTGGCAATGTTGACGACGCTTTAGCGAGCTTCCCTTTTGCTATGACTCGTATGACCTTGACGTTCTTCTCACCTTGCTTTCTGAAGAAGGCTGATTCTGACCGATGCTTTATCCTTCCGAAGCTTTGCCATGTTGTAAGAGATACAGACGAATTCAGAATGCAGTTGTTCGCTTATTCCCTTATTTTGCGTGGATCTCCCTTTCGGGTTTTCAATCCACCGGGATACCCATTTTTGCCTGAGTTGTCCAATGCGGCTTTTCAACTCAGCGGGTGTACATTTTTTTAATTTTCCCTTATTTTTGCCCGAGTCTTTTATTCTGTTTTTGACTCGCCGGGATGCCCTATTTTGCCTGGACTTACATTCTGTTTTTATGTCTAGCAGGTCATTTTATGCGAAGTATTTTTTAACTGCATCTGAATTCACAGGGGACAGGAAATCTTCACCATCCATAGTAGTGAGCATCAGTGCTCCACCAGAGAATACTTTCTTTACTATGAATGGACCGTCATAATTTGGAGTCCACTTGTCCCTGTGATCTGTATGAGGAGGAAGGAGTCTTTTCAGCACAAGATCTCCTACTTGGTATTCTCAAAGCCTGACTTTCTGATCGAAGGCTTTCTTCATTCTTTTCTGATATAGCTGCCCATGAAAAATTGCAGCTAATCTCTTTTCTTCGATCAGGTTCAGTTGATTGTACCGAGATCAGACCCATTCTGCTTCATTCAACTTGACATCCATCAACACCCTCAAGGAAGGTAATTCAACTTCAACAGGTAGGACTGCCTCCATACCGTACACAAGCTGATACGGTGTTGCCCCAGTGGATGTTCTGATTGATGTACGGTACCCATGCAAGGCAAATGGTAGCATTTCATGCCAGTCTTTGTATGTGACCACCATCTTTTGCACAATCTTCTTGATATTTTTGTTTGCTGCCTCAACAACGTCATTCATCTTTGGCCTGTAAGGAGAAGAGTTGTGGTGTTGGATCTTGAAGTCCCGACACAGTTCTGCCATCATTTGTTGTTCAAATTGGAACCATTATCAGTAACGATTCGCTCGGGCACTCCATACCGACAGATGATGTCTCTCTTCAGGAATCGGGCTACCACTTGCCTGGTGACATTTGCATACGAAGCTGCTTCAACCCACTTGGTAAAATAGTCAATGGCTACCAGCATGAATCTGTGACCATTCGAAGCAGTCGGCTCAATCTTCCCAATCATATCAATGCCCCACATGGCGAAGGGCCAGGGTGAAGACATCACATTCAAAGGATTCGGAGGCACATGCACTTTGTCTGTATAAATCTGACATTTGTGGCACTTTCTGGCATAGGCACAACAGTCTGCATCCATTGTGATCCAGTAGTAGCCTGATCGTAATAACTTTTTGGCCATTGCATGTCCTCTAGCATGGGTACCGAAAGATCCTTGATGCACCTCGTGCATCAGCAAGTCTGCCTCTTTCTTATCAATACATCTGAGAAGTACCATGTTAAAGTTTCTTTTGTACAAGGAGCCATCAGTATTCAGGAAAAAACTACCAGCTAGCCTTCTGAGTGTCTTCTTATCATTGTACGATGCCCCAGGTGGGTATGTTTGATCCTCTAAGAAGCATTTAATGTTGTGGAACCAAGGCTTATCATCTCTAGCAATGTCCACGGGGAACACGTATGCTGGTCTGTCAAGTCTGGATACTGAAATCTAAGGCACAAAGTTGGCAGCTTGAACCTTGATCATGAAGGAAATGGTAGCCAGAGCATCTGCAAATTGATTTTCATCTCGAGGGATATACTCAAGCTTGACTGTTGTGAAGAAAGTCAGTAATCTCCTCGTTTAATCCCGGTATGGAATCAGATGCTCTTGGTGAGTGTACCATTTGTCGTTGGTCTGATTGATTACCAGAGCTGAATCTCCGAATACAATTAAAGTCTTGATCCTGAGGTCAATGGCTTCCTCAAGACCCATGATGCAGGCTTCTTATTCAGCTTCGTTGTTAGTTGTCGCTCCCCGGATTTCCATCCTGGTACAAACGCGAAAGTGGCGCAGAAAGAGGTAGAGTCGCCAGCCAAGCATTTTTATCCCGAAGGAACGGGAATGGTAATGCTACACAAACCAGAAGAAAAGAAAAGGAAGGACACGGGTCCTGCTAACCAAAGAGACTGAGTTCGGGAGTCGGTTACGACCTGGGAAGGTATTAGCACCCAGATCGTCCGCCGTACCCGACGGGATCCACGCTTGCAAAGAAACTGTTTCAAAGGGTGAAGAAATGAAAACTACTGCAAAGGAAATGAACTGAACTGGAAAAGAAAACTGGGAAAAGAACTGAATAAGAAATGAAAAGGAAAAATGTAGGGAAAATAAAGATTGTGCTCGAACGGGCCCTACCCCGCTGCCTACGTACCTCATCAGGACAATGAGGATCAGAGACGCCATAGTTCCCCTAACTAGGGGTAGAAAAGAAATTGCTTGTGAATTAAGGCTCGAACTGCCTATGTCAATGCTCAGGTGTTGCAGGCTCGGACGACGAGTGCGTAACCATCTTGCAAAGTGACAAGAAGAAGCAAGTTCGCGGACGGAGCGAAAGAGATGAGAAAAGAATTCCCGAAGGAGAGACGCTTATCGTTGGTTTGTGTTTTTATGAGTTTTCGGCTTTGAAATTTGCATAGGTAAGTGTACCTAAGCCTTACTCACTGGGATGTGTACGTGTCACATCATCCCGAAATGGAATGCGCAAGAGGCACACCTATCTATGGAGGAAATCCCCAAATCTAGTCCCACAAGTGAAGGCTCAGACACACTGACCTATTAACATTTATTAAGTGTTTTTTGTTATTTTTGATTAAGAAGTGTTTTTTATGCTTTTGTTTGTGAGGTAATCTCATGCTAAGACCTATCCACCACGAGGGGTAACTTACACCTCGCCTCGAAACGGAACGCATGCAAGTATCTCATAGCAAAGTCTCATGTCACATGAAAAAGACTTGACATTTATTAAAGTGAATTAAAATTAAGTTTGAAGATGAGAAGAGGGGGCACCAAAAGGATCTCAAAAGGTGAAGAGTCTAAGGGAGACTAGAATCCTAAATGTTGTCATGCATGGATGAACCTAAGTTAGTGAGGTTTGAATTCTATCCTAATGGAGAAGAAGGAAAGAAGAAGAAGAAGAAGAAGAAGAGGAAGAAAGGCCTAAGCCCAACAATCCCAAAGTTAGAACAAATAAGAATAAGAAAAGAAGAGATGAGATTTGGAGATGTGGGAAACACATCCACACATCTCACTTACCATAGCCCCTGAAATGGTTAGCAAAATCCAGCACATGCACATTAATAAAATCATGGCAATGACATGCTCAAAGTTCACACCAATCAAGATCACATAATTAGGTCACACTGTAACACGGTGGGAGAACTGACTTTAGTTATGTTGCGGATAACAAGAGTCGCCACCGACTTTTATTTTATCCAAAGGAAAGGCATAAAAGAACAGGAAAGACCTTTTAAAAGATTTTTGGGTCCGGGGGGTAGGTTATGTAAAGGGAAGGTGTTAGCACCCTTTACATCCATGGTTATCCATGGGCTCTTAGTTACTTAGCTCACTTTAAAATGTTTTTGAAATGTGAAGTGTGTGAATAGAAATTTTCTTAAGTGTTTTATAATGATCCATGTACGGATGTATATAAAACCTTTGTTTTGAAAATTGTTTGAAATGTATGAAGTGTTTGAAATGTTTTGAAGAGTGAGCAAGTATCTAAGAGGAACCTACCCTAAGTTTAAGTATTTTCTGTTCTTGGATCCTTTAAATGGTAAGACTATCCCTATTATTAAGGAATATGTAGTCATTACCTTGGATGTGAGGGACAAGTGAAGGGACATCTGTTAGTTAGGCAACTGTGGGGTGTATAAGCAATTCGAAGGGACTTATCATCTTTATTCGAAAGGGACAAGATCATTACGAAGGCAACATTCGAAGGGACTTGATCTTTTTATCGGTTTAGGGATTAGATGATGTGAAATGAGGGACTTTGCTTTATACACCCTACTTGACCTTTTGATTAGGCAACTTGAGAGGTATCCTTAAGGAAGTGAGATGGCGATCAAAGATCGACTTACGTGTGTGAGTGTACAATTTCAAATATTTATCTTTTAAATTAATGATCTAAATCAATTTTAAATACAAATACGTTGCACTCCCTATTTTACTAACCATAGCATTTAAAAATAACTATTACTATTAAAATATTACATAAAGGAAACAATTACATAATAATAATAATTAACAAATTAAATAAATAAGCAAAATAAATAATAATAAATAATTGGGTTAGTAATAATAATAATAAATCACAATATATAAATGGGGTTAGTAATAATAATAAAATAAATATCATATGAAAATAAATAACATCAATAATAAAATAAATAAGAATATTAGCATAATAATTAAAAGTTCAATTTTTATATAAACAATTATTTTTAAGATTAAGAAGAAAACATAAACAATTTATATTATATACTAATTATTATAAAGTTTTAAATTATATATAAGTTATAAAAATTAGGTTAATTATAAACATATTATGAAAATAAATTATATTTACAAAATTAAATTAGCAAATTTTAATTATTTTTAAGCATATACTAAAAATTGTTTACATACAAGAATTAAATAATAATTATAAACAAATTATAAAATATATACATAATTAAGATTTATAAATAAACAAATTAAAAATTATAATTAACAAATAAATTAATATTTATAATTAGAGTTTATAGAAAATAATTAGGTTTTAAAAAATATTTTAGGTTTTTAGAAAATTAGGGTTATGAATTTTAGAAAATAGAATTATGATTTATGGTTTAATTTACAATATTAATTTGACTATTAAAAAAAAGAAATAAACATATCATAATAATATATACATATTTTAATTTAAATATAAACTAGAATTTAAATTTATAAAAAATTTAAATATAAACTAGAATTTAAATTTATAAAAAATAAATTAGAGGTCCTTTTTTGAAAATATGAAATTAATATAAATATTTACCTATTATTATTTTTATTATAATTAAAATTAATTATGAAACAATAATATTAAAACAGAATAATTAAAGAAAATAAAAACCAAAACTTACCTGGGGCAGGGATTGAACCCACGCCCTAGGCTTTGCCATCCCCTGGACGCATAAGGCTACCACCAGGCTGCGCGCGCGTTTGTGATAGTGATCAGGTAGCAATTGTTTTGTTGTTTAACCTGCGAAAACATGGAAAATAAAAATAAAAACAAAATGGCCTGGGGGTGGTTTGAACCCAGGACCATTCATTTACCAGCAAGACATACAAACCAACTGAACCAAACGCGCTAGTTGACATATAACATAAACAAATTCGTTTTAAGCCCTATATCAAATTCAAATAAGATTTTCGCGCGCATGGTCATCTTCTTCCTCTGTCCGTCGTCTTAGCCTTTACCTACGGCTCGTCCGTCACTAGAAGTTTTAGTGACGGATTTTGACTGTCACTATAAGACCTGCGAATCAAAAACCCTGCTAAACATGAAATAAATTCATTCCAACAACAAAAATCAATCATATGAAACATCTAAAGTCCAATTATCCCATTAATTTGAGATGAAATCGCCTGTAACCCAATGTCCCCAATTCCAAACTTCTGAACCCTAACTATGGCATATGATGGTTGCGGCTTCGAATTTCACAATAAAACGTCCAGAATCAATCTAAGAACCATTCTAAACAATAATCAACAGTCAAAAACAAGTTAGAAGGCATAATCATGATAAATCTAAAAATTAAAGTTTAATGAAATATGATGATTCGGTTAGAGGTCCATGTGATGTTTTGAATGATGAAAATGATCCAAATATGTTCAATAAGCATCATAGAATGCATTACAACCTTTATAAAGCTTTGAAATTGCCTCAATCTCAAAATCCGAATTCAACTTTTTTTTAAGAATTTTTGAACTTTGAAAAAGGTTCTGGAGGCAGCAAGAATCGTCCCTTATGCTTGTGTTCTCTTTGTCTATATATGGTGGATTGAATTAGGTCAAAAAATAGACTCTCTCTTTGGGCTTTTTGGATACCTTAGTGATGAAGAAATCCCTTTCCAATTTTGGCCAAAAATTAAATCTCTTCGTGCTTCAAAGAGTGAGCACGAATTTGGATAGTGTGGATTCATGTTAAATGTCTTTTAAGGCTTTGATTTCGTTCTGACCGACTTTTGTTGATCCTGGTCCTCTTTGTGGATCATATTTGGTGCTGGAAGTTTATATTTGACTGTTGTCTGATATCCTGATAATGGACACTGGTGCTTGGTTGCTGAATCCACTATGAGCTTGATATTCTTTTCTGAGCTCTTGTGCGCGCATTGAAGAGGCAACGGACCTTCTCCGTTAGGTACCACTGAGGACCGATTTTACGTATTACATGCTGTTGCATCTGGAAGTCCTACTGGTGTAGGCTCTGTTTGTGCATCGTTCGATTACTCCATTCTGCATTCCTTATCTTCATTTTTATTCATCTTCATATTGCATTTTCATCTCCTTATCTTCATTCTTATTCATCTTCATTCCGCATCCTCACCTTCTTTTATTCTTAACTTGAGGTGTGCTTAGGCCACCATGGTTCTTCTTCTTCTCCTCTTTCTCTTTATATCTTCTCCTTCATTAGGATAGCGAGCCTCACTAACCTAGGACCATCCGAGCATGTGAATATTAGGATTAGACTTTCCCATTAGATTTTACCTTTGTGATCTTGGTTTCTTTTCTCTTCTCATCTTCAAACTTAATTCTAATTCACTTAATAAATGTTGAGTACTTTCATGTGACATGAGACTTTGCTATGAGATACTTGCACGCGTTCCGTTTCGGGGCGAGGTGTGAGTCATCACTCGTGGTGGATAGGTCTTAGCATGAGATTACCTCACAAAGAAAAGCTAAAAAACACTTCTTAACATAAAATCACAAAAACACTTAATAAATGTTAATAGGTCAGTGTGTCTGAGCCTTCACTTGTGGGACTAGCTTTAGGGATTTCCTCCATAGATAGGTGTGCCTCTTGCGCATTCCATTTCGGGATGATGTGAGACGTACACATCCCATTGAGTAAGACTTAGGTACACTTACCCATGCAAACTTCACTCATAAAAGCTTCTAAAAAACACCAAACAAACAATAAACGACTTTCCTTCGGGAATTCATTTCTCATCTCATTCGCTCCGTACGCGAACTTGCTCCTACTTGTCACTTTGCAAGACGGTTACGCACTCGTCGTTCGAGTCTGCAACACCTGAGCAATGGCATAGGCAGTTCAAGCTTTAATTCACAAGCAATTTTCTTTTGTTACCCATAGTTAGGGGAACTACGGCGTCTCTGATCCTCATTATCCTGATGAGGTACGTAGGCAGCGGGGTAGGGCCCGTTCGAGCACAATCTTTATTTTCCCTACATTTTCCTCTTTGCTTTCTTATTCCAGTTCTTTTCCAGTTCCATTTTTCTTTTCATTTTCATTTCTTTGCTGCAGATTTCATACCCTCACCCTTTGAAACAGTTTCTTTTGCAAGCGTGGATCCTGTTGGGTACGACGGACGATCTGGGTGCTAATACCTTCTCAGGTCGTAACCGACTCCCGAACTCAGTCTCTTTGGTTCGCAGGACCTGTGTCCTTTCTCTTCTTTCTTCTGGTTTGTGCAGCATTACCATTCCCTTTCTTCGGGATAAAAATGCCTGGCTGGCGACTCTATTCCTTTTCCGCGCCACTTTCGCGTTTGTACCAGGATGGAAATCCGGGGAGCGACAGCTGGCGACTCTGCTGGGGATCGAACCCAGAATCTTTGGTTCCCCTGTGAGTCTCTCCCAGCGCTTGTGTGGTTCTGTTTCATTGGGTGATGTTTGTTTGCTGTGGCTTGTTGTATTTTATTGTTGTTGTTTACAGCTTTATTTACAGTTTTCGGTATTTATTTTCCGCATCATGTATATCATACTGGACTGTCTGGACTGGTTTTCTTTGGTGGGATGGGTGATACTGTTTCTGAGAGATAAGCCAAGTACCCGGCTTGAGTGCACCCTAGGATTAGAGTGGATATATTGTACTCACATGTGGCATGATGAGTGGCGATGTGTTTCACGCCCAGATTGCGACCGTCTTGGAAATATCTTGTGTGGGGATTTCCTCCACTTCGGGATAGGACTTTGATAGTTATGTGCATCTGGGGACCGATCATTGAGAACCTTTGTGGAAACAACCCTCTCTAGTGGTGACAGTGGCAGACCATATTTTGTGGCAAACCCATTCGCACCCGAGGGTCCACTGGGGACTCGCATAGGATGGCCTGGTTCTCTTATAGGAACTCAGTCAAAGCATCTGGTTGTATGACATTAGTACTGTATCCTACGGGCTGAATGTACTATTGTTTCTCGATTTCAGCGCTTGAAGCTGGGGACTTATAAGGGATGCTTGTTTTTCCCGGACTCAGCTGAGGCCTCCCTGCGTAGTACATAATGCCAAACCGATTCCCTGATTTGGTCATGAGCCATTTCTCGGAAATGGTGAAAGTATTATTGCTATTCGGCTTTGAGAGTCCGTGATGTTTGACCCAGAGCACACCCGTGATATTGGGAGGGGTTTACAGGTTTGCAGGAACCCATGACCTCAACATACACTCATTACCAGTGCGATCTTATTGTTTTTTATCCGGTCACTATGATCCTGAAGTTCTTGATCCTTTGGTTCTCGGTTACTATTTTGGGTTATTACACGGAGATCTTGTGGTTACAGACACTCGATTCTTGGCAGTATTCCAGATTCCAGGCAGTTTCCAGCTGTGATCCCATGTCTTTGCATCTTTTGCATCATCATATTGCATTTTGCATTTGCATCTGCATTGCATGTTCCTCTTCCAGAGAGCTTATCCCTTCTCTTTTGTCCATGACCAGCCAGCTGATTTCCCGGTACTCGGTTTGAACAAGTGGTAACTGTTGGAAGACGAAAAGTGATTTGAAGTTTGACTGAGAAGTGCCAAGAGTTAAAAAGGTTAGATTGGAAGCTGTCAGTAGCTATGTCAGAGAACAACCTTCAGAATGTTGAGTTTCCACCTGGTTTCACTTCGATGACCAATCTTTTGTATGGTCTTTCTCCCGATGAGGATCTTCCACAAGTGAACAATCTTGCTCTAGCTCAGCCTGCACAGACCCTGATTGTGAATCAGAGTATACCTGAACCATCTGTTATCCGAGGTGGACCTTCATCTTCTTCTGATTATACAGATTATCAGAGTTTCGCTTTCCCTATGCCGATCTTCCAAGGGGCAATCCCTCTTGTGAAAACCAAGGATCCACAAACTTTTGATCTTGTTGAAAGGTTTCGTGTGTTGGACGAGCAACTCAAAGCCTTAGCCGATCCTGATGCCTTTGGTTTTGATGCTCTAAAGTTGTGTTTGGTGCCTGGTCTTGTCATTCCTCCAGATTTCAAGACTCCGAAGTTCGAGAAATACACTGGTGTTAGTTGCCCAAAGCGTCATTTGGTGATGTTTTGCAGAAAAATGACTTCTTACGCCCGCAACGATAAGTTGATGATTCACTGTTTCCAGGACAGTTTAAGCGGGGCATCCTTAGGTTGGTATATGGATTTGGAAAGCAGTCATGTCCGGTCGTGGAATGATTTATCCAGAGCTTTCGTAAAACAATACCAGTACAATGTGGACATGGCGCCCAATCGCATGCATTTGCAAAACCTATCTCAGAGAACTGGTGAATCTTTCAGAGAATATGCACAACGGTGGAGAGAGTTGGCATCCTAAGTGCAGCCACCACTTTCAGACAGAGAATTAGTGGACCTGTTCGTGGGCACGTTACAAGGTCCGTACTTGGAAAGAATGAGTAGCATTGGGACATCAAGCTTCTCTGATTTGATGATGGTTGGAGTGCGCATCGAGAGCTTGCTCAAAAGTGGAAAGATCCAAGACTTTTCAAACAACCCAACTAGTGAAAGTGAATTTGTTATTAGGAGTTTCTTTTCTAAACAGAAAAACCCTCACATTCAACCCGGGGCAGGGTAGTTATCAGTCAATTTGACCGAGCGTTCAAATTTCCAAAGGAGTGAGCATCCGAGGATCCATTACCTCTTCTTCAGTACACCTCAAGAGGTCAAGGGACGTAAAACCCCATGGGTTATCCCTCACCAACAAAGGAATGAGGTCGTCATTACCCTTTCAGCAAGTCAGACAACCAGTGTCACACGATTTGTTCAACAAAATCAAAAGAAAAAAAGAGAGAAATAAAGCCCGTTAAGTCGAAGAAAAAAAGTGAAAACAAATGACTTAGGCAAAAGTTAGGGCATCCCGCTGGACTTCAAAATCGAAAAAATTCAAAGAAAGAATCAGTCCAGGCAAAAATTAGGAAAAAAATCATCAGAAGGAAATCTTCCATTAGAACAAAGTCGTGTGACTAGACTCAAAATCAGAAGGGGTGACTGTTACTCCAAGAAACCTCATTGGTGCTTAAACTGTCAATGTCATTGGTTCCTCAACCATTACAAAACCCTTTCGATAGGTGAGAGCTCAGGCCAAATTAGTTGAATATAGGACTGGAGAACATCAAGGAGAATGGGTGGGCACAAATAAACTTTGAGCCATAAATCTTTCTTTCTAAAACCGTGAACCAGACCACGTTACAACCCTTGAAAGTCCTAATTGAATCAGGTTCAATTCTGAAAGCTACTACAACAAGGTTGCGTAAACTGACTCCTAGCGAGTTGCTAACTCAGCACTACGTTTGGACTAATCGTCCATTCGTCACACACTGTCACAGTATTCAAATAAATAAATTTTCAAAACTTGCATGTGCACTGCATTAAAATTACCATTTGTGAATGAACAGTTTTAATTGCAAGTCAGTTTGTGACACCAGGGAAGTTCCTACAAAGAGCAATCATCAGGGAACTTGATCATTCGACAATGATGACCAGAATCAAGAGCATCTTGTTAGCCTATGAATCAGGGGCATGTTATCCAGTGGTTTTGTCGGCCAATGAATTTGTCAGTGTAAAGCAAGCTCCATAGCTTCAGTTGATTGAGGAACATCTTTCAAAGTCAGTTGTACAGAGCTGAAATTACCAAACAGGGGCCGGCCACCCTGGAGTTTCCGTTGATTAAGGATGAATTCTTCCAGTGCTCAGTCAGAATGAGTCAAGTCGTTTCCACGCTTATACCGGGGCAGGACACTTCCAAATCTTACTAAGTGCAACTCTCTTCGAGAGAACATCCAAGTCTGCCATGCCAGGAATTGGATAATCAGTGACAGTCTGTTCAGAGACTCACCCAAGCAGGGGTAAACTTTAGCTACTCAAAGCAAGTTACATCAGTAATCTCAAAGTTCAAGACGAGTATCGGGAAATCGTGCTACCCACCCTCGCCTCTGTCACACTTCTCAACCAGAAGCCTTTCCGTATAAGACCTTTCTTCCCATCCTCGGGATTTTTTCTAGCTTTTCATGAGCATTGCATAAGTCATTTGCATACATTATTCATGTCGCTTCGATAAAGCATATGCATCATAGTTGCATTGGGCATACCTCCGCAACATCAGATCTCATATCCAGGGCCTCGTAACCCCAACTTCTCGACATTCAAAGTCCAGTTCTCGTCTGGCAAACCATTTCAATGTCTAGTTCTCGTCTGGCAGACAAACCCAAATTCCAGTTCTCGTCTGGAATACCATCGTCAAATACCAGTTCTCGTCTGGTAGGCGAATCTTTTAACCAGTTCTCGTCTGGTCACCTTTTCATGTAACCCGTTGAACGCCAGTTCTCGTCTGGTAGTCATTCTTTTTCAGAGTCAATTCTCGTTTGGAAATGAACCCCAAGGAGTCAGTCCTCGTCTGACGACTTATTCTTTGCCCATCAGTTCTCGTCTGTTGGCCTACCTTTAATAAACCATTTCTCGTATGGTATTCCACCTTTAAAGTCCAATTGCTTGGCAACCAGAACCAAAAAGATAAAAGTATTTACCAACCTGGCCTTACGCCCAACCATCTTTGTTTCAATCATTTCCCGTGGCTTGCATATCATCATATCCTTAGCATCATGAGCATGCGCTTGCATCTTGCATCATTTGCATTGCATCCTCATACCACATGGTTTCAGTTTTCTCTCTGATGTGGAGCAGAATCATTACAAGACGCAATCTGGGGCAGTTATTTTGAAATCTTTTGAATTTCTGCGAGAGTTTGAAGACACTGGGGCAGTTCTAGATGCCAAGTCTTCTGTAAAATCCTCTGGAGACAATCTTTTTCATCGATGATGTAGTCTGACAAAATTTCAGGAGTAAGGAATGCTTGTTCACTCATGATAATTAGTGTGCAACTGTTGAGCTTGAAAGCTTGAGGCACAGTGTTAATTCTCAAGAAATGTTGGGTATTTATTTTCCCAACAGGGCATTAGAAGTTTATTTCTTCCCCGAGCAGAAATTTTTCCTTCAGTCGACAAGGTTTCCTCATGAGGTGTTGGTTATTCTCATTCAGTCAAAGTTCAATTTTCATTGGCATATCTTCACAACGCAGTCATCGTACTATACTTGGGGCATATTTTGACTTATTTGATTCTCCAACAAAGTCTCTCCTTAGTAGAGCATTGCCAAATCTTTTCTCAACCATGCCAGAGGGTTGACATCCCCAGCTGAGGTAGAGCAGATGATATCCCCAGCGGAACTTCAAGACTAATTGATTTGTTCTCATCCCCAAGCGGATTTATCTTTCCACAGTGAAGTTTTCCCGACAGGCAGCTGAAGGCCTTACTTCCCCACAGAGTTAGAATGTCAAAATTCGTTCCCAGCAAGAGTTTGACGAAGCTTCTTCCCCAGCCGAGTCTGAAGATGGTTATTCCCCACAAAGTTTCAGGATTAGGGTTTTCACTCCCGTCAGTGAAATATTCCCCGGCGAAGTTGCCATACTTTTGGTTAATTTGGATAATACAGTCAGGTATTCGTCACCTCAGTCAGAGTTGAGCATCCAGACCTCTTGTCTTCCCCTGCAGAGTTGTAACTCTCGGTGGCCAATCAGGCATTTGTCTACCGCTCGTTTGCGTTTGTCAACACTCGTCTGTGTTATCTCTAAGCAGAGTTATCCCCAGCAGTGATATATCATGCTTTATTGTTGCTCGTCTGCATCTTTCAACACTCGTCTGTGTTAGCTCTGTGGTATTGCTCGTTTGCTTTCCCCAGTAGAGTCTATATCTACTAGCACTCGTTTGTGCTCGCATCTTTATTTGATGCTCATCCTCTTTCAGCACTCGTCCGTGCCTTTTCCTCAGCAGATTCCTCTTTATTTGAGGTATTCCCCAGCACTCGTCCGTGCTAGCATCTTTATTTGATGACCGTCTGCAGCTCTCGGCACTCGTCCGTGCTTATTAGTCTTTGAAGTTTTTTCCCCAGCGAAGTTGCCTGTACTCGTCTGTGCGCGCATCTTCATTTGTTGCTCGTCCGCATCCCTGCAGCACTCGTCCGTGCATTGTTATTTCCGATTCCTCTTTATTTGAGGCATATCCCCAAGAAAGTCGCCAGTACTCGTCCGTGCTCGCATCTTTATTTGAGGCTCGACCGCATCTCTTAGCACCCGTACGTGCTTGTTACTCCTTTGAAGATTGCTCGTCCGCATCCTTCGACACTCGTCCGTGTCTATTACTTATCTAGTGCTCGTCGGCACGCCCCGACACTCGTCCGTGTTTGGTATTTTCTTTTGAAGATCGTCTGAAATAAGCTGATACTCGTCTGTATATTTTCTGACACTCGTCTGTGTTAGATTGTTCCCTATTGAAGATTCCAATGCTCGTCTGTGTTGGATTTCTGGTATTCATCTATACCAGTGATTGATACTCGTCCGTATCACTATCAGAAGCACTAGTCCGTGTTTCTTGGATCATCGTCCGGTACTCGTCCGTATCGTCGACTTATAACACTCGTCTGTGTTTCTTTGATGATCATTCCAATGCTCGTCCGCATTGAAGAGGTTGAAAATCCTGACGGTGGGATTAAAACGTCAAAACAATTACCGGAATCTGCGTAAGGGTTATCCGAAGAAGACTCGTCCGTCTTATTCCACTTATTTGCGTAAGGATTCGTGAAGAGGGTTCGTCTATCCTATTTTGTTAAACCTGGCGTCACAGGTTGTTGGAAGACTCGTCCGTCTCAACTCATATATTTTCAAGAAATATACGAAGAGGATTCGTCTATCCTAGTTGCATGTCTATCCCACAGACTTATATGCATTCCCGGAACCTGCGTAAGGGTTATCCGAAGAAGACTCGTCCGTCTTATTCCACTTATCTGCGTAAGGATTAGTGAAGGAGATTCGTCTATCTCAGGTTACTTTGAAGATTCTTAAGGGCTCGTCCGCTCTCTGCACCTGGCGTCACAGGTCATTCGAAGACTCGTCTGTCAACATGTTCTTATTCCAGATATCAGTTTCAACTTGGAAGAAGTTCGTCTGTTTTTCCTCCCTTTCATGTCCCCAGAGCGTCATCTGGTTGGGTTTATTTCCCATTTATGCATTCTTCGTCAGAGTGCAAATTTTTAGGGTCTTTTGGTATTCAATCACTGTTTATCTCGAACGCCTGATAACCGTTGCTTTCATCCTTTTCGGATTAATAGCTGATTAAATAGGGGCAGCTGTAGACACCCTAAATTTGCCCTCTGGCTTTTCTGCCTTCGTCTGCTTCTCGTTTTGCATTCATACGCATTTGGCATACCATTTTCATAAGTTCCTAAGACATGGGGTCGAGGTTTTCTGAAGATTAGGGTTTCACATCCTTGTTTGCAGATTATCAGAGGATTTAAGGATTTCACTATGCAACAATCAATGACACCATCTTCTGGTGCTCTTGTCAGAATCATGGGTTTATTTCCCTGATTTAGCGGTCTTCAAGAATTTCACGTTTGCAAGGATTCTTTATTATTCATTTGGCCCATCATCGGGCTATTTTCTTCTTCATCAATTTATGAGGCTATTCTTCTTTTCTCAATATCCCCGGAGCTTCAAGTGCATATTATCTGTTTCAGTGAACTATTTATCAGTCAATGGGAGTCCAAGATAAAATTGTCGTGTGTGGAATTTTTCAGTGGTTCGTACGAGTGTTATTTTAGAAATTAGGCTAATCATGATCAGAGGTTGTGGTGCAGGTGTGTTCAATTTGTGGATTTATTTCCTCACTGATTGGTCCAGACAGATTCAAAATGATTCAGGATTTTACTTTGTCAGAAGGATAGTTATTTCAGATGAATATTATTTCAGTGACAAATCATGCAGTGGTTCAGGACTACGTTCTCCATATTCTTCATTTAATCAGGAGTTGTTAAAAGAATTGTAAGACTGGTGGCGATTCGAAATTTAATGTTTCGTGGTTGTGTGTGTGCTGGTGGTAGTCGGTGCATTTCATTAAAAAAACCAGTTTATATCCATTTCATAAATCATTTTATTTCTTAACCATTTATTTTATTTCTAAATCCATCCACTTACATCTTTAAGTTTTTTTTTCCCTAACATTTTGTCCACATATTTTTGGATCCAATTCCATTTACAAATTATCCATTATTCTCTAATTCACATCCATCTATTCACATTTTAACTATTTTAACCCACTTTGATTCCAACTTTCATTCTAATTACCAAATATTCATTCATTTTCTAACCTTTTCTTTATATATATATATATATATATATATATAGTTTTTTACAACATTTTCATACAATTTCACACCAAGTCACCCTCTCACAATTGATATCCACAATTTTATAATACACTCCAACATGGCCCACATGAAAATTCTTCCACCAATACCTTCATTTTCGTATCACATTTCCGCATAGCACATGCCTTCCCTACACATACATCACGGCCCCACCACTTTATGCATACCACAACAAATAAAATTCAGGCACTCACCCAATTCCAATACCACTACTCCATCCACACAAAGGGACCCACACGATTACATTTTTAGGCAAAGGAATTCTCACCAAAAGCACAAATGCATCACGAAAGTTCTGCGCACTCACTCCATCAGCAATTTTCCATAGACCCCACAGCATCACGTTCACTCACAAAAAAATCACGCATAACACTCTCGTCATTTTGCTGATATTCTCTAACACACCATACGCACTACTGGCTATCACCAACGATATACACACACCCGCAACAAACTTCACGCAGCACACGCACCACACACGCCTTCATCACTCTTCACAGTAACAAACCAAAACCAATTCTCTCTACTCAACACGATTCCTGACTCTCCCTAAAAAAACAACTCGCAGCCTATGCAATCTCACCATCACTTTCTTCAGCTTCATACATAAACCAAATTCATCATCAAACTATAACTTTCCTTCAACATACTCACCGGGTCACCTTCTTCATCACTACACCACTTCAAATCAACAAACAATCTTCTTCCCTTCAACAACCCTTACCTCCTTCAACCATTAACACAACAAACCGTCTAAACCTCCATCACCGTCTAAACCTCCATCAACACCAGTAACCACCTCAACTTCTGAATTCTTCAAAACACCACAAACCAACCTACACCGAACCTCCTTCTTTTCCATAACAGCAACAACAACTTTCAACTAAACAACCATCCACCATTCTTCCACCATTACCGCACCACATCCTTCATTTTTCTCCTTCAATTTCGACAACAAAAAGCACAGAATCAGAGAAGAGAAGAAGAGTGAGGATGTAGATCAAAAGCATAGATTGAGAAGGAGATTTCAAATCGGAAACTCACCGAGGAGGAGCAAGGGCTATCGCGATCTGGATCGGAGAGAAGGAGTTCACCGCTTGAACACCAGCGACGGCGGATCTTGAAAGAAGAAGAAGGTCGTTTCCGTTTCCGACGATCTCGAGGAGCACAACGCCTCTGTTGCTTTAGCGGCGGCACCGAATCTCGAGGAAGATACGAAACTGAGTCGAAGCGGATCGAAGAAGAAGTTTTGGCAGAGCGATTCGAAATCTTGAAGCTATGAACAACAATCCGTTGAAAGCTACTGTAATCATGGCAAAGCAGCGATGACGAACGCCTGAGTTTGTTCGCGGCGGGTTTTCTTTCTCCGTTGACGTTGTTGAGAGGCGCAGTGAAGTCCTCCGGCGTTGGCGGCTGTTTTCCAGCTTTGAGGTTTAGTTTTGTTGAGTTTGAGATGAAGAAGAGTTTTTGTTTTGAGTTTTTGTCGCACAGGTGAAGGAAGAAGATGACCTTGCAAAAGGCATGCGGCGGCGGCTCTCATTTCACGTTTTTTTTTTTGTTTTAGGAGAGAAGAGGAACATCTGTGTGGCTTGAGCTTGTGTTTCTTTATGGACCTTTGTTTTATATTTTTTTTTATTTCGATCTCTGTGCTGATATTTGTGTTGGTATTTTTGTTTTGCTTTTTCACCTTCTGTTTCGTGTAAGAAGGGTCTCTGCTGTTGCATCTGTTGATTGGGCATAGGGCCGCAGGCCCATCGGCTGTTCTTTCCAACCCCCATTTCGCGCCTCACCCCCTCCTGGTTGTGGTTATAGTTACGGGCTTGGTAAGCCTATGATTTTGTTGCTATCCCCCACATCATCCAGCAATCCGGGCCTGTCTTGCTTCTTTTTTAGACTAAATTCTCAACTATTTTATTCATATATCTTAATTAGTTTTTTTATTATTAACATTAATAGAGGTTTTAGTTTAGAGTTTATTTTAATTTTGTTCATTGTGATTTCAATCTATTTTTAACTTTAATCTTGTTTACTTTGGTTTAATTAAATAGGATTTGTATTTAATTTTTGGTTTTAGTTTTGTTTGGTGTTGTATAGGTCTCTTGCTCGATTTCGACGATGAAGGATATATAATGGCGATGACCTTGTGACTAATTGTTTTCATAATCTTGATCTCTGGATAAATTTTGCGCTTAGGCTTTGATTTCGTGTTGACCGACTTTTGTTGATCCTGGTCCTCTTTGTGGATCATATTTGGTGCTGGAAGTTTATATTTGACTGTTGTCTGATATCCTGATAATGGACACTGGTGCTTGGTTGCTGAATTCACTGTGAGCTTGATATTCTTTTCTGAGCTCTTGTGCGCGCATTGAAGAGGCAACGGACCTACTCCGTTAGGTACCACTGAGGACCGATTTTACGTATTGCATGCTGTTGCATCTGGAAGTCCTACTGGTGCAGGCTCTGTTTGTGCATCATTCGATTACTCCATTCTGCATTCCTTATCTTCATTTTTATTCATCTTCATATTGCATTCTCATCTCCTTATCTTCATTCTTATTCATCTTCATTCCGCATCCTCGCCTTCTTTTATTCTTAACTTGAGGTATGCTTAGGCCACCATGGTTCTTCTTCTTCTCCTCTTTCTCTTCATATCTTCTCCTTTATTAGGATAGCGAGCCTCACTAACCTAGGACCATCCGAGCATGTGAATATTAGGATTAGACTTTCCCATTAGATTTTACCTTTGTGATCTTGGTTTCTTTTCTCTTCTCATCTTCAAACTTAATTCTAATTCACTTAATAAATGTTGAGTACTTTCATGTGACATGAGACTTTGCTATGAGATACTTGCACGCGTTCCGTTTCGGGGCGAGGTGTGAGTCATCACTCGTGGTGGATAGGTCTTAGCATGAGATTACCTCACAAAGAAAAGCTAAAAAACACTTCTTAACATAAAATCACAAAAACACTTAATAAATGTTAATAGGTCAGTGTGTTTGAGCCTTCACTTGTGGGACTAGCTTTGGGGATTTCCTCCATAGATAGGTGTGCCTCTTGCGCATTCCATTTCGGGATGATGTGAGACGTACACATCCCATTGAGTAAGACTTAGGTACACTTACCTATGCAAACTTCACTCATAAAAGCTTCTAAAAAACACCAAACAAACAATAAGCGACTTTCCTTCGGGAATTCATTTCTCATCTCATTCGCTCCGTACACGAACTTGCTCCTACTTGTCACTTTGCAAGACGGTTACGCACTCGTCGTCCGAGTCTGCAACACCTGAGCAATGGCATAAGCAGTTCAAGCTTTAATTCACAAGCAATTTTCTTTTGTTACCCCTAGTTAGGGGAACTACGGCGTCTCTGATCCTCATTATCCTGATGAGGTACGTAGGCAGCGGGGTAGGGCCCGTTCGAGCACAATCTTTATTTTCCCTACATTTTCCTCTTTGCTTTCTTATTCCAGTTCTTTTCCAGTTCCAGTTTTCTTTTCATTTTCATTTCTTTGCTGCAGATTTCATACCCTCACCCTTTGAAACAGTTTCTTTTGCAAGCGTGGATCCCGTCGGGTACGGCGGACGATCTGGGTGCTAATACCTTCCCAGGTCGTAACTGACTCCCGAACTCAGTCTCTTTGGTTCGCAGGACCTGTGTCCTTTCTCTTCTTTCTTCTGGTTTGTGCAGCATTACCATTCCCTTTCTTCGGGATAAAAATGCATGGCTGGCGACTCTATTCCTTTTCCGCGCCACTTTCGCGTTTGTACCAGGATGGAAATCCGGGGAGCGACAACAAGATATGATGCTTGGAAGTAGGGTACTTGCACATTTTTTCTTATAACTTAGAAAATTTTCAAAGATTGCCCTTTTGCAGGTTATCTCAAAATTAATGATTTGTTGTGATCAAATGCATCAATAGACCATGTATTCTTATAATATAAGTCATGGAGATCATTTTGGATTAAAAGTCAAACTTTGACTTTTTGGTCCAGATGGAAATTACACTAGATACCCCTGGTTTTCTGATTTTTTTACTGAACATCCTCTGAGGTATTTCAAACCTATGAATGGACTTCCAAGGTGTATATGATCTATTTAAACCATTCTCTATGGTATCAGCTCGTGTCCTTGTGAAAATTTCAACTTTGGATTCCCCGATCAGTCAGAAACCCTGATTTGGGCATTGTGAAACCTAGTCTGTGATTGATGATTACTACATCTTTTGAACTTGTAGATGGTTTGTCAAATGAATTAAAACCTTTATTGATTACATGTGGAGGTCTTGGCTCATCTTTCCATGATTTTTTTTTATCTTGAGTGCTTAGTTGACTGAAACCCTAAATGGTGATACTGATGACTCGGGGCCCAGATCACTGGAATTTATGTACAGTCTTTGAATGATTCTTCGTCATTTGAGATTCCTTGATCCTTTGAGAATGATTGAAAGGTTGAAAATCTTAGGTATCAATAATTGGTCCTTTGCCTAAATTTTACGAGGGACTCAGGAATCCTGATTCACTGCGGGGATACTGTCCAGACCAGTCTGACACAGTCCTTAGGTCAATGGATTTCCTTTGATGAGGTATAAATCTTAGGGTTAAAATTTAGGGTATGACAAAAATATATTTATGTACTTTTCTTACTTTTTGGGGATCATAACTCATTTTCTTTGACACAAATATCTTCTAAGAGCTCAAGAAACCCTATAACTTAATTTCTTCATCCAAGAAGTGATCTTTATCAAATAGAAGCTGGATTCACATCCATTATTGATTCTTCATCCTGGATGCACATTCATCTTCTATCCTTCCTTGTAAATTAACCTAGAATGATTATGGATAGTTAAATCCTTTGTATAAAGGATACATGTAAAATAATCTGTAATGAACCTTAACAACAATAGTTTTTCTTGGTTGTGTAAATATGTAAAGTTTGTATTGTGTGTTGATGAGAACAATATAAATTTGTACATTTGATTTTGAACACAATATTAATCTTGTATATTGTGTTGATGAAAACAATTTAAGTTTGTACATTTGATTTTGAAAACAATGTAAATCTTGTATACTATGTTGATGAGAACTGTGTAAATTTGTACATTTAAAATAATATGATTCTAATTTTGTCAATATTTTGTTTCAATGTAAAAAATTATACAAACCACTCAAAATGAGCTTTAAAACAAATTATATATGGTAGTAGATAAGCTTTCACCCCTCAGTTATTAAATAAAATCGACATACCAACGTAACTTATTCCCTCAGATTTTAAATAAAATCGAGAGGTAAAGCAGCACTCGCTTCATAGTTTTGAAAATAAAAATATGTTGCTGTTAGGGATCGAACCAATGATCTTTTCTATTATAACCTCAATATTTGTTTAACCGAGAGGTAAAATGGCTAATTTTCAAGTCTCTCTTCATCACCTCGATGTGAGATGTGTTATTTATAGTAGTGAGGAGATCCACATAAACACAATACAACCTGCCGAAATAGACGCAATTAGAAAACGCCTCAATTGGACAGAGAAGGAATCATTATATTGAGATAGGATCCAAAGACGGAAGAGCAGAAAAAACAAACATCATAAAGGGAACAAAGACATACGATGATAATGAATATCAATCAATAAAGTAACAATAAGGATCATCGAGACATAAAGTTGTCAAATAAGCCCAATATTTAAAGACCCTTACTATTTAGCCCCAGTAAAGCCCCGATATATCAACCCACTGTAACACCCTAATTTTTGCCCTAAGATTGTTTCGCATTTCATCTGCATTTTGCATACAAACAGGATCGCACTGGCTTTCGAGTTTCTCCTCAGATATAGGGTCTATGCTTCGCAGGGGATCACCATTATTTTTACTGTTTTATATTTGTTTATATTTACTGACTTCTAACCAAAATACAAAAAAATATGTTGCAGTGTTCTTCTTCTTCTCTGGGTTGCAGGTTTGCGAAAATAAGACAGTAATTTCATTCAGATGCGTTTGTTCAGTCACAATTCGATTTCAAATGGATGTTTGACCTAATATTGGTCAAACTATCAGATAAATTGTTTCGATTGCCAGTCGTGTGTGCCAGTAATTCATTTCTCGAACAATGCGTTTTCAAAGTACAAGTTGGTTTGTCAGACAATGTTTTTTGTGCGAAGTTTGGATTGAATCTTCAAGTTTATCAGTTCATCAGCTATTCATCTGAGGATTTATTTTCCTCAGTATGAATTCAAATCATTACGGCATTGTTCAGGCGATTCAAATGGTCGTGACTTCAGACTCAAGTTGTGCAGTGGTTCATTAGAGGCTGTTTCTCATCAGTGGCTTGAGAAGGAAAATCAGGATTTGTTGTGGGCTTAAAATCGTCAATTCCATATCCATTATTTTTTTTAAAAAAAAACCATTTCTATTTTCCAATTTTTTTCCCCTATTTCACCAATTTCCAATCAATTAATCTCCTTTTCATCCAATGTCCACCATTCTATTATAGTACCACAAATAAATTCCTATTTTTTAGTCATTCATTCATAAACCTTTTATTTCTATTTTTTTTAAATCAACAAAAAATTATACCAAGAAAAAATCCAATTTATTTTATCCTCTCATCATCTTTTTGTTGTTCAATTCCAATCACAAAAAAAGCAAATATACCCATGAGGGCCTATCATTTTGTGTATCACTAAGCCCATTCCTTATTTTTCACAACCAAATTCATAAAAAAAATATATACTAAAAAAAATTATTATTATTAAGGTCCATTGTGTTTTTTACATTTTAGAGATAAAAAAAAAGGGCTAAGGCCCACATCAAGCCACAAACTTCAGCCCAAAGTTGAAGCCATCAGTGACATCCACACAACCCAGCTCCTTGAGCCTTCCAATCCGTAAGCTTTTCCTCATGCCTATAGCCTCTTACAACTTGCAAAAAGCCAAACAAACAAGCTTCTTGCAAGCCGAACATAGCCAACATAACTTCACACACGCACGTACCTCTCAGCCTCATTTTCTAAACCTCACGCGCATCAAACAAAAGCAACACCCAAGCTGGCCCCACACATTTCCTCAGCTTTTCCTCCAGGCCCCACAGCAATTCGTACAGTAAGCCTCACATCACAAGCCACGTTTTTTCCAGCCTTGCCTCACTCAAGCCGCATGAAGCCAACAACAATCCAAACAACATGCCTTCCATCAAGCCGTACACACCCAACTTGCCAAACCTGTCACACGCACGTGAATTCTCAACAGCCTGTTACGCCGCTTGCTCACAACACAGCTTCAGCCTTTTACTAGCTACACCAATTTCAAGCTGCAAACAAACTCAGCAACAAAACTTGCCAAGCTTTCCACGCCAACAGCAGCCAACAACAAAAACCAAAGCCTTCGTAGCCAGTCAGCCTCTTCACACGCCCAGTCACGGCAAAACAACAAAGTCACAGCTCCTCACACGCCGCAATACGTCATCCACTTGAAGCCAAGCCTGCAAAAAAACACGTCAATTTCAAAACGCAGGCCAAGTAGGAGTGAAACGGCATCAAAACGTCATCCCCCAAGCCAAATCGCAAGCCAACGCATCCCGTATCACGCACGAGAATTTCGCGTCCAAAACGCAAGCAAAATACCTGATTCACACATCAAAACGCCAAGCAAATTCAATCAAAATGCAAGGCGGAAAGAAACAAATTAAAACAAAACGCAGTGAAACGAAATTGACACGAGAAATTTGTGAAAGCTCAAAACGCAAACAAATCTGTATGAAACGGTAGCTTCATTCTTCACTACTCCATCTATAAAAGGAACCCTCTTTCACTTCAAATAACGAGCTTCAAAAAGCCAAAGAATCTCTGCCCAATCCGAATTCCAAACTTCAAATCCCTTTCCACCTTCATTCATATATTAATCTTCGTACCTTCAAAAGCTAAAAATCCTCAATTAATTTTCCAAATCCCTAAATCCCCTCCAATCTTCAAACCTCCATTGAATCCGAAAGTGAAAGAGAAGAAGAAAGAGGTTGAAAACGAAATCGAAACGAGAGAGGAAGTTGGTTTGGTTTTTGATATGTTGAAGGTGAGGACCTGATTACGCCGCGTGGTTCTCGTTTGTTTCGGTACCCTGTTTGTGTGTGTATCCGCGAAGAAGAAGAAGAACATATCAATTTGTTCTTTCTTTTTTTTAATATATTTAATTTTTGTTTCATGTAAAAGGAGTTTGGGCCTAGGGCCATGTATTGGTGTTGCTGACACCTGCCCGCGGGTTTATCCCCCCTCTCTTCATTCTTGTTCTTTTTTTTTTAATTTATTTATTTATTTAACATTTACTTTAATTTGTTTTCTAAATGAATTTCATTATATTGCTTTTTGATTCAAGAGTTCTCTTTAGAAATATTTTAGAAGAATGTTTTTAGAAAGGATTTTTTTTTAGAAAGAAATTTTATTAAAAATAGTTTGGAAATATTTTAGAAGGTGATTTTTTTGTAGAAAAGGATTTAAAAATATTATTTCTATTTCTTTTTTTTGGATCTATTGTTTTGATCCATTGTTCTTCATCTTTTAATTTTCTTTTGGTCGATGACAATCTCCGATTCGGGATTGTTGATTTCCGATTAGTTTAATCTTCATTATTTCAAATCTATGGATGAATGATCATTTGGATCATTCTCCATACTTTGAGATCGTGATAGGTTGCTTTTCGATGAAATTCAACGAAAATCTCGATTAAGATTAGACCTTCCTTTTTCTTTTAGTGTGGCATGTTTTCGGAGAACGATTCATTATATCGTTTCTCTAACATGTATTAACACGAATATTTTCCACTTTAATTAGTGGTGGCCGACCTCATTTGTAGGGTAATTACTTCGTAAATTACTCGGCGATTGCTTAACATAGACCTAAAGTTGTCCCAATTCGAATTAAATATCCACTTGGATCCGGTTGCCTCAATTTTATTTTCCTTGTTGTGGTTGTGCTTGATTAAGTTCATCATACCACTTATATTGTAAATATTATAATAATGTGAATATAATTGTTTAGATTTAATCTCTCGCACCTTATCCTTTTATTTTAATCTCTTGCCCCCTTATCTCCTTATTATATTTTGTCATATTACATCATATATCATTTGTTTATATTCATATTGTGCTTGTTTTTATTTTGTCCATTTGGATATCAAAACACTTAATAAAGGATTGAACACTTAAAAGACTTGTGACTTCTAACTTTGGACTAATGGTTACTATCCCTTTGCTTTTTGGAGAATGGACTTAGACTATAAGATCTTTCCCTTTGCTCAAGTTGGAATGGATTAGAAACCTCATCCTCAAGTTACTTCATTAGCCATTGAAGGTGGAATTCCGATCTTTGAAGAATTGTGCATTTTGGTTTGGTAAACTCTTTCCTTAGCTTTTAATTCAAGCACTAGGACTAGTCTCTTCATCTCCTCCCCATTCTTTAATTTTCAAAACTTCTTCCTATTTCAAAACCTTCTTGTTTTCTAAACTTCAAACACTTTCATAAATAAACCTTGACTTAGGTCAAGCGATTTTTAATCTTTTCATTTTATTTCCTTAAACAAATGTTAATTCATGTAAATATATCAAAAACCATTTTCTTACATACTTTAAAAAATGCAAACCCACTCAATTGTTTTTGTGCCTTTGTGCACTTTTTCTTTTTACATGTTTAAATATGATTCATCCTTTCTAGCGGAATTATTCGCTAAAGGATGACGACTTATCTTTTCAAATTTTGTACCACGAACTACGAGGTTTTGATCTCGCATTGCACTTTGTGGGTACGTAGGCATAAGGCGTTAAAACCTTATCAAACACAAAATCATTAAAAAACATTCTTCTCCTCATCTCTTCCATCATTTTAAGCAAACCAATTTCAGACCAAAAAGCAATAAATATTTCAAAGGGCTCCCGTGGAGTACCACAGATGAGTCGGGTGCCTAAAACCTTCCCGGTTCATAACCAATCCCCTTACCCATTCTCTGTTTGTTCTTTTAGCTTTTGCTTTTAGACTCCTAGGTTTTTGTTCGTTCTTTTACCTTTTTCCTTTCGGAAATAAACAAAAGCGCAGTGGCGACTCTGTGTATATCGAGTTAAGTTAATCAATAGCTTACACTCACGATTTTACCGCTACACCCACCTATTAATAAAATTATTTTTAGGCCCCATAAATTTAGGCCCCTCAATTATTATGTTATTTTTGGGTCCTATTATGGGGACCTTATTTTATTGAAAATGTTTATGTAGGTGTTTCCAATTACTCATTTTTCATTACAAACTCCACTGATTCTTTCACCTTGCACTGCATCCAGCTTGTGCTCCGCTGCCAATTGCGCCCTGTCCAGCTTGTGCTCCGTCGCCGAGTTTTTTTTTCTTTCTTTTTTTGTATATACATTGTTGCACACTCCGTTCCGTTCATACTCGCAATATCGGTAACGGAAGCATCAGGACAACCACACCTATGCCATTACGGTAACAACTTGCATCGCGTTTTCCATGGTATCATGCTGTTTTTTGTTGTAATCGTGTTTTCGTTTTTTTATGAAATTTTGTCGTACTCGTATTAGTAATTTTTTTAGTTAATAACAATTAGTTGAATGATATTAGTAGTTGGAAGTTAGGCTTTAGTTAGTGTTAATTTTATTAGTTTTTAACGGTTAGCAGTTAGTTGATTATGTTAGAGAGTTGGAGCAGTTAGACAAAATCAATTATGATTCTATAGCGAAAAGCTATGTTAGCTTGCTAAAATTGAATAAGAAGGTTATAACTAAACTATCATCCATCAATACCAAATTAAAGTGGAAATGTTAATCAAAGGTGGTGTTAATACCAATTAGTTGAATTTGAAAAATAATTAGGGTTGGTTAGTGTTAAAACAAGTGTTAGGTAACTTGGTAGAAGTTAAAATTGGAATTTGAAAGTTAATTGAAAAAAATGTTAGAGATTACAGAAAAGTTAGTTAGGAAATCAATTATGATTGATTAATCTATTAGATGATTAGTGTTATCTAAATGTTAAAGTATTGATTAGTCAGTGACTGTTAAATGTTTGAACCAATATTAATTAGTGATTAATGTAAAACAAATAAAAAACAGAATTGCTAATTGCTCTATGTAGTCAATGTTAATGTTAGTTTACAATTGATGGGTTGAACAAATTTACTAAAACTAGAAATGATACTTATAATTAACAACAACAAAATTAGTAGAATTACATGTTTAAAAAAAAAAATTTAAAAGTTAACTTTTATTTTTTGAATTTATTTTATTTTTTAAAATTAAGATATTTTTTGGGTCTTGAGGCCCCATTTTAAATTTAAAATCTATTTTAACTTTAGGGTCTATGAAATTGAGGGTTTACTATTCTTAAATTTTTTAAATTGACACCTCTATCAAGACATCTTTAAATTAATTGATCATTTAAATTGACACCTTTATCGAGACACTGCCTGAGACCTAAATTAATTGGACATTTAAAATTGACATCTCTATTGACACATTCAAGAATTTAGTCGTTATCAACTCCCAATTAACATAAGTTAGCGATGATAAACTCATTCATGGTAAACTATATTATCATCTATCAATTATTTTTTCAAACATAACCTTAGATCCCACTTGTTACTTAAAAAAAATCACTTTTATAAATTTTCACTCACCCAATACCAATCTAAAAACCAAAAAATATACTCTAAATTGATTAAAATGATAAGTTATTTTCAATTAGCTTTTACATAATTTATTTATTTATTTATGAAAAGTGATTTTCATTATGATAATAAACAAACAGCAATAATTAGCTTTTACATAATTTATTTAAATTATTGAATATGATTTTTTTATATAATTCGTAAGAAATAACCCTAAATAATATATATTTGTTTGAAATGTATAAAAATGAAATTAATAAAATATTAATTCAAAACCATAAACTTATAAGAGTTGTGTGAGATGGGCTCTTACGTCCAATCCAAAGGCCCATAGAAAGAGAAAATAGTAAAAGGCCTCATAGCATCACTATAAAAAACTGTGATGTAATTAGGGTTTATCCCCCATTGAACACTCTCTCATTGCAGCGGCACAGCAGCCTCAGGTACTCCATTTTACCTCCCATTCTCGTTCGTATTTTCATTTCTCACTGCTTACTACAGCAGCAACAATGGTTTTTTCTACAACAATTGTATCAAATTCGTCATCGGATTTACTCGTTCTTGGTTTTTGATTTAGTTTTTGTTTTTGAAGTAGGAGAAAGATGTCTCACAGGAAGTTCGAGCACCCTAGACATGGTTCTCTGGGATTTCTCCCAAGGAAGCGTGCTGCTCGTCACAGAGGAAAAGGTTTGTTTTTTGTAAATATATTTTCACTGTTTGCTTAATTGAGACAATTTTAATCATAAACAATTAGGGTTTTGTTCTTGAAAAATGGTTTTGCAGTCCCGATCTGATTATAAAACACGCCTTTTATTTTTATGAGCCTAAAACCCTAATGCTATCAACTCTGTATGATTATGTTTCTCATTCATTTGAGCTTGTGTAATTTTAACAGCTTAATTTTAAGTGTAAATTGATGAAATCTCAATTATAATGATATTGTGTGATTTTACCTCATGCAGTGAAGGCCTTCCCCAAGGATGACCCAACCAAGCCACCAAAGTTTACTGCCTTTTTGGGTTACAAGGCTGGAATGACCCACATTGTGAGAGAGGTCGAGAAGCCAGGATCTAGTAAGTAGCATTCTCATCAAACTGTGTTATTTACTAATTGAATGTGATGAATACTTTTTTAATGTTACATAGTCGTTATATACCTGTTTTTCATCATCATGTCTATATGTTTTATTCATTTATTTACATGAGATTACACCTTTTCTAATTGATATGTGTTCTTTAAATACAGTTTCATTCATTGCTTATCTCTTATGCCTTTGAATTTTATAATTCTAATGGTTGTTAATCTTTTGTGATTTCTAAGAATAATGTTCTTGATGAGTTGGTTTTTTTAAACTATCTTTTCAGCCACTTAGCATCATTCACTTAGGATTACTCAACATATTTTTTCTGTTGATTAAATAATTATCATCATGCATTCCTGTGATTATAGAAATTTATTGACAATTACAGTTTCATACATTGCTTCATTTTTTGCTTTTGAATTTTACAATTCTTATGGTTGTTAGTCTTTTCTCTTTTCTATGAAATTTATTTAACTTAAATTAAACTTTTTACTTCAGAGCTTCACAAGAAGGAGACTTGTGAGCCTGTTACAATCATTGAAACTCCTCCAATGGTTGTTGTTGGTGTTGTGGGTTATGTCAAAACTCCCCGTGGTCTTCGTACTTTGAACACTGTATGGACCCAGCATTTGAGTGAGGAAATTAAGCGTAGGTTCTACAAGAACTGGTGCAAGTCCAAGAAGAAGGCTTTCAGCAAGTACTCAAAGCAGTATGAAAGTGATGAAGGCAAGAAGAGCATTCAGACTCAGCTTGAGAAACTGAAGAAGTATGCAACTGTTATCCGTGTGTTGGCTCACACTCAGGTACTAGCCAGTGGCCTGTCTTCTTTTGCATCCCATAACATATGATGATGTAGTAGTTTGTTCCCTGTGTTTTTTTAGCTAAACTTCCTGTTGCAACATAGTCCCTTTGTCTTATGCTTGATTTTGAGAGGTGATAATGATGAAATATCTCTGTAAACACAGTACTTATTGAGTTCAATGAGTTGCACTTTCTGACTCATATTTGTTTTATTTTATTATTATTTATGCTGTCTTTTAATGTCTTTAGATAAATGAGAAGAAATTGTTATTACTTGTGCTATAATGTCACATTTTTAGTGGCTTAGTTTTTCTATGAGATGAGAATGATGAAATATCTGTGCAAACGCAGTGTTAATTGAATGCGATGAGCGGCACTTCCACACGAGATTTCTGACTCTTGACTGATTAAAACAACTTTGGATGTTTAATGCAGTAGCTACATGAAGTTGTGCTTACATAAACCTATTTACCACAGTTTTTTGTATTGACTTTTATAATAATCATATTAGTGTTTTTTCATCTTATTTTATCACTACAATATCATGTTTGTCATCTGAATTTTCTAAATTCATTCTTTTTAATACAAATTTTGATTTCTGATATATGTATTTTGTAATATCTCACAGATCAGGAAAATGAAGGGATTGAAGCAAAAGAAAGCCCATATAATGGAGATTCAGATTAATGGTGGCACTATTGCACAGAAGGTTGACTTTGCATACAACTTCTTTGAGAAGTCGGTTCCTATTGATGCTGTTTTCCAGAAGGATGAAATGATTGACATCATTGGAGTGACAAAGGGTAAGGGTTATGAAGGTGTTGTTACTCGTTGGGGTGTTACTCGTCTTCCCCGTAAAACTCACAGGGGTTTGAGGAAGGTTGCCTGTATTGGTGCATGGCATCCTGCCAGAGTTTCCTTCACTGTTGCTAGGGCTGGTCAAAATGGTTACCATCACCGTACTGAGCTGAACAAGAAGATTTACAAGCTTGGCAAATCTGGAGAAGAGACCCATGATGCTCAGACTGAGTTTGATAGGTCAGTAATATGCTTTTTGTTTTTTATTTGACGTTATCAATTCTATCTGTATTCTATCTGTATGTACGTTCAATGAGAATGAGAAATGTTTAACCAATCTGTTAACATGTTTACAGGACTGAGAAAGAGATCACCCCCATGGGTGGTTTCCCTCACTATGGTGTTGTGAAGGAAGACTTTCTGATGATCAAGGGAGGCTGTGTTGGTCCCAAGAAGAGGGTCATTACTTTGCGCCAATCCCTTCTTAAGCAGACTTCTCGTCTTGCACTTGAGGATATCAAACTCAAGTTTATCGATACCTCTTCCAAGTTTGGCCATGGTCGTTTCCAGACAACACAAGAGAAACAAAAGTTCTATGGACGCCTCAAAGCTTAATTTTGTTTGTTCGATTGAGTTGGAACCTGTTTTTGTTTTTATGTTCTCTTGCCATGTCTTCTAAACTCTTTAGTGTTTTCCTTTTAACAATTTTGATAAACTTAAATCCTCTTGTTATTTAAACTTCTTGGTACTATTGCGATTTAGTTGTACTTGTACTCATAATACTTCTAGTTTTCTTAATTTATTCCTGTCTTTTTTTTATGTTTTGTTTCATATAATTTGGGATTTATAATTTTTCATATATCCATCAGCTGATCTGCAGTCTAAAAAAGGGCAAATATAAAAATTTAATTCCTTAATTTTTTATATAATTTGAATCAGATAGGCCTTTAATATTGTATATATTTTTTATCCAAATCAATGAATTTATAAAATTATAAAGATGAATTTAGCCACGGGTGAAAGTGTTAATTATGTGAAAATATACTGTAGTTTATTTCCCTTGATAAACATTGTGAAATGGGTTTATATACGTACATTCCAAAGGCCTATAGAAAGAGAAAAAGGAAAAGGCCCTCCTTAATCAAATTTCTGAGACTTAACATGTATTCAGTTTTTAAAGATATATCTTTGACATGTTTCAAACTATTTTAACCTTTTAAATGCTATTGCAATTAGGTGTTATCCTTGTAATAAGGAGGGTCACACAAGAAAAATGTCATGACCAATAGAATAATAATGCTGGAAAAGATAATGGTAATGCATCCATTATGCAAGATGATAATGAATCATTAGATGTGTTTGAAGATTTATGTGATCAAGATGGTGTATCAGTGTTGTTGGGGAACAATTAAGCAACAAGATTATCAAAATTGGATATTTTAGATTCAAACTCCATGATGAGGTAACAAGACTATTAACTGATGTCAGGTATGTAATTGATTTTAAGAGGAATTTGATTTCTCTTGGTGAATTTGACAAGAAAGGATATGTTTTCAAAGGATAACAAATATCCCGAGGATAATGAAGGGTTCCAAGGAAGTCTTGAGAGTCGTTAAGAAATAAGGCGTGTATACCCTTGAGGTTGAGGATGTAAGTGGTTCAACATACGTGGCATCCACAAAACCCGTGTCGAAGACTGAGTTATGACACAAGAGACCTGACCATGTCAGTGAAAAAGACTTGGTCGAATTGTCAAAACAAAATCTGCTATGTGGTGACAAGGTCGAAAAACTGGAGTTTTGTAAACCTTATGTATTTGGTAAATCTTGAAGGGCGAAATTTAACAAAGGTAAGCAAAAAACACATGGATCCCTTGATTATATCCATACTGATCTTTGGGGTCTGAAAGGAATCCTTCACACTCCGGTGCAAAGTATTTCCTATCTATAATTGATGATTATTCTAGAAAAATATGGGTATTCATCTAGAATACTAAGGATCAAACTTTTGAAAATTTCAAAAGTTGGAAGACTCCGGTCGAAAATCAAACTGGCAGGAAGGTCAATAGGTTGAGGACCAATAATGATCTTAAATTTTGCAATGAGACTTTCGACAATTATTGTGATGCGTCTAGTATTGCAAGGCACAAAACTACTATAAGTATTCCCTAACAAAATAGTTTAGCTAAAAGATATAATCTACCATTTTAGAAAGGGTGAGGTGCATGTTGGTAAGTGCAGGATTGAATAAGGTGTTTTGGACAGAAGTTGTTGTGATTGCAACATACCTGATAAATAGGCATCCTTTGTACGCCTTGGGAATGAAGACACAAGAAGAAGTCTGGTTGGGACATCCACTTAATCTCGACAGACTTAGAGTATTTGGCTGCTTAGCCCATGCTCACATTAGGCAAGATAAAGTCGAACATAGAACTCTGAGATGTATGTTCCTTAGATACCCTAGAGAAGTCAAAGCTTGTAGGATGTAGTTCCTAGAGCCAGATCACATGAGGTGTATCACAAGTCGAGATGTAGTTTTCAATGAAGCTAAGATGACTTTCAAGAAAATTGATGTAGTTGGTCGAATTTAGAAGATCGCTAAAGAAAAGCTGAAGCAAGAAGAGATTCGTGTTGAGGTGGATCATAATGATGCTGAATTGCATAACCTAGATGAACTCGAAGAAGTACAAGTTGCTGATGAAAATGATGAGACTGGAATGACTACCTCTGACAAGAGACAGGTCGAGAAGATTCATCAAGCTACCTCATAGACTTGGTTATGAAAATCTCATATATTTTGCCTTAATATTTATAAGTGAGGTTCTTGATTAAGACCTAGAGACTGCAAGGAAGTTGTAAGGAATCAAAACTGAATGGATAAAAGCCATGGATAATGAGATGAAATCTCTTCATGATAATAACGCTTGGGAGTTGATTGAGAAACCTACAGGGGCTATGTTAGTCAGCTGTACGTAAATGGTTTTTCAAAGTTAAGGAATCAAAAGAGTGATGTCAAAGCGATTGAAGGGAAGGTTTGTTGCTAGGGCGTACACTCAGGAAGAAGGTGTAAAATTCAATGATATGTTATCACATGTTGTAAATCATAAATACATTCGAATGTTGCTTGTTATTGTGGCGAAGTTCGACCTATAATTTGAACAAATGGATGTGAAGACAACTTTTCTGTATGGTGATCCAGATGAAACAATCTTGACGAGGCACCTGAAGGGTATCCAGAAAAGGGAAATGAAAATTATATGCACAAGCTGAATAGGTATTTGTATGAACTGAAATAATCTCCTCGACAATGGAATATGAGATTTGACAATTCATGGCACACATATGTTTCACTAGGAGCTAGTTCGACCACTAGGCTTACTTCATATTTCGACTTGGAAAATACACTTGTTATTTTGTTGCTTTATGTGGATGACATCCTCATATAAATCAATAGTATCGAAGATGTTATGAAGGGGAAATGTGAACTCGATAAGGAGTTCGATATGAAGGATCTGGGAGTTGCCTCCCGTATTCTTGGGATTGACATTCAAAGAGATAAAAAGAAGTAAATATTATGCTTATCTCAAGAGACATGCCTAAATAAGATTCTTGACAAGTTTGGTATGCCGAATTCAAAGCTTGTTCTAACACCGACTAATAACCAATACAAGTTAAGTATGACTCAAAATCCTAGTAATGAAGTCGAAAGAGCCTATATAAATAACATCCCATATGCCAATATAGTTGGTTTTTGATGTATGTTGTGGTTTGTACGAGGCTAGACATAGTGCACAAATTGAGTGTTGTAAGCAGATATATGGCCAAGCTTGGGAAGGCGCACTAAAATGCATTAAAGTTGATCCTTAGGTACATAAATGGGTCTTTGAGCAGAGTCCTTATTTATGGTGGATCATGTGGTGATGATAGCAAATTCAAAATCAATGGATTTGTCGATTCAGATTATGCAGATTATATGGATTCTAGAAAATATTTTTCTGGATATGTGTTCACTACGTTTGGCACAATAATCAGTTGGAAATCAACACTTCAGAAGGTTCTTGCGTTATCAACCACTAAAGCATAATATATTATCCTCACTGAAGTTGTGAAAGAAACATAGTGGCTTAAAGGTTTTACTAAGGAGCTGAAACTTCAAGGTTGAGTTATCATTGTTCAATGTGATAGTCAAAGTGAAATACACCTATCAAAGAATTTAGCCTATCATGAGCAAACAATGCACATCGATGTGAGGTTGTACTTCGTTAGAGAGATGATATAGTATGGAAAAGTCCAAGTACTAAAGGTTTCGACTGATGACAATGCTGTTGATATGATCACCAAGACACTGTCATGTAGCAAGTTTTTCCACTGTATGGAGTTGATAAGGTTGCATGATGAATGCTAGTTTGTTCCCTTGTTAGTGTAGAGTTTGTTCCAAGATGAAGATTTGTGGTATTTGGATCAAAATCTAGCATCGACAGGGATAACTTCATGGTTCGATAAAAGTTTAGCATGTAGTCGAAGTTTGTTCACATGCTTATATTGTATGTTTTAGTCGAAATAAGCTCAAGCATGCAATAGTTGAAATGATAGGATGGTTAACATGTCGAATTGGGCCTTGCTTGTAGCCCAATTGTTAAGTTAGCTTGTAGCCTAAGTTAACTTAGTAATCTATAAATATATTAGTTCTCTCAAGTTATTGATAGAGGTTAATTGTTGTTTTTCAATTATAATCTTTGAACCCTTATTGAGTAAGTGACTAGTAAAATAGTTTTAACCAATTATGATTCTTCTTCTTCCTTCATCTCTTTTCTTTCGAAAAATATAACAGGGTTTCTTGTGTTTGTTCAAGAAAATCACTCTTTCTCATATTTTGATTTGTTCTTGATGACATCAATTCATAACACTAACCAACTTGAATTATATCACAACACCAAAGACATCATCTTTAAAGGTGTTTATGTCTATTGGTCACTCCGCTTGATTTGATGGCTCCTAATGTTTGGAAGAATGTTTTGAGCATTTTTTTATAGCAAACCAACAACTTTATTGATCCATTAGTCTATCCACTGCACTAGATAAAACCATAACTAACATAAAGTAACCACATACACCATTATGCGACATATTGACATGTACTTATTCCGTCCCACAATGAGCGATGCAGTTGACCATTTCACACAGATTAAGACAAAGGAATAAAAGAAAGAGGGGAAATGTTTTTTTGTTGCTAAAATACCCATTATGAGGTATCGAAAATGATGAAACTAATATTAATTAGAGGATATAAGTGGAAAATGTGCATTGAAAATTGAAATGAGTCATTCATTTTAGAATTTTTTTTTATTTCAAATGAGTCACTGGTTGTAGGACGAAGGAAGTAGCTCATTTAGTATATCGATGTGAATTATAACTCGTTATGTATGTTTTTCATTGAAATTAGTCATAATTGACACATTATCATACATTAAATATATCTATTTCAACTAGTCGATATCCACACATTAATTTGTTGCATTGGGAAGGATTGATAACTCCTCTAAAAATACTACATATACTTATAATTCATTTTCTAGTCAAATGAATATTTCCTCCACGTTTTGCACATTTTACTCGAATTTAATTATTATTTTATGGAAAAAAAGTTATATATGACTTTATAGTAATGCCCTTCATGATTACATAAGAGAGATAAATTAAAAGAGTTGAAAGAATAAATAATAATAAATATTTGAGGGTATATTTGAGAAACTGCCATTAATATTATATTAGGAATGTAATATGACTTAACATGTAGGACAAATTTTGTTCTGGATTGGCCTAACAAGTGCCCTACGCTCAATTAAGAACCAATCCAATTTACCTTTGTGCATAAGACCAAAAAGAGATTCACGACCTCATGACCATTGAGGAATAGAGCTGTTAGAATATAATCGTTGGAGGACTTTCCCCACACGCGATCTAACATATTTCACGCGACCAACTGCCTTCCGAAACTACTGGAAGCGGTTACACCCAGTTATGGACCACACGCTCGCGATCCACGGCCAGATGCACTTATAAATACCCTCCATCTTTGGAGGGCCATGAATTTGATTCTAATCACTCACATTCTTTCTTAACACTTTAGTTTGCTTCACCCGGAAACTTACTTGAGCAACGAAGTACCTTGCAGGTACACCATCCATTCTCCTACAAGCTTCGTTGCAGTCTCAACTGAAGACCACGAGGACCTGTCCGGATATGTCTGAACAGTGGTGTCATCTATAGAATTCAACAACTCCCTTCATCTTTATTGAACAAGATCCTTTCTTTTCAACGCAAGATCAAAGCTCATATCTTCTTTTTCGTCTTTATGGCTTCCCAGCTCAACGAGATTATGAACGACCATGCCACCATCATCCTCAACAATGGAGACAACACTGGTAACTGTGGAACAACTCATCACGATACCGACCACCACGAGGGACATTCTCCATTCCCGTCCAATAATCTGAAACATTTATCGGTCTTTCACGAGAATCATATGCTCGAGCCGATCCCCGTTCCGCTGGACGCCGACGCCATTACTCAATCTCTCATCACTGCGCTTAACAAGGAAAACCTCGCTATTTTCTAACAAAGTAAGCGCATTCAGATACTCGAGGGTGATCGTTGCTCTCCGTCCCCTGCTAGGAGACATCGTCGCAAAGACTCTCGCAACCCTCCACGTTGCTCACGGTCTCCTCCGTGGAAACACAAAAGGAAAGATTCCATACATCTTTCTCCCCTGGTAGATCAAGACAAGCCAGAGGGGTCACATCTAGAAAAGCCCAATAAGCGCACCGGTCTCCTCCCCAGAAGCCGAGACACTCACCGAATGAGAGAGATCAGGGCACCAAGAAATCCCTCTATGACGAAGCCCGACGTCCCCGTCATCAAAGTATAAGCCCTCACCGGAGTCGGTCCCCCTCTCCTTCGTACGACAGTAGCAACGAAGAAGACAAATGCGGGTCCTTGAGTCGCGAAATTATGGAAACCCGCATTCCTCGCGGTCTCGAGAAACCCTCTCCTTTGGCCACTAATGACGGGACCACTGATCTTGATGACCATATAGAAAACCTCAAGAACATGCTTCACTATCACAATGTTGAATGAGTCATCAAGTGAAGGCTCTTCCGCATCACGTTACGAAAATGGGCCATGTCCTGGTACAAGAACCTTCCCTCGGGATCCATCACGTCCTAGAGAGTCTTGAAAAATCGGTTCACAAGGCATTTTACCACCTTCAGGCGTCATCCCAGATCCGAGGCCACCCTCTAATGGATCATCTAGGACAAAGAGGAACCTCTATGAGATTACATAGACAAGTTCAACAAAGAAGCAGTGGAGGTACACACCACATATCGCATGAAAAGATACATCCTGGAAAAAGGTATGCGTCCCAATAGTGAGTTCCGTAAAGCCGTTGGGATCGAGCCTCCTCAGTCACTCGCCGAGCTCCTCAATAAGGAACAGGACTACATCCAGGATGAAGAGAAAGAGGACACGTACAAGACCCGAGATTCAAGGAATCAGGAAAATTCGAGAACTCACAAATAGAGGGACGGCGCTGAAGCTCCTCGACGCAAGAAGCACAATGATGACCGTCCTCGTGAGAGAAGGGGCCCCGCAGGTCGTTTTTCTGAGTACACCCTCCTTACGGCTCCCCGTTAGAAGGTTCTGATCGAGTGCATCAATATCGAGTTTATGCAAGGCGGCGTTTGCTTTCCCAAACCAACAACTTCCAAGGCCAATAATGACAAAAGTAAGTATTGTCGTTTTCACCGCAACCACAAACATGTAATCGAAGACTGCATACACCTCAAGGATACCATTGAGATCCTAATTAAGGAGGGGAATCTAAAGAATTATGTCAAAGATGGAGCTCCCCGGCAGGAAGAAACCAAGAGAGTCGACGAAGTCTCCGAAGAAGCTGCTCCCATGCCAGTCACCTTGTAAATCACTAGACCCGAGGACTTCTTCATTCCTCGACACTTAGCAAACACAAGATACTTGGCCGCACACAGCCCATGGGAGGTCTTCTCGTCGACCATTCTCATCTCTAGTGGGGGGTACAACGAGATGAACATCGGTTCAGTAAGAAGAAGGCTCAAACATATGGTCGATTAATCACCAATTCAACTTTCATCCCTCGAAAAGGCCAGGGGTAAATCCCAACCTATTACATTCTACGTGGAAGAGCTCCTCGGAGGTTATCCAAACTCTCATATCCCTTTCCTAATTCGTGTCAAGATAGCGAAGACGGATGTTTATAGGGTACTCGTCGATTAGGGGAGTTTGGTCGACATAATGTATACCTCACTCTTCAGAGCCTTGCATCTCGATCAGAAGAACTTGTCCCCATACGTGGGATTTGATCTGCAAGGGTTCAATGGTGAAACCGCTAAACCCTGGGGTTACGTCGAGTTGATGGTCACGTTTGGGGAAGGAAACGCCTCAAAGACTATCAAGACATATTTCCTAGTCATAGACTGTCCAACACTTTACCAATGCATCTTGGGTATACCAACCATAGCCGAGCTGATCACCATTCCACCCATTGTCTATCTCAAAATGAAATACTACACAAAGAAAAGACACATAACTACACTCCACAGAGACATTGAAGCTGCAAGAAGATGTTTTAAGGATGCGACCAAAGGGCAGGCCGTGATAGAAGTTGTACCTAAAAGCAACAAACGCACAAGAGGTGAGGATACCCCAGCTGAAAAGGACCAACCTGATAAGAAGCCAAATCTTCAGATCAACACAACCGACCTTGACTCTCGCATCCCAGCAGATTCCGAAGACGCTACATATGCAGACACTTCAACCATCCTGCGCCCTTTGCCCGCGGAAGAGTTTGAGGTCATAACCTTTGAGGACAACCCAAACAAAGGGTTCACATCGACCCAGGGCTTCCCGACGATGTGAAAGAGAAATTGAAACAATGCATGCGTAGTAACGCGAACCTCTTTGTCTGGAGTGCCGCTGATATGCCCGACTTCTCCCCTGAGATCGCATGCCACAAGCTCACCATAAATCCACCAGCACGCACAATTGCTCAACACAGACACAAGCAGTCTGAAGAAAAGACTTTAGCTACTGAAAAATTAGTCAAGGACCTCTTAGAGGCCAATTTAATATCTAAGGCCATGTATACAACCCGACTCTCGAACAATGTACTCGTAAAGAAATCTAATGGAAAATGGAGCCTCTCTATTGACTACACCGATCTCAACCGCGCTTGCCCAAAGGATTCTTACCCCTTGCCTAACATAGACAAATTAGTCGATAGTTTTGCAGGTTTCAAACTCTTGTCCTTCATGGACGCGTATTCGGGTACAATCAGATATCCATGGCCGAAAAAGATAAGAGGCACACTTCCTTCATGACCCCGACGGGAAACTATTACTACAATGTAATGTCCTTTGGACTGAAGAACACGAGAGTCACATATCAACGCATGATGAACAAGGTTTTCCAATCACAAACTGGGGACATGCTCGAAATGTATATGGACAACTTGATCATCAAATCCACCCAGGAATCCGATCACACATCCCATTTCCAAAAAGTCTTCGACCAGGCGAGGAAGTGCAGAATTCACTTTAAACTAGAAAATTGCACTTTTGGCGTAAGAGCAAGGAAGTTCCTCGGATTCTATCTTACATAAAGAGGAATCAAGGCCAATCCCGACAAGTGTCGCGCCTTCTCATAATTTCATATGCCCAATATTCCCAACACACCTCAGCCTTCTTCAAATTACTTTGAAAGGAAGCAACGTTTGAATGGACAGAGGAATGCGAGCAGGCCCTATAGCACCTCAAATGAGCATTGTCTGAACATCTAATTTTATCCAGACCAACGAATGGGGAGACCATCTACTTGTACCTTTTCGTCAATACCGAGGCCATTAACGCATCTCTTATTAGAGAAAACCTGGAGGGACAGAAGCCCGTATATTTTACGAGTAAAGCCCTACAAGGACCTAAATTGAGATACCAGTAAATAGAAAAGGTCGCCCTCGCGCTTGTAAATGCAAATATGGCCGTAAGAACCGACCATCCTGAATGCGCTCATAAATAGGTCATCTACGTCGACGAAACATCTAGCCCCTCAGGCAGCGGGGCAGAGATCATCCTCGAAAACAAAGAGGAGCTAATGGTTGAAGTATCCACGGTTATCTCTTTCCCAACGTCTAATAACCAAGCTGAATATGAAGCTTTCATGTCGGGACTCCGCTTGGCCAAAGACATGGGCGCGCAGGAGGTTAAAATTTACACTGATTCCCAGCTCGTATCATCACAGGTCAAAAGAGAGTACCAAGCTAAAAACGATCATCTGGTCGAATATCTGACATTGGTACATCAAAAGTTGACACAATTCAGGTATTGGGAAGTCCAACACATTCCCTGTGACCGCAATTCGCGGGCGAATGTCTTGTTAAAATTGGTGAGCACACGAAGGAAAGGGGGAACAAGTCTGTCATCCAGGAGATACTTCCCCGCCCTAACATTGAAAGGTCCTCCGAGGTCATTGACGTCAACGTCATATGTGACATCAATTACTGGATGACTCCAGTATACCACTATCTAACAACATGCGAGTTTCCCGAAGACAGCAAGGAAGCCAGCGCCACCAGACGCCGCGCATCCTCCTACGTCCTGGTAGACAACAAGCTATATCGCCGAGGATTTTCCATCCCATTTCTCAAGTGCGTCGAGCACTACTAAGAAAATCCAAATTAGGGACGAAAATTTATGAGGGAATTAAATCCCTCACTAATTGCGATGGATTTAGTGAGGGAAAACTGCATTGATGATAAATTATTAATGAATAAAAATTAATGAAGAAATTTGTGAGGTAATTATTACGTCATAAAAAATCCCTCACGAAATTAGTAAAAGTAAATTAAGTAAGTTGTTTACCAATACTTTCGTCACAAATTCCCTCATAAATGCATTATATTTTTGTGAGGGAAATATTTCCTCCCCAAGTAAGTTGTTTACCAATATTTCCGCCACAAATTCCCTCGTAAATGCATTATATTTTTGTGAAGGAAATATTTCCTTCCTTCATTATTTGTAATAATATTTTATAAAATTTAAAAGAGCGGATATATTCTTAGTCCAAGTGTAAGTTTAAAAGACTTACTCCAAATCATAATCATTGATTTTCATTAATCTAACGGTTTTAATGAATCATTTAATCTCATTATTTTTTGAAATATTTTTCTTAATTATATCCATTTTCTTCGAGTGCTCTTTCTCTTATGCAAATATTTTCAGAAGAATGTGTAATTATATGAATCTATGCATGTCTCTCCTAATCAATAGTATAAGTAATTAGTAAATTATGTTTTTAATTAGAAAAATATCATCTTACCTTGATACTAGTTAATATCAGGAGAGGAAGTGGGGGCCATGATTTTATGAGTGGTGTCAGAGAAATTGAACTTCAGCTTCAACATCAAAGGTATATATAATTGTGATACTATTTGGATGACACATATGTTAATAGAAAGTGTATGTTATAACCTAATAAACCTATAAGACATATCTATCATTCCTTTTGTTTGTGTCTGTGTACTTAATTGAATACAAAGAAGTAGAGGGATCTTGTTTTCATTTGGATAGGTGATCAATGATTGTTCTTTAGTCACATGAAATACTAGGAGGTGCCATTAAATAACTTTCATGTTTCATTGTTTCTTTTGAGTTATTCATTTCACAACATTGTATATTGAAAATGTTGCATAAGTTATTGTTTTCTAACAGCTTTTGACTCATGGGAGTTGTTGAAGCTTCTATTTGGGGAGATAGCAAGGTGTCCTAGTTTTCACCAATTAAAGTTTTCAAAGGGGGAATCCTAGTAATTTAAAGACACATTACATTAGCTCCACTTGATCTAAACCAAACTAAAGAGATATATGTTTATTATTTATCGTGAGTTGTTTTCACATCTCTATTTAATATCAATAATTTCAATTTTTTGAATATTCAATTTGAAACCATGGAAAAAAACATAATTATTCTATATGATCATTGGATGATGCAATCAATAAAATCTGTTTTGTAGCTTTACAGGGAATGATACACTTCAGCTTTATCAACACCACTAGCATAACATGTCTGACTAAAGATTTTATAGTAACTTGGTAACTTCATAATTACTATTTTTTGAAATACAAATCCTGGTCTTGAGAAAAAGGCAAAAGAAGGCTTTGTTTGAAGCTCAATAGAAGGTTCATGCTATTCATGAATATCAATTATTGTTTAACTGTAGTTCTACATTTTTCTCTCATTGTGGATCAAACTCTAATTTTTTTTATAAAAGATGTTATCTCATTTGATTTGACATTAATTATCTTTTTTCGAAATGTTTTTATGCTAGTAGGAGTCAGTTTGAAGATATTGTATTTATTATATTCTTAAAAGAAAGACAAAATATCCTTTTTGGTCCCTCAATTATACACCATGGTTCACTTTGGTCCCTTATCTTTTTTTTGTGTCAAATTTGTCCTTTAATTTTTAAAACGATGCAAATCAGTCCCTACCGTCTACTCCGTTAGTTAAAGTCTATTAAATATTTATGTGACACATTTGATCAACTCTTGTGACAGAGTTAGCGTCAGAAAAAAAAGCTTCCAAAAATCTTTATTATTACAAAAACCCTTTATTCATATGAGAGGGTTCCACCTTATCAGAGAGTATCGTGAAAAAAACATATTTACTACAAAAACCTTTTATTCATATGAAACCATCCTTATTCATAAGAGGGTATCAATTTTGGTTTTTGCTACATAACATGTTAATCTGCCGCCTTATGCTACCTAAGATGTTGCATAAGGCAACAAATTGACATCTTAGGTAGCAAAAACCAAAATTGATATTGTTCCGGACTGGGCCTCAAGAATGTATTAGGCTACGGCCTAACAGGTCGAGCAGAGGCCCATATACTTGAGCAGAGACGCCTAGCAGACGGGCAGGGGCACCTCACAGTCAGACTAACTTCTTATACGACGGGCATACACTCAGGACGAGCAAAGAACAAGTTTGCCAGGTCACTTACCACGTCACCCAACTGTCCCTTATTATCTCCTGAGAGATAGGGGCAGTTGGACCAAGGACCAGGCCTCTTAGCTAGGTCTTCACGCTTCTCACGCGTTCCTTGGCAGTTCTTCCTTGAGCCTAGCTGACATAGGCCCAAAGAGGGACCTTGGCCCAACGCTGGGGGCACATTATAAATACACTTTTTCATTAAAGGGTCGGGTATTCTGATTGATCATAAATAAACCATTTATATTCACTGTACCTCTTCTCACTTAAGCATTGGAGTGCCTTGCAGGTACCCCCCCCCCCTTTTCTCCTCCCATTTTTTGGTCGTCACATCGAGTCACTGGAAGGTCCTTCTGATCAGGTAAGATCAGTGGCGCCGTCTGTGGGAAACTAAATTCCCATTCTTCTAGGACAGAAGATCAAAGCTCAAACACCATCCTTCCAGCATGTCCGGAGAACAACTCAACGATGACAATCGTCCCCTCGTCGACTACACGATGGAGGACAATCTGCAGTATCATGAGGCTGACGCCCGTGATGGCCGCCCAGCCACCCCGTCTCCTGAACCCGAGAACAATGGGAACCCATCCCAAGTTCAAAACCAGGGGACGGACACATTTCAGCCCATCCCCGTTCCCGTCGAAGGGGACGCCACCATGATTGCTAAGGTGAATGCCCTCAACCAGGCCAGCTCCATGCTCTACCAGCAGCACGAGAGAATCATGGTCCTAGAAGCTGATCGACAGGAGGTCCGACCTCAGCAAGAAAGGAGGACGCAACAACGTCCAGAAGCGACAAAGAAACGGGGACGTCGCTCCCCGGAGCCTAACATGAGTAGGGCACGTGCCCGTCGTGATTCTGGTCGATCGGGAACCTCACTGAGGCGCGATTAAAGCCCCGACCACAACGAGTTCTCCCCACTGAGGAGCGACGAAGAAAACCTGCATTGCCCCCTGTCACGGGCAATAATGGAAGCTCCACTCCCCAAAGGCATGGAGAAACCCCCAAATCTGGCCATATACGACGGGACCACTGACCCCGACGATCACGTCGACAACGTCAATGCAATGCTCGACTACCGCAACGACATCACCGGGCATCTCAAATGCAGGCTGTTCTCAACGACCCTCAGGAAAGGGGCCATGGCCTGGTACAAAAGCTTGGCCCCAGAGTCCATCACATCCTGGAGAGTTATGAGATCCATGTTCACAAGGCATTTCACAGCCTCCCGACGCCATCCCAAGACAGAGGCGACCCTTGAAGCCATAATACAAAGGAAAAATGAGACATTGTGCTCGTACATCGAACGATTCAATCAAGAGGCTGTCGAGGTGGACACCACGGAACACATGAAGAAATATCTCCTCGAGAGGGGACTCTTGCCCAGAAGCGAGCTTAGCCGAGCAGTTGGGATAGAACCTCCCCGCACTCTGAATGACCTCCTGCATAAAGACCAGGCTTACATCAGATACGAGGAAAAGTAGGTAGCCCACAATGCTCGCAGCAGCCGCAGCACCAGGGACACCGATCACCCCAAGCGCGAAGATCCGAACATTCCCCGTCGCAACGGGGACAGGCGAAGGGAAGAGAAACCCCGTGAACCCCGGGAGGGAAGAGGCCCCGCGGGCCGATACAGCGAGTATACATTACTGACAGCTCCCCGCGAACGCATCCTCTCTGAATGCATCAACTCCGAATTCAAACAGGGCAGGGTAAGGTTCCCAAAACCGTCTGCACCCAAACCTTACACCGACAAGTCCAAATACTGCAGGTTTCACAGAAGCCACGGACATGTGACTGAAGACTGTGTTCACTTGAAAGACGCAATAGAGATCTTGATCCAAGAAGGGCATCTCAAGCAATACACCAGGAGGAACGAAACCTCCAAACACGAAGAGCCAGAAAAGAAGAGACCCCGAGAGGACACTCCCCCCGACGAGTCTTCTTATCAGGTGGCCCTTTGCATATCACGACCAGAAGACTTCAGCTTCCCCGGGACACCACCCGAAGGGCAGATCACTGCTCTCAGCGCCTGGGAAGACTTTCCGACTGCCCTCGTCATATCAGGCGAAGGGATGAACGGCAGGGCCGCTGCCCTTTCAGTAAAATGCATGTTCGACGAGCTCCTTTTGACCGCACCCGAGCAAAAGGCAACGCTGACAAAGTACCGAGGCAAATCCAACCCAATATCTTTCTTTTTGGAGGAGCTTCCGGGTGGTTCCCCAAACTCGGGCATCCCATTGTTGATTAGAGCCAAGATGGCTCAATTTGACGTCAGACGCATTCTGGTCGATCAAGGCAGCTCGGTGGACATCATGTACGTCCACCTTTTCAAGACTCTAAGATTAGACAAGACCAACCTATCTCCCTACGTCGGGTCCGACCTCCAAGGATTCAACGGAGCCACGACGGAGCCTTGGGGTTACGTCGAGCTCCTCGTCACCTTCGGAGAGCAAGAGACGGCCAGAGAAATCAAGATCCAGTTCCTGGTCATAGAATGTCCCTCTCTTTACAACTGCATCCTCGGCCGCCCGACGTTAGCTGAGCTGATCGCGGTCCCGTCTACCGTCCACCTGAAGATGAAATATTACACCAAACTAGGCCGCGTAGTCACCATCCACGGCGACATCGAAGCTGCCCGAAGGTGTTACGATGCCGCAGTAAAAGAACAGGCCACAGTCAATACAAAGAGTAACAAAAAGCCCAGGGCCGAGGATCCTCCCCTCCAGAGAATCAACGCCATCGACCTCGATTGCTGCATCGGCCAGGACGAAACTGAAGAATGGAAACCCACCAAGGAGCAGACTCCCGCTCACCCGTTCCGCCCAATCCCGGACGGAGAGTTCGAGCTCGTCCCCCTGGGCGACAACCCTGACAGAGTAGTAAAAATAGGCAAGGGATTGCCCGAAGAAACAAGGAAGCAACTCGCGATGTGCCTCAGGGAGAACTCCGATCTCTTCGCATGGAACGCCGCATAAATGCCCGGCCTAGACCCCGAGGTCGCATGTCACCAATTAGCTTTGGACCGGGTAGTCAAGCCCGTAGCACAACGTAGGCGCAAGCAGTCCCCCGAGAAAGCGGAGGTTGCCGAGCGAGCTGTAAAAGACCTCTTAGAGGCAAATTTTATTTCTGAAGCCCAATACACAACCAGACTCTCTAATGCAGTCCTCGTTAAGAAAAATAATGGAAAATAGCGCATGTGTGTTGATTATACTGATCTTAATAGGGCTTGCCCCAAAGACGTTTTCCCTCTCCCTAACATAGATAAACTCGTTGACAACTCTGAAGGTTTCAAACTTTTGTCCTTCATGGATGCATACAGCGGATATAATCAAATTCCTATGTCGGACACAGACAAGAGACACACGATGTTCATGACCCCGACCGACAATTACTACTACAACGTAATGCCCTTCGGACTCAAGAACGCCGGGGCCACATACCAGCGCATGATGAACAAAGTTTTCCGAGGAGAAATCGGGGATATGCTCGAGGTATACATGGACGACATGATCATCAAATCACACGAGGAGACCGACCACGATCGACACCTCTACAAAGTCTTCGAGCAGGCGAGACAATGCAAAATGAGGTTTAACCCTGAAAAATGCACGTTCGGCGTCCGGGCAGGAAAATTCCTAGGTTTCTACCTCACCGAGAGGGGAATCGAGGCCAACCCTGACAAATGTCGAGCATTCTCGGAATTTCCGACCCCGAAATCTAAAAAATCCATCCAATCCATCAACGGGGTGCTCGCCTCTCTCTCCCGTTTCATCGCCAAATCTGCCCAACTGTAACACGGTGGGAGAACTGACTTTAGTTATGTTGCGGATAGCAAGAGTCGCCACCGACTTTTATTTTATCCAAAGGAAAGGCATAAAAGAACAGGAAAGACCTTTTAAAAGATTTTTGGGTCCGGGGGGTAGGTTATGTAAAGGGAAGGTGTTAGCACCCTTTACATCCATGGTTTTCCATGGGCTCTTAGTTACTTAGCTCACTTTAAAATGTTTTTGAAAAGGTGAAGTGTGTGAATAAAAATTTTCATAAGAGTTTAATAATGATCCATGTACGGATGCGTAAAAAACTTGTGTTTGAAAATTGTTTGAAATTGTGAAATGTTTGAAATTGTTTTGAAGTGTTTTTTTTAAAATGTGAGCAAGTAACTATGAGGAACCTACCCTAAAGTTTAAGTCTTTCTGTTCTTGAATCCTTTAAGTGGTAAGACTATCCCTATTATTAAGGAATAGATAGTCATTACCTTGGATGTGAGGGACATATGAAGGGACATCTGTTTAATGAAGGCAACTGTAGGGTGTATTAAGCATTTTGGAGGGACTGTCATCATTATTCGAAAGGGACAAGATCATATTGAAAGGCAACCATTAAGGGACGTGATCTTTGATTATTTAAGGGACTAGATGACTTTTCTTTTAAGGGACTTTGCTTTGTACACCCCACTTGACCTTATGATTAGGCAACATTGAGAGGCAACCCTAGAAAGTGAGATGGCGATCAAAGATCGACTTACGTGTGTGAGTGTTTGATTTTATATTTATCTTTTAATTTAAATGACCTAAATTCAATTTTTAAAATAGCGTACATGTTACACTCCCTATTTTACTAACCATAGCATGAAAATTAAATAATTTAAATATTTACAAAAATTACATCCAGGAGCATTTACATAATAATGAAGCAATTTAAATAAATAGCAAAAATAAATAAATAAGCAAGATATAAATAATAAGTAAAATAAATAAATAAGCAATAATAATTATAATAGGGGTTAGTAATAATAATTAAAAACAAATAAGGTTAGTGAAATAATAATAATAAGCATAATTTAAAAATAAATGGATTAGTAATAAGCATAATAAACAAAATAAAATTTTAATGGCTTAATAGAAAAATAAGAACAATTATATTAATTAATCATAAAATTTAAAATTATAAACAAATTAAATAAATTATGAACATATTATGAGAAATTATTAAATTTTGCAATTTTAGAAATTATTTACATATATAATTAATTATAAACAATGATAGAATATTTATATATTAACATGGGATTAATTATAAGTTAATTATATTAAATAAAATATATACATGATTTAAAAAATGTGATCATACAATTATATTTACAAATTTAAAAATTATAATAAAATTTTATTCACTAATATAATCAAGAAAAATATTTTTAGGGTTTATAAGTTTATAAAATAAAATTAGGGTTTTTAATTGTTTAGAAAAAATAAATTATCTAATATAAGTTAATTATACAAAATTATTATTTACATACAAAAGATGAACTTTAAATAATTTCACTAATAAAGTTTATTTGAAAAATAAATAAATTTTAAGTTATAGAAAAAAAGAAATAGCCTAAACATATTTTTATGATTTTTAATTCATTTAATTATAATATAAATAAATAAAATAGAAAAAACAGAAAAAAGTAGAAAAAGAACTTATCTGGCTGGGGTTTGAACCCATGACATCCTGCCTGCCAGCAACAACAACAACCACCAGGCTACCATGCGCACAGGCAATAAAAGAGAGAGTGAAATTGATTTCATGCGTTCATCCTAAAAAATCAGAAAAAAGTAAAACAAGCAAAAGGCCTGGGGGATTCGAACCCAGGACCTTACACACAAACACACAAGTACATGACCAATCCTGCTGGGTGAGCGCATCTGATAATATATGCATTATCAATCATTATATTTTAAGTTTAACATTTAAAAGGGAAAAATATGAAAAAACGCTGCAGCCAGGACTCGAACCAAGGTCCTCACACAATACACACGTACCCTTTACCATCAGACCACTGCTGCATTTGTGAAATAAGTTAACATCAATATAATAAAATATTAAAACAATATTTAAATTTCAGAACGCGCGCCAAGCCCACTTCATCTTCTTCATGATACATGCGAAACTTCATGCCACTTTTCCTGCGAATTTTCATGCAAGTTCTTCCATGTTTACACCCTGCGAAAATCAACCACCAACAAAACAGTACAAGTTCATGAAATTGAAGACACCATTGAATTCCTTATGGTTCCCTCAATCGATCTATGTTATTAGAATTCATTTACATTGCCTAAACTGTAAAACCCTAATTCGGCCATTCAAACCCTAACAATGGTGAAATACGATTGAGGGTACCAAGCTTCAAGGTAATTGTCCAGAAACATTCCTATCATCATCACAAACATCAAACAATCATTAAATTTCATTTAAATCAAGTAAACATATGGAATCGAAAAAATCACATTCAAGCACAAAGTTTGGCTCGGGTTATGCAATTCATGAGGCTTTTGATGCAAATGGTGATTGATAATGATTCAGTGATGTCCAATAGTCATGGCTATGTCCTCAAAATACCTTCAAATGCTTTGGAATGTCAAAACCGAATTTGAGTTTTTTGCTTGAATTTTGAAAAGTGAAACTTACTCTTAAGGCTGTGTAAATTCGTGGCTTGTGATTGTAATGTGTTAAGTACTTATAGGAGAATGAATTTAGGTCAAAAAATCAAGTCATTGTGTGGAAAATTTGATATGAAAAGATTCAAAATGATCATGCCTTAAAAATCAAATGTTCTTGGACATTTTGGAAAGCTTGAAGAGTCCTCTAACCAACCCCACTGGTTTCATGTCCATATCATTTACCAATCTCAAGTTATGCCCTTTTGAAGTTGTTGACTTTTTGTTGACTTTCAAAAGGACCTATAATGTCTTAGCTCATACCTTCCAAATGAAGCATTTTTGGGCTTGGCTTGTGAGACACAAAGTTGTAGAGAATTAAATTTCCTTCAAAATGAGCTTTGAGTGGAGACTTGGTGATGAAGTATGTGAAAGTTATGGCTGGTCAAAGTTCAGTTGACTTTTACTGAGGAAACCCTAATTTAGAAACTCCTGATTCTTGATGATCTGGAATCTCCTTGATGAATCATGATCAACTATTGATCAAATGATGAATTTTACTTTATATACTTGATGTTGGCAAAAAATCATGAAGTTTGACTTTGGTTTGACCACAGTTGACCTCAGTTTGACTTTTTAACTGCATTGACTAATTTTGACTTATCTGATCATCTGACTGAGCAAACTTTTGAGAAAAGTCTTGAAACTTGTCATGGGGATTCTTACATATATATAGGATATTATGAAGCTCACTTGAAGTCTTGGAAGTTCATTTAGCCTGATTAAAGTCAAAACCCTAGTTTTGGATGCACTGCTTAGGAGGTGCATTGTCTGAGGGAATTGTCAACTCTTCTGACCAATTGTGAACTTTGTGAACCTTGTGAACCATCATAAGCTGTCTTGTGAATCTCATGGGAGGTATTGTGGATCTTGTGAACCTTGTGAACCTCATAAAGTGACTTGTAGACTTCATGAACCTCATGAAAGATCTTGTAAGCATTGTGAATCTTGTGAACCTTGTGAACCTTCATGAAGTGACTTGTAGACTTCATGAACCTCATGAAAGGTTTTGAAAGCATTGTGAATCTTGTGAACCTTCAAGAAGTGACTTGTATACTTCATGAACCTCATGAAAGGTTTTGAAAGCATTGTGAATCTTGTGAACCTTGTGAACCTTCATAAAGTGACTTGTAGACTTCATGAACCTCATGAAAGGTCTTGTAAATGTTGAGAAGCTTGTGAACCTTGTGAACCTTCATAAAGTGACTTGTAGACTTCATGAACTTCATGAAAGGTTTTGAAAGCATTGTGAATCTTGTGAACCTTGTGAACCTTCATAAAGTGACTTGTAGACTTCATGAACCTCATGAAAGGTCTTGTAAATGTTGAGAAGCTTGTGAACCTTGTGAACCTTCATAAAGTGACTTGTAGACTTCATGAACTTCATGAAAGGTTTTGAAAGCATTGTGAATCTTGTGAACCTTGTGAACCTTCTTAGAACACAAAGTCTTGTATTATGAGGGCAAATTTTGGGGTGCAACAGCTGCCCCTGTTCAATTTTCTGAAACCTGAGGGGTTAGATTGGTATGTTTTCCAGTCGTGACCTGGAAGGTTGAAGGGGATTGAACACAAAAGCCCAAAAATTTGCACTCACCAGTGCATAAAGTGGTACAGATGGCTAGTTGAATATGATTGAGTGGGCTTAAAGATGCCACTTGGAGGAACATTCTTCAGATACATGTCTTGGAGGATGAAGCAGTCCAAAATATGGAGGTACAATGATAGCTGACAGGAGGATGGAGCAGTCCTGAGGCAATGATATGATTTCAAGAGGATGAAGCAATCCTGAAGTAAAGAAGCTGTCAGGGGGATAAAGCAATCCTGAGGTATTGATAATATGCTTTCAGGAGGATGAAGCAGTCCTGATGTAATAAAAAGCTTTCAGGAGGATGAAGCAGTCCTGATGTAATAAAAAACTGTCAGGAGGATGAAGCAATCCTGAGGTAGTAATAAGCTATCAGGAGGATAAAGCAATCCTGAGGTAGCAATGTGATTTCAGGAGGATAAAGCAATCCTGATGTAATAGGAATTTTCAGGAGGATAGAGCAATCTTGAAGTAATGATGATAGCTGTCAGGAGGATGAAGCAGTCCTGGTGTAGTAATATGTTCCCAAGAGGATGAAGCAGTCTTGAGAGATGATAAGTTTTCAGGAGGATAAAGCAGTCCTGATGGATGATATGCTTTCAGGAGGATAAAGCAATCCTGATAATCATAAGTTTGTTTGCTGGATAATTAACCTGAAAACAAGGTAGCATTCTGTATAATAATGTTAGTTTATGCATTATGTATGTATGTATGATATGATGCACTTAGGTGATGTACTATGTATCTATGGATATGTATATTATGGTATGATGTAAATGATGTATGTATGATATGACACTGCCTGAAGCGTCCGGATATCTTCGTATAACAACTGCTGGCCAGGGAAAATAAATCCCGATTCGTTGCTGAAGAATATGAGGAACTCGTTCCCGTCTTGTTTGATGATGAGGTATACATAACCTTCCGTATGCTGGGGATAGTAAGGTATATATAACCTCTCGTTTTCTGGTAATAATAAGGTATATATAACCTCCCGTTTGCTGGGGATAGCAAGGTATATATAACCTTCGTCTTCGTTTGATAGTAGAGTAGATATAACACCCGTCTTCGTTCGTCGTTCCCTTATTGGAAAGTAATTTCCCGTATATCCGTATGAGGATAAAAGAGATGGATATAAATTCTAGGGGAGATGAGACTTTATGAAGATAGATTTGTCCTACTGAGGGTTTGTAGTTGTCTTGTTAGAGATGAACCGGCGAAGCTTCGTTGAAATCCTTCCCTCGTTCGTCCTTAGTAAATACTATTACTGCCTTTTCATGCATTTCTGGTAAACATCAATCATATTAAAAGCATACATGCATTCAAACATAACCAATGGACGTTTCGCTTATGTAAATAGGGTAAAAGTAAATCTGGATTCAAAAGATGGAATTTATTTATATTAAAAAGTGACCCATACACGGGCAAGTTTGTACAAGGAGGCATAAACCCTAGTAAGAGGATTTTGCCATAAAAAACAAAGAAAATCAGCTATGTGGGAAACAATCCTATTGAGTTTCAATTCTACTATTGCCATTATCTTCAAGTATCTTATCTTCTGATGTTGAGACGGAAATGATTGGATTGAGCTTTATCTGTTCGATCTTGAGTAAGTATCACAACTGGTTGCAGTTTCATGGGTGATCCAAACGAGACATAGTCATACGCTTTAATCCCTAACTTTTGCCTGGATTGCCCTTTCAGGTTTTCAATCCACCGGGATACCCTTTTTTGCCCAAGCCGCCTTTTCAGGTTTTCGACTTGCCGGGTGTACATTTTTTTATATATATCCCTAATTTTTGCCCAAACCCTTTTGGTTTGCCGGGATGCCCTTATTTTTGCCTAGGCCTGTCAACCTAGCGGGTCTCTTTTTATGCGTAGTATTTTTTAACTATGTCTGCGTTTACAGGCTGTGGGAAGTCTTCACCATCCATTGTAGTGAGTATCATGGCACCTCCTAAGAACACAGTCTTGACTACAAATGGACCTTCATATGTTGGAGTCCACTTGCCCCTAGGATCACCCTGTGGTAATATAATACGCTTGATTACCAAGTCACCAGCCTGATATACCTTTGGCTTAACCTTCTTGTTAAAAGCTTTGATCATTCGCTTCTGGTACATCTGGCCATGACAAACTGCTGCTAACCTCTTCTCATCAATCAAATTTATCTGGTCAAGTCGAGTCTGAATCCACTCATCTTCATCCAAGCCTGCATCCTTCATAATTCTCAAGGAGGGAATCTGAACTTCAATGGGCAGAACTGCTTCCATACCATAGACTAAGGAGAATGGGGTTGCCCCTGTTGAAGTACGTATTATAGTACGATAACCATGAAGAGCAAATGGTAACATCTCATGCCAATCCTTGTAAGTAACAGTCATCTTCTGTACAATCTTCTTGATGTTCTTATTAGCAGCTTCAACTGCCCCATTCATCTTTGGACGATACGGAGAAGAGTTGTGATGCTTAATCTTGAACTGCGTGCAGAGATCAGTAATCATAGTGTTGTTCAGATTAGAGCCATTGTCAGTAATAATCCTTTCGGGGATGCCATACCTACATATGAGATTATTCTTAATGAATCGAGCCACAACATTCTTGGTAACAGATGCAAATGAAGCTGCCTCCACCCACTTCGTGAAGTAATCAATAGCAACCAGGATGAAACGATGCCCATTAGAAGCAGTAGGCTTGATCTCACCAATCATATCAATGCCCCACATGGCAAAGGGCCAAGGAGCAGTCAACACATTCAATGGTGATGGAGGTACATGGACCTTATCAACATAGATTTGACATTTGTGACATGTTCTTGAGTGTTGATAGCAATCAGCTTCCATGGTAGACCAAAGTAACCTGCTCTCAATATCTTCTTTGCCATAGTATGACCACTAGAATAAGTGCCAAAGATCCCATCATGCATATCTTCCATAATCTCAATTGTTTCCTTCTTATCCACACAACGAAGCAAAGTTGAATCATGATTACGCTTGTACAAAATGCCATTACTCAAAAAGAATTTAGCAGAAAACCTTCTCAGAAATTTCCTATCTTTGACAGATGCCCCTTCAGGAAACTCCTGAGCTTCAAGATATCTTTTCACTTCATAGAACCAAGGCTTCTCCTCTGCCCCTTCAGTGTCAATCTCATTGCAGTATGCAGGCTTATCAAATCTATCAATAGTAATCTTGGGAGCTTCATCATCCCAACTGATCTCAAACATAGATGCCATGGTGGCTAATGCATCTGCCAACTGATTCTCCCTTCGTGGAATATGTCCAAAAGTAATCTCTTTGAAATGTGGGATCAAAGACAACACATGCTCTCTGTAAGGAATGAGGTTATCATGCTTGGTGTCCCAATCTCCTTTAATCTGACTGACTACCAGGGTTGAATCTCCATACACATCAAGGAACTGAATCTTCATATCAATAGCAGCTTTAATACCCAGGATACATGCCTCATACTCAGCCATATTATTGGTACAATAGAAACAAAGTCTGGCAGTAATCGGGGTATGACAACCTTCAGGGGAACTAATCACAATACCAACACCATTACCAAGTGCATTGGAGGCACCATCAAAAACCATAGTCCATCGGGACCCTTGTTCAGGTCCGTCATATTGTCCAGGTTCTTTGGTAATAATCATAATGTCTTCATCAGGGAACTCAAAACTCATTGATTGGTAATCATCCACTGCTTGATGAGCCAAATGATCAGCAACAACACTTCCTTTAATGGCCTTCTGAGTAGTGTACTGTATGTCATATTCCGTCAAAATCATTTGCCATCTTGCAATTCTTCCGGAGAGAGCAGGTTTCTCAAATATGTACTTGATTGGATCCATCTTCGAAATCAACAAGGTAGTATGGGTCAACATATACTGTCTTAGTCGGCGAGCAGCCCATGCCAAAGCGCAACAAGTTTTCTCGAGCAGTGAGTATCTTGTTTCACAGTCGGTAAACTTTTTACTAAGGTAGTATATTGCCTGCTCTTTTCGACCAGACTCGTCATGTTGCCCCAACACACACCCCATTGAGTTGTCTAACACTGTTAAGTACATAATCAAGGGTCATCCACCAACTGGTGGCATCAAAATTGGAGGTTCTAGCAGATATCTCTTGATTTCATCAAAGGCAATCTGGCACTCATCATTCCATTCCATCACCTGATCTTTCTTCAACAACTTGAAAATTGGCTCACAGATGGCAGTTAATTGGGAAATAAATCTTGCAATGTAATTCAATCGTCCCAAGAAACCTCTAACCTCCTTCTCAGTACGGGGAGCTGGCATCTCTCGTATAGCTTTCACTTTTGCAGGATCCACTTCAATACCTTTTCCACTGACAATAAAACCCAGGAGCTTTCCAGATCTAACTCCAAAAGTACACTTGTTTGGATTCAATCTCAACTTGTATTTCTTTAACCTCTCAAACAATTTATGCAAATGATCAAGATGTTGCTCTTCATTCTGAGATCTGGCTATCATATCATCTACATATACCTCTATCTCATGATGAATCATATCATGAAACAAAGCCACCATAGCACGCTGATATGTTGCCCCTGCATTCTTCAACCCAAATGGCATCACCTTATAGCAAAAAGTGCCCCACTGTGTCACAAATGTTGTCTTCTCCATGTCTTCAGGAGCCATCTTGATTTGATTGTAACCAGAGAAACCATCCATAAAAGAGAATACCTTATGCTGAGCAGTATTGTCTACCAGAATATCAATATGAGGAAGTGGAAAGTCATCTTTGGGGCTAGCTTTGTTCAAATCTCTGTAGTCTACACACATACGTACCTTACCATCTTTCTTAGGAACTGGTACCACATTTGCAACCCACTGAGGATAAGAAGTCACTGCTAAGAACCCTGCATTGAACTGTTTCATTACCTCTGCTTTGATCTTTTCTGACATTTCAGGACGCATACGATGAACCTTCTGCTTCTTTGGACGACAATCTTCTTTCACTGGTAAACGGTGAACCACAATGTCTGTATCCAACCCTGGCATATCTTCATAAGACCAAGCAAAGATCTCCACATAGTCACGTAACATCTGAATCAATCTGCTCTTGACACTGTCCTCTAAATCAGCCCCTATCTTGACCTCTTTCCTGTTTTCTTCAGTTCCCAGATTCACAACTTCGACGGGCTCTTCATGTGGCTGTATGGCTTTCTCTTCTTGTTGTAACAACCTAGCAAGCTCTACAGGTATTTCACAATCGTCCTCATTTCCGTCTTCAGTTTGATAGATCGGATTCTCGAAATTATAATTGGCAATAGTAGAACTGTTATCAACAGGATCCAGAGTGGATGAGGATCTGCATTTTAGTGATGTGGGTGTGTGTAAGAACACATAGCTGATAAAACAAAAATAAAAGAAAAGAAAGACAAGGAACACAATATTTACGAAAACGAAACGTCCACTGATTTTATTGAATGAAGTATGCAAATGAAATGACAGCCCGTAACAAGCACACCATTGTGCCCCGGGTAAGGCACATGGCTTGAAAGTTTTATTGTTCAAGAAATTACAAATTTAAAATATAACAACACAGTAATAGTATTTACTCCTGACTAAAGGAGATAGGGATAACATCTTCAGCTTTCCAGTTATTGAGTCCAGCACCCACAGTAGGAAAAATCCAAGCATCCAAGTTGTAGTCTTCATCATAGTCTCCCACAGCATTGATCCGATCTTTCATAACCCCTTGATTGGTGATACGAACAACACGAGCACGACGAACAACCTTCTGGGACTCTGCAGTGAAACCCAAACCAAACTTGTCAGACTTGTATGGAATATCAGGAAGCTGACCCCAAATAGTACAACCACCTTCGTCCACCACAGCTCTAGCATCATTGAGGGAGGCCATTGCCATTGTTGGAGGTTTTCTGGTGACCACGGGAACTTTCTTTGCAACAGGAGGAGCTACATAATCATTAACAACCCAAGGAACCACTTCAAACGTCTGACACGGAGTTTCAATGTATTCACCTTCCATTTCCAGATACTTTAAGGTATTCACATGGCTGACAAAGTATTCTTCTTCTCCATAGACAGTAACAACCTTTCCATCCACTGGATATCTCAACTTTTGGTGCAATGTAGAGGTTACAGCACCTGCCCCATGGATCCAGGGACGACCAAGCAGACAAGAGTACGAAGGACGAATATCCATCACAAAAAATGTAGCAGTAAACACCTGGGAGCCAACTTTGATTGGAAGATCAATTTCCCCATGTACTACTCTTCTAGAACCATCAAAAGCCTTCACCACAATATTATTGGGCTTCAGCATAGCATCTTCAGGACTCAGCTTATTTAGGACTTCCTTGGGCAACACATTCAAAGAGGAACCATTGTCTATCAGCACATGTGACAGGGTAGTGCCCCTGCATTCAATTGAGATATGCAAGGCCCTGTTATGATCCCTCTTGGCAGGGGTCAAATCAGCATCAGAAAACCCTAACCCATTATCATAGGTCAGGTGGGCAACACAATTCTCAAACTGGTCAACAGAAATGGCATTGGGCACATGAGCAGTCTTCAAAAACTTGATCAAAGACTTGGCATGAGCTTCAGAACACAACAACAAGGACAACATAGAAATCTTTGAGGGAGTATGCCCCAACTGATCAACAATGTCATAATCACTCTTGCGGATGATTTTCAATACTTCTTCCATCTGCTTAGAGAGATCATCAGCAGCTGGCACATCAGTAGATACAGGCTCAATAACAGGACCTTTGCCCCGAGCATCAGTGGTGGAAGTAGCAGCAGGAGTAGCTGTATTCTTAGAAGCAACTGGAGGAGAGAAGACTCTTCCACTACGAGTGATCTTACTAGATCCAGCAATATTGTCAACATCAACAGGAACATCAGCTAAAGGCTCTTGCTTAACACCATGGATGTAAACATCAGACCCATAGTGCCAAGGCACAGCTTTATCAGATGTATACGGAATAGGTCCAGGAGTAGTAATGACCATAGGAGCCACTCTGGCTTCAACAACAACTTTCACAGGACCTTCAGCAGTAATCTTGATTGGCCCCTGATGAGTGATTTTAATAGGTCCCTTTGAAGTGATTCTCACCGGCACTTTGTCAACCATATCAACCTCTTCAATCTTTTTACCTCTAGTAATATGCTCTACCATACTCTCCACAGAAGATGGTCTCCTTTCGAACACTATGGTGTAATTATTCATGAGACGCTGAATTCCGTCCTTCAATCTGAAGCACTTATCTGGATTATACTCACAATAAACACAATCTTCACGACAGCCCGGAAAGAATCCAGCTTGCACTAACTTCTTTCTGATGACAGACAATGGTGTGGTCAACTCTGCAACTGAATGGATATGTAAATCTTCATCAATGGCATTGACCGTCTTCTCGTGATTTGGCATTGGAGCAGTAATCACATTTGGAGTACCTGGAGGATCAAATTCAATTTCTCCAGCATCAATCATATCTTGAATTTTGTTCTTCAAGATCCAGCAGTTATTAGTATCATGTCCCTGGCAGTTTGAATGATATGCACATCGTGCATTGGGATTGTACCTGGGAGAGGTAACATTAGGATTCTGAGGAGCCTCTTTCAAAGTAATAAGTTCAGCCTTCAACAAATGTTGCAATGCCTGAGCCATTGACATGTTGATCTTCGTGAACTGCCTTCTAGCCCTCTGTTGGTTGCCCTGTGGCTGCTCTGTTGTTGCAGGAGTTGGATTTGAAATATGAACTGCACTAACAGACTGATGCCTTCTATTACGATCAAGTTGACCATAAACAACATTGGATTCTTTCTTCCCAGTGGGAGGCTTCTTTGCAGCACTTGATGAAGAAGTACCCACTTGGATCTTACCATTCTTTATACCATTCTCTACTCGCTCTCCTGTCATGATCAACTCAGTGAAGCCAGATGATGAGCTTCCAATGAGATGACTGTAAAACGGACCATTCAGCGTACACATGAACATGTCAACCAATTCCCTATCAGTCAAAGGGGGTTGAACTCTTCTAGCTAAATCTCTCCACTTCTGAGCATACTCTTTAAAACTTTCCTTGGCACCCATGGACATGCTCTGAAGCTGCATGCGAGTGGGGGCTAAGTCAGCATTGTATTGATACTGCTTATAGAAAGCTTCAGCAAGATCATTCCAGTCCCTGATGTTGACACTCTCCAACTGATAATACCACTCCAACTGAGCTCCAGATAAGCTCTCTTGAAAAAAATGGATCCACAATTTCTTATCAGCAGTGTGAGGTTGAATTCTTCTGACATAAGACCTCAGATGCAGCTTGGGACAAGAGACCCCATCATAAACAACAAAGGTAGGAACCTTGAAACCAACGGGTATGACTACCCCAGATATCAAACTTAAATCCTCAAAATCCAGCCCAGATGATTTCTGCAATTCCATAGCATCCATCCTATCCACCAGCATCTTGAATTTGTCTTCATTAGGCTCATGGTAGTAGTTAGCCTCAGAATCAGAGTCTCCCATAGTGTTGTGGAGACTGCCTCCCTCTTTTTCAGATTCTTCAGATTCATAGTCTTCAGCTGGTTCTTTGGTCTTGGCAAGACCTTTGAACCTTCTTCCCATGTTGATCAAACCAGCTGATCTTCTAGTCTTCTTAGTCTTCTTGGCCAACAGTGTCTTCAATTCATCCTGCCCCTTGGTCAGGTTCAGGATCAGCTCTTGGAACTGTGCATTTTGTGTCTGGAGATCCTTAACTGTTTGTTCAAGAGCCATTGCTGAAATAAACAGCGAGAAGATGAGAAACCTGTGCACAATTATAAACCTGTGATGCAATGAGATGATATGTTAATGCGTATGCAATGTTTTCAAGGACCGCAGGATTTAAATTTGCTTAAACAAACATGAAAGTAAACCTTTATTAGTAATAAATTTGTTTTGCCTTTTAGGCTTACAAAAATGAAAATGAAATAAGTACAAAAGATGGGGTTTTAAGTCTCCCATGGACGTTTCCTCTTTGTATTGAGGTATGAGTTGAGGTTCCGTTCCTCGTGAAGTTGCTTTATTAGTTCCAGGATTCTTTCTTGGCTTGCTTTGTAATGAGTCTCGAAAGTATCCCTTTGCTCCTTCAACTGGATCCAAGATCTCTGCAAGTCTTCTATGTTAGTTGGCATGTCTGGGTGAAGGATGGTATAAGCAGTGTCTCCTTCAGCAACAGGTTCCATGGTAACTGGTAGGACGGCAGGATATGGCATCATGAGAGTCTGAGCACGAGATCGTACCCATCTGAGATAAGCTTCCATAGGAATAGTATACTTAGGCTCCAGTGTCTTGCTGTCAACCCTGTTTACCTTTCCCCATGCTCGTATGAATCTTTGACGGTAACCCTGAAGATCGTTGTCGTAATCAAACACAATGCCCTGAATCAACATGTCATGTGGACCATCGCTCCGAGCGTAACCAAACTGTCGTAAAGCTAAAGAGGGGTTGTAGGTGATGCCTCCTCTTATGCCTAGAAGTGGCACATTAGGAAATTCCCCACAACGGTCAATGATAGTAACATTCTCCATAGATCTGGAGCACCAATGAATATCTGAATGAGAGAGTGACATAATCCTTTTAGACCACCTGAACCCTTGCTCATTCTTCATTACTGAGCGAGGAAGGTGAGAAATAAACCACCTAGAAAGCAAAGGTATGCAGCACATCAAAGTTCCTTTTGCCCTTGTAGTACGGGTATGAAGAGAATGTAGGATGTCTCCAAGCAATGTAGGCACTGGATTGTGACTCAGGAATATGTTGATGGCATGAACGCCTATGAACTGATCTGGATTGGGGAACAACACTAAGCCATATATCAGCAAGGCTAAGATCTCCTCAAAAGCATCATAGCTCATGGCCTTCAAGAACAACTGAGCTTTCTCTATCAACACCTTGGCAAGAATACCCTTGACTCCACTTCTCGTATCTAGAACAATGTCTGACTTCTTCAGATGTAGAGCTGCAGCGATAACCTCTGGTTTAAGCTCTTTCTCCAAGCCTGTGAAGGGTCTTTGATCAAGAATAGGTATACCCAGAAGTTTAGAGAACTCTTCCATTGTAGGAACCAGCTGATAGTCAGGGAATGTAAAGCAATGGTACTTAGGGTCAAAGAACTGAAATAGGACACTCATCATGTCTTCATTGAACCCTGAAGTGACTAGATCCAATAGGTGACCATGTCTCTTGATGAACTGGGAATGATCAGACACTTGAGAAACCAACTCTTTAAGCTTAGCAGGTATGCCCACAAAGTTGATCCTGATGGTGTTTCTACGAGCAGAAGCCATGACCTGCAACAAAGAACAAAGATAAATCCTTTGGTCCTTGAAATGGTTAGTGAAAATGCTATGCTTATGATGCATGATGATGTCATGATGTTATGTTCAATCACAAACATGTGGCACACACAAGCAAGTCACACAATAGCCCTAGGTTTAAAGGCTTGCATGAGGTTCAAAGGTAAGTACCCTCCCCTGAAGTTAGTTGGTTCATCCTGTCCTACAAAAGTAACCAGGTTCTAAGGGATCTCAATATCACTGATCCTTCACAAGGATGGTTGATCAGAAGGCAACTTACTTGCCAACCAAAACCCTCCAAGTTTAAGATCTCAATGAGTGTAGTATCGAGTGTCAACCAACTTCAGTCTGCACCAAATCCGGTTACCTCACTACTTTCTAAAGGCCAAGTTGAGTTAACTAGGGTTCTAAAAGTTAGTTAGTGCATTGACAACATATGGCAGCCTCATATTATCCTCAACTTGACTTAAGGAACATAAGCACCAACCAAGAAGTCACACTAACTATGGCCACCAGATCAACCGTATCGATATACGTCGTACAGTTTCCTTGGTCTATTGCCATTTACCTATGGTACACTAGATCCGGGTTAGGACCTTTCACACATAAGAGCACCCCAACAAGATAATATAAAGCAAACAAGGCAAACAATTTTAAAGTGATCTAATTCCTAAGGGTACCCCTCTTTAATTTAAATCCCCAACAGAGTCGCCAGTTCTATAACACGGTGGGAGAACTGACTTTAGTTATGTTGCGGATAGCAAGAGTCGCCACCGACTTTTATTTTATCCAAAGGAAAGGCATAAAAGAACAGGAAAGACCTTTTAAAAGATTTTTGGGTCCGGGGGGTAGGTTATGTAAAGGGAAGGTGTTAGCACCCTTTACATCCATGGTTATCCATGGGCTCTTAGTTACTTAGCTCACTTTGAATTGTTTTTGAAAATGTGAAGTGTGTGAATAGAAATTTTCATAAGAATTAATAATGATCCATGTACGGATGCGTAAAAACTTGTGTTTGAAAATTTGTTTGAAATTTGTAAAGTGTTTGAAAAGTTTTGAATGAAGTGAGCAAGCAACTAGGAGGTACCTACCCTAAAATTTAAGTCTTTCTGTTCTTTATCCTTTAAATGGTAAGACTATCCCTATTATTAAGGAATAGGTAGTCATTACCTTGGATGTGAGGGACATATGAGGGACATCTGTTTTATGAAGGCAACTGTGGGGGTGTATTAAGCAATTTGGAGGGACTGTCATCATTATTCGAAAGGGACGATATCTTTATGAAAGGGAACCATTAAGGGACTTGATGACTTTTCTTTTAAGGGACTTGCTTTATACACCCCACTTGACCTTTTTGAATAGGCAACAATAAGAGGCAACCCTAGAAAGTGAGATGGCGATTAAAAATCGACTTACGTGTGTGAGTGTTTAATTTAGTTTATCTTTTAATTAAAATGATCTAAATTCAATTTTAAAATATAATACATGTTTACACTCCCTAAATTACTAACCATAGCATAAAAATTAAATAAATTAAATATTTACAAAAATTTACACCAAGGAGCAATTACAATAATAATTAATAAGCAATTAAAAATAAATAGCAAAAATAAATATAGAAACAAAATATAGATAATAAGCAAAATAAATAAATAAACAATAAATAAATATAATAGGGGTTAGTAATAATAATAATTCAAAATAAAATAAGGTTAGTGAAATAATAATAATAAGCATAATAATAAAATAAATGGATTAGTAATAATATGGTTAGTAATAATTAAAATAAATGGAATTAACAAGAACATAATTAAAATAATAAACAAAAGATTAGATTTTTTAATATAGACAATTATTTAAAAAAAAAACAAGAAGAAATATGAACAATTAAATAATTATTATAATATTTTAATTTATGTTCAAATTATTAAATTATTTTTAAACATATATTACACATATTCAAAAAAAAAATTATTTATACATATAATTTAGATTACAAACAAATTATGAAAATATTTACATATTATATAAAGAAAATAGGTTATAATTATATTTATAAAAATTAACTATAAATATGTACATAAATTAGAAAATAAAATTAGGTTTTTAATAGTTATTTAGAAAATAAATTAGGGTTTACAAAATTAGGGTTTATTTAGAAAATATTTTTTAGGGTTTATAATCTAATATACAAAATTATTTTAACAAATATACATATATTATAATTTAATTACATAATGAAGAAAATAATTTTTGAATAAAAAAACAGAAATTTAAAACTTTAGAAAATATAAATGTTATTTTAGATGTTTATTAAATATATATACATGCATAATTTATTTTTTAATTAATAATAAGAAAACAATTAAGCAAATTAGTTAAATAAATTAAAACAGAAAAATTGTAAAAAAGAACTTACCTGGCTGGGTTTTGAACCCAGGACGTCCTGCTTGCCAGCCACAAAACACACCACCAGGCCATCAGCGCGCAGGTGCTAGAGGAATAGACCGAATTTGTTTTATGCCATGTCTTGAAAAATCACAAAAATAAGAGAAAACCAAAAGGCCTGGGGGAGGATTGAACCCAAGACCTCTTGAACAAACACATACACGCATAACCATCCCAGCTAGGTGAGCCAATCTGTTAATAAACTAACAACAAATGATAATATAATATATTTAATGCAACAATGAGAAAAGCTCAAAAATATTTGTCATAGACAGGATTCGATCCCCTGCCCTTTCATCAAACGCATGCTTGCTTTTCCACTGGGTCAAGCGCCAAGTTTATGACATAAACAGAAACAAAATCATATTATTTTTTAACAACAATTTGAATATAGATTTCGCGCCATGCCAGTCATCTTCTTCCTCAAATTCGTAGGGTTTCCTGCGAATTTTTCTGGGAAAATTCCTACGGATTTTCATGCAACTCAAACCTGCGAATCACATACATCATCGTACGAGTAAAATTTCCTCAAATTGAACCTGCAAACATGATCTACACAACAATTACAGTCCAAATATGAGTCCATTATCAATTTATATTAGGTATTCCATGAATCCCCAATTTTGAAGCTCTAACCCTAACAATGGCCGATTGCAATTTAGGTCACGAAACTCCAATTTCTTTGTCCAGAAACCTTCACAAACTCAATACAAATATCATTAACCAAACAAAATTCATTGCAATGCAGTAAATAGATGAAACCGAAAAAATTATATTCAAGAATAAGCAAGCTGCGGGTTAAGCATCATGGCATGGTTTTGATGCATATGAGTGATGATTCATGATCAAGGAAGTCCAAAGAGTCTTTCTATGTTCTTGTTTTACCTTCTAGAGCCCTGGAAATCAAAAACCGAATGTGAGTTTTTTGGAGGATTTTTGAATAATGGAACTTACTCTTGAGGCTGCTGAATTCGTGTCTTTGCAATAGGGTTGTGTTTAGTACTTATAGGTGATTGAATTAGGTCAATAAAATTGAATGGTTGTGTGGAGAATTTGATATGAAAAGATCCAAATTGATCATGCCTTAAAAATCAAATATTCATGTGTGAATGCTTGCTATTTTTGGCCAAACCTCATGATTTCTTTCCTCTTCAATTCAAATCAATATTTAAGACTTTCTAGAAACTTAATCCCAATCAAATCTTACATTTTCATATTTTATTTTTATTTAAAATGATTTTTAATGAATTAAATCAAAATAAATAAAAATAAAATAATAAAAAATCTGATTTTTAATGGTTTGGGTCGTGCATGAAGTCATTGTATGGGTTGGGTCATTATTTGGCAAGCCCATTTGGAAGAAATTGGTTTTAGACCTCCTTTTTCATCATAAACCAACTCAAAATTTCCCAACTTTGCAAGGGCACATATCCTTCAATTTTAATGGTATGAGGGTGTTCTTGGACATTTTGTAAAGCTTGAAGAGTCCTCTAACCAACCCCACTGATTTCATGTCCATATCATTTACCAATCTCAAGTTATGCCCTTTTGAAGTTGTTGACTTTTTGTTGACTTTCAAAAGGACCTATAATGTCTTAGCTCATACCTTCCAAATGAAGCATTTTTGGGCTTGGCTTGTGAGACACAAAGTTGTAGAGAATTCAATTTCCTTCAAAATGAGCTTTGAGTGGAGACTTGGTGATGAAGTATGTGAAAGTTATGGCTGGTCAAAGTTCAGTTGACTTTTACTGAGGAAACCCTAATTTAGAAACTCCTGATTCTTGATGATCTGGAATCTCCTTGATGAATCATGATCAACTCTTGATCAAATGATGAATTTTACTTCATATACTTGATGTTGGCAAAAAATCATGAAGTTTGACTTTGGTTTGACCACAGTTGACCTCAGTTTGACTTTTTAACTGCATTGACTGATTTTGACTTATCTGATCATCTGACTGAGCAAACTTTTGAGAAAAGTCTTGAAACTTGTCATGGGGATTCTTACATATATATAGGATATTATGAAGCTCACTTGAAGTCTTGGAAGTTCATTTAGCCTGATTAAAGTCAAAACCCTAGTTTTGGATGCACTGCTTAGGAGGTGCATTGTCTGAGGGAATTGTCAACTCTTCTGACCAATTGTGAACTTTGTGAACCTTGTGAACCATCATAAGCTGTCTTGTGAATCTCATGGGAGGTATTGTGGATCTTGTGAACCTTGTGAACCTCATAAAGTGACTTGTAGACTTCATGAACCTCATGAAAGATCTTGTAAGCATTGTGAATCTTGTGAACCTTGTGAACCTTCATGAAGTGACTTGTAGACTTCATGAACCTCATGAAAGGTTTTGAAAGCATTGTGAATCTTGTGAACCTTGTGAACCTTCAAGAAGTGACTTGTAGACTTCATGAACCTCATGAAAGGTTTTGAAAGCATTGTGAATCTTGTGAACCTTGTGAACCTTCATAAAGTGACTTGTAGACTTCATGAACCTCATGAAAGGTCTTGTAAATGTTGAGAAGCTTGTGAACCTTGTGAACCTTCATAAAGTGACTTGTAGACTTCATGAACTTCATGAAAGGTTTTGAAAGCATTGTGAATCTTGTGAACCTTCATAAAGTGACTTGTAGACTTCATGAACCTCATGAAAGGTCTTGTAAATGTTGAGAAGCTTGTGAACCTTGTGAACCTTCATAAAGTGACTTGTAGACTTCATGAACTTCATGAAAGGTTTTGAAAGCATTGTGAATCTTGTGAACCTTGTGAACCTTCTTAGAACACAAAGTCTTGTATTGTGAGGGCAAATTTTGGGGTGCAACAGAGGTATTGTGAACCTTGTGAACCTCATGAAGTGACTTGTAGACTTCATGAACCTCATGAAAGGTCTTGTAAAGCATTGTGAACCTTGTGAACCTTGTGAACCTTCATGAAGTGACTTGTAGACTTCATGAACCTCATGAAAGGTTTTGAAAGCATTGTGAATCTTGTGAACCTTGTGAACCTTCTCAGCACACAAAGTCTTGTATTGTGAGGGCAAATTTTGGGGTGCAACACCAACACGCGCTACCTTTCTTCAGACTCCTCCGCAAAGAGGCCAACTTCGAATGGAATGACGAATGCAAACTGGCACTACTCCATTTGAAGAAGGTCCTCTCCGAACCCCCGGTCCTATCACGACCATTGGAAAGGGAGACCTTATACCTGTATCTATCCGTGGAAACCGAGGTCGTCAGTGCCGTTCTAATCAGAGAAACCGACGAGGGACAAAAACCCATCTATTTCACGAGCAAAGCACTCCAAGGCCCCGAGCTCAGATACCAACAAATCGAAAAGGTTGCATTGGATCTCATAAACGCAGCGAGGAGATTACGTCATTACTTCCTCGCTCACACGGTCAAGGTGAGAACCGATCAACCGATAAAACAACTCCTCGGGCGACCAGACATGGCCAGCAGAATGCTAAAATGGTCGCTGGAACTTTCTGAATTCGATATACAGTACGAGAACATGAAGGCTCTGAAGGCTCAAGCCCTGGCCGACTTTGTCGCGGAAATGACTCATAGCCTGATACCGGAGGACGGCGCCCATAGTTGGACGATCTTCGTCGACGACGCCTCCAGCACGACGGGCAGCGGGGTCGGGATCATCCTCAAAAACAAGGACGGAATCCTGATTGAGGTCTCATTAGCATTAGCTTTCCCAACATCCAACAACCAAGCCGAATATGAAGCTTTCATCGCCGGCCTGAGACTGGCCGAGGACTTAGGAGAAAAAGAAGTAAAAATATCAACAGACTCCCAGCTCGTAGCATCACAAGTACGGGGAGAGTACCAAACCAAGAACGACAACCTCATCGAGTACTTGGCCCTAGTCAAAGAAAGACTCGAAAAATTCGAGAAGTGGGAAGTTCAACACGTACCTCGCGAGCACAACACACGAGCATACATCTTGTCGAAACTAGCTAGCACGAGAAAGAAGGGCGGAAACAAATCAGTAATCCAGGAAATCCTTCCTCGACCTAGTATTGAGAAGCCACCTCCCCCACTTGAGGTTAACGTGATCGGGGATACTCATTGTTGGATGACACCCATCTATAATTACCTCACGAAGGGCTAACTCCCCACTGACCCTAAAGAGGCGACCGTCACCAAACATAGGGCGTGCTCGTACGTCCTCCTCGAAGGGAAACTCTACCGTAGAGGGCTTTCCATCCTGTTACTCAAATGCGTCGAAGAAGAGAAAGTTCCCGATATATTGGGGGAAATGCACCGAGGAATCAACGCCAATATCCCGGCGGACGATCACTCGCACGAAAGGCTCTTCGAGCGGGCTACTATTGGCCGACTATGTAACACGACTCCAAGGAACACGTCAAAAAATGCGACAAATGTCAACGACACGCCGACACGCCGACATGCACCTTGCACCCCTGAACGAACTAAAAACACTCTCCTCTCCTTGGCCCTTCGCGTGGTGGGGCATGGACATCCTCAGACCCTTCGTAACCGGATCATACCAGAATAAATACCTCATCGTAGGGGTAGACTATTTTACCAAATGGATCGAAGCAGAAGTGCTGGCTAAAATAACATCACATAACATTCTCCGATTCTTTAAACGAAATATCCTCTCTCGGTTCGGCATACCTCAGGTCCTCATCACGGACAACGAGACGCAATTCACAGACGGAGGATTTCAGGACTTCGTGGCTAGCTTAGGTACTAAACAACATTTCACATCTGTCGAGCACCCTCAAACCAACGGGCAAGCAGAAGCGGCCAACAGGGTAATCCTGCGCGGGCTGAAGCGCAGAATCGGTGAGGCAAAAAGGGCATGGGTCGAAGAATTACACAGTGTCCTGTGGGCATACCGCACAATACCACACTCCACGACCGGGGAAACCCCATTCCGACTAACATATGGCACCGAAGCAGTCATCCCAGTAGAAATACGAGAGTCGACGAGACGCGTAGAGGAACCCCTAGACGAGGAGATGAACGACGAGGCACTTAGAGCCGAGCTGGACCTCGTCGACGAGATCCGCTCCGAAGCAGCCCTTAGGGAAATATCCCTCAAACAAAAAATAGCCTTGCACCACGACGCGAAGGTCATAAAGAGAGAATTCCAGGTGGGCAGCCTGGTCCTCAGAAGAAATCAAAAAAACCCAAGAGAGAGTAAACTGGCCGCCAACTGGGAAGGTCCCTACCGCGTTCGCGACAAGACGAGCAATGGGCATACTATCTAGAAAACCTACAAGGTGAAGAACTCGCTCGACCATGGAACGCAAAGAAACTTAGACAATATTACAGCTGAATATGTCACGGGGAGACATGGGAGGTACGACCACGCTCTTCACCGCCGAAACTACAGGGAGGAATCACGCTACCCGGGGACGAACATGACCCCTCCAGCGGACACACCCCTCCCCGACAGTTGGGACCTCGATCGAGCCCCAACGTCGCAGTACCAAGATTGGAAGGGCACCCAGCTCGCGATGGGAAGGCCCAAGCCACAAGGTCAGAGTTCTCCAATCGCGAACTCGGCTTCGATTTAGACGAGCACAACGCCCGCTACCTCGTCGATTCCCTAAACCGGCGAGACAAACATAGTCGAGCATAAAACAGTTCACAAAAATACAACAAATATAAACTGAATAAAACCGAGCAAGGTAACAGCTAAAACCAAAACATTCATTCATACGCGGCCGTAGCCGAAGAAAAGACAAGTATGCCTGAAGGCCAATATTCATACAAACTAGGCACACAGGCCATAAAAATTAGGCACGCAGGCCATACAAATAAACAAAATAAAATACACGAGACTCCGCCCGGAGTTACTCTTCCTCTTCTCCCAGTTCCTCCTCCGCTTCGAATGGACACACAATTTCCCCATCCTGGACGCAGTAATTGTGGGCTGACCCCTCCGTCGCCAACTCAGGGTTCAGTATCCTCAGCTGGTCGACAACATTGTCAAACCCTTCTTTAAACACGGCCACCAGATCCTGGTTGAGCGAACGGATGTGCCCCACCAGCTCACCCCAGGAACGGAGAGCGAGCTCCTCTTCACTCTCATCTGCCAAGGGACGGACAATATCCTCGAGCAGAGCCAGACGAGCACCGAGCGCAACATTCTCCTCAGCCACTTTCTTATGCTCGGCTGCTTGCTCCTCCAGACTCGCCTTTTCCACCTTCAGCGTATCCCGCTCCCCTTTCACTTCTTCCAACTCTTTCTCCAGCCCTTCCTGCAGCTGATGCTCCTCCTTATAGTCCGACAGGTCCTTTAATAACTTGTCATTTTCAGAACGGACCTTCAGAAGGGTATCCTCCAGGGAAGCCGTGGACACAGAGGTATCGATCAGAACCATGGTCGTCTCTATCACCCGGATGACTGCAGCCAGATCCTTCGCCAATTCCTTTCGCCGGACACCAGCCTCCTGGCTCAGAATGGCCTTCGCCTCAGGCGCTGGCACAGCAATATCATCTTCACCTTTGAAAAAATCCTGCTCTATGTAGCAGGGAGGCAGCAAATAGCTCCCGGGGCCACCCGGACTACTGCCCCCCAAAGCAAACCTAGCAAGTGTCCCATCCGGGCGCTTCCGCTTGTGGAGAGGGGAGGTAGATGGAGGCGGGCTATCCGAGATATCGATCGGAGAGGAGCGCGGTGGAGAAGTGGGCACTGGGCTCGCCGTGTTCGAGGTCCCAGCCCCAGAGTCACCAGCTACTTCCTGAAAACGAGGAGCTGTCTTTTTCTTTTTCTTGGGGACCCTGTCCGGGGCTCCTGCTTGATTGGCCAGCTTAAGAACTCGGTCGCGAGCAAAAGGCATAGCACCTACAAAATAAAGACACAAACATCAGCGGGAAAAAACATAAGACAAAAGAGCATAAGAATAAAAAACACCTACTCAATAATTCCATGGCCTGATCGTCAGTATCGCATTCGAGCAGAGCCTTCGTGTTGATGAGACGGGTTTCGCAAAGCGGCATCCCGGCCTCATCGACATAAGGGACACCCTTTCGGTCAACCCAGACCGCTAAGTTGAAACTCTGCACAAATTCCACCAGCTTCTTGTAAGAGAGTTTATCCTCAACACCCAGGCTCGAGAACTTAACCCGGTAATGGCTGGTGGAAAGATCAAAATGGTCGGGCTGCCACCTCAACGGTATCCTCGACATGAGTTTCTCCTCCCCGTCCGCATCTCGCTTGTAATAATAAAGAGAATGCAGGGCGACACGGGTGATCGGCCTCACTACATACCATCTCCCTTTGAAGTGTCGGGCGGAGTCCACGTACGTCTTGAATAGCCTCACTGGATGCTTAAAGGAAACCCAACTATGACGCCCCCGAAGACCGGACCGCTGAAGGTGGAAAATATGGAAGAAGAGAGCCCGAGTACACCCGATGCCGAGGAAACGACAAACTAACTCGTACGCCTGCATGAAAGCGATGGTGTTGGGGTGCAACTGTGACGGCGCCAGCCGAAGCCACTTGAAGATCGACATTTGAAAGGAGTTGAAGGGCAGCCTAACCCTCGCCTCTCGAAAAGCGAACTCGTACATGGCAAATTGCTTCTCCGAGAAGCGATGACATATCTGGTCTACCTCTTTAGGAGCACGACACTGCCAATTTTCAGGGTCCTCGGGACCCCGATCTTCCACCACGGCATAAGCACGGGTCGACTCGTCGCAAAAATAGGACTCCTCGTCCAAGGGTTCGTCCGCAACCCAGGAGAGGTCATTCTGCCCAGACGAGGAGACGTGTTCAGTGCCCCCCGACACTTCCCTCCTCGACATTCAAGCGCACGACACCTGCTTCTACAGGCCGCGGATCAGTATCTTCTCCTCTGGGTTGAAGACACCCGGTCACACCTGAAACACAGACAAAAAGAGTGAATTCGACATCGTATCAAATCCACCCTTCCACCGCAGGTCAAGTGAAAGGGCGTAAGACTAAAAACACACGCCCCGAAACATGACTATTGGTCTAGGACTGGCGAAGGGGCGACCCTCGCGAGCAAATGAAACCCTGGCCCGTGAAGCAACACCGACGCAGACTCTACGCCCGCGACCACCAGGCCTCATTTGGGAAAACTCAGACATATCTGCTCGCAACGGTCATATGCATATGAATTTTTAGCCCGGGTCATTCATATGCATATGAAAAATTTGCCCGGTTCATTCATACACATATGAAATTTATGCCCGGGATAACCTAACCCTAACGAAATTTTTCACACTTATAACCTATTAAACTGTTTCTAGGCTAATTCTACCTACTCTACACAGATAAATCATACAATCCCTAGCTACCAAACGCGGAAAACATGAAAAACATAGGATTAGAGGTAAGATCAGTACCTGACATAGTGAAAACAAGAGAGTGGGATGGCGGCGCTCGAGCAACAACGGAGTTTCAGGTGGCGGAGACGGGTGGGGAGAGGAATTTTCTTCAGAGCTTCCGGTGAACGTCTGAGCGAAAAAAGTTCAAATGAAATAGTTCACCCCTTTTTTATAGCCATAAGCGCGTGGATTGACGCGTCAAGTCATCATTACCTACTGCCTACGCCGCCGTTTGCACAATAAACGAAGCGACGCACCATTAATGCTGAAACACGTCAATCCATAAGGAATCTTGAACGACGCCGAGCAACTATGCGCCTCCCCGACTCTAGAAACGTCCTCGACCCCGTAAGACGTCCTCGACTCTCTTAAACGTCACGTGTCCGTCAAGGAGTTTCATACTCGAATCTACGAGACGTCCTCGACCCCGTAAGATGTCCTCGACACTCTTAAACGTCACGTGTCCGTCGAGGACTTTCATACTCGAATCTACGAGACGTCCTCGACCCCATGAAACATCCTCGATTATGTTGAACGTCACATGCCCGACGAAAAAGAATATTACAGTCAACTCTGTAAACATCATGATCGACTCGACCATACGCCCGCTGCTTTATCCATTGCGCTTGCGCCCGACTACATTATAATTCATCACTCCGACTCAGAGACTCGACTTGGGGGGCTCCTGTTCCGGACTGGGCCTCAAGAATGTATTAGGCTACGACCCAACAGGTCGAGCAGAGGCCCATATACTTGAGCAGAGACGCCTAGCAGACGGGAAGGGGCACCTCACAGTCAGACTAACTTCTTATACGACGGGCATACACTCAGGACGGGCAAAGAACAAGTCTTCCAGGTCACTTACCACGTCACCCAACTGTCCCTTATTATCTCCTGAGAGATAGGGGCAGTTGGACCAAGGACCAGGCCTCTTAGATAGGTCTTCACGCTTCTCACGCGTTCCTTGGCAGTTCTTCCTTGGGCCTAGCTGACATAGGCCCAAAGAGGGACCTTGGCCCAGCGCTGGGGGCACATTATAAATACCTTTTTTCATTAAAGGGTCAGGTATTCTGATTGATCATAAATAAACCATTTCTATTCACTGTACCTTTTCTCACTTAAGCATTGGAGTGCCTTGCAGGTACACCCCCCATTTTCTCCTCCCATTTTTTGGCCGTCACATCAAGTCACTGGAAGGTCCTTCTGATCAGGTAAGATCATATACCCTCATGAATAACGATGGTTTCATATGAATAAAGGGTAATAACAATGGTTTCATATAAATAAAGGATTTTTGTAGTTACGATACTCTCATATGAATAAAGAGTTATTTTTGTAATAGCAAAGGTTTTTGGAAGCTAGGTGTTTCTTTTTTCTTTCTTCTGTATGAAGAAATAAAATTGGATTTTAAAAGAATTTGAGGACGGAAAAAAATTCTAGGGTTTTAAAAAAAAATGGGGGAAGATGAAAAACAATAATTAAAATCCAGAAACAACTTTAGCGTCGGTTTTTCCGACGCTAATTCCGTCACATGAGTTTGTCAAACATGCCACGTAGATGTTTAACAGAATAGACGGTGGGGATTGATTTGCATCGTTTAAAAAATTAAAGGATCAATTTGGCACGAAAAAAAATAAGGGACTAAAAGCGAATCATGACCTATAGTTGAGGGACCAAAAATGGTATTTTGCCTTAAAGAAATTAGAAAATAAAGATTATTGATTCCATCGAGAAGTGTTTAGAGAATTTGGTTGTAATTTCTTATAGTTTCAAGAATAAATCTAGTGTAATTTTTATGATTTCTAAGTATCTAGATATAAATATTACATAATAAGTCTAGTGTAATTTTTTATGGTTTCTAAGTATCTTTTATTATGTATTCATGATTTTAAATTTTATTATAATATAATGAATGGAATTAGCAGAAAATTTAAAATATTAATATCATTAATTTAGTGAGGAATCATTTTTAGTCACTAAATCAGTGATACTAATATTTGTAATTTTGTGAGGGAAATAGGTACTATCTTAGATTTGTGACGGAATAAATCTCTTATAATTGCAAAGAGAGAATATATTTTTTTATTCATTAGTGAATGAAATATAAGCTTTTGAAGTGTTTTTTTAATTTAAAATTTAGTGATCAAATGTAACACGGTGGGATAACTGACTTGAGTGTTTTTGTTTGACAAAAACATGTGCGGATAGCAAGAGTCGTCACCGACTTTTATTCTATCCAATTTAGGAAAGGGTATAAAAGAACAGGAAATACCTTAAAAAGATTTTGAGCTCGGGGATAGGTTATACAAAGGGAATGTGTTAGCACCCTTTGTATCCATGGTTATCCATGTACTCTTAATTACTTAGCTCACTTTAACTTGTTTGAAAAATGTGTAGTGTGTGTTTAGAAAGAATTTTCAGATGTCTTTAACTTTGCAATGATTCTCGTATGGATATATACAAAGTGTTTAGTTTGAAAATATTTTTAAAAGTGGGGTGTGAAAAGAGTTTTGAAAGAGTGAGTAAGTAATTAAGTGCTACATACCCTAAATTGGTCTTTCTTGTTAAAAGGGTAAGATTGTCCTTACTATTAAGGAGTAAGTAGTATTTATCTTGGATTTGATAAGAGACATGCGTAGGGTCATCGTATGGTCATAGAAGGCAACATGTAGGGGTGTCTTAGTAATTCGAAGGGACTATCATCATTTTCGTAGGGTCATCGAGGGACAAGATCATTATTTCGTAGGCAACTTCGAAGGGACTATGATCTTTTATCTTTGAAGGGACTATGATGATTTTTAATCTGAAGGGACATTTACTAAGACACCCCCACGTTTGAGGGATTTGACCATATTTTTGTAAGGCAACCAAGAGGGGAAACCCTAGGAAGTGCAGGTGGCAATCATAGAATGATCGAGTTACGTGTGTGAATATCAGTTTCAAATATCTATCTTATGATTAATGATTTAAGTCCAAATTGTTTTCATTTAGTCTTTGCACTCCCTAAATTAGTAACCACGCATATAAATATTTACGAAAAATAAAAAGCGGAAAATAATAAGAGCAAAAATTAAACTACATAAGAAGTGTGACCTATACAATTCTCTAAAAATAAATAAAGCAAATTAAATAAATTAAGAAAAGAAATTATAAAAAATTAAGTTTTTGTTAAATTAAGGTTTGAAAATTAGGGTTTTGTTAAACAACCTAAATCTAATTAAATTAACTAATTAATTTTTATTAAAAGAAAACCTAATAAATTAATTGTTAAAGAAAATAATTAAGTAAAAAAAAATGGTGAAATTTATTTGAAGAAGATTACCTGAAGGTGATTAAGTTAAAGGGTTGGAGTCTGGACTTGAACCCACGCCCTTTGTCTCATATGTTTTGTCTTCATCCACTAGGCCAGGTACGCGCTGGTGTTAGTAACCTGAAACAAATATATTATAAAATAAAACCAGAAAAAGAAACGGGTTATCAAAAAAATGCTGAAGGATGAGTTTGAACCTACACCCTAAAGGTTGTAGCTCCCTCTATCAACCATTGGGCCAGACGCGCGCCTGTGATAATAATATGAAACAAATCAATAATAAAATAAGTTAGAATTTGAATTTCTGATGCACGCGAAGCTTGGTCATCTTCAACCTCTGGCCTATGAATTTTGCTACGGAATGA